>JAUTXW010000461.1:0-185000 GCA_030620095.1 Kuschelorhynchus macadamiae | reverse complement strand
ATATTTGTATGTTTTTTACATTCAGGAAGAACATTTCCTAATTCAAAATTTGACTTAGGCCATTCAGACCAATTTGCCTTTAACCAATTTGGCCCATTCCACCAATAATCACAATCGATTAAATTTTTTGGATAGACACCCCGGGAAATCATATCAGCTGGATTATTTTCAGAGGCTATATGATGCCAATCATTACTACAAGTTAATGATTGGATTTGTGAAACCCTGTTACCCACAAAAGTATTTAAATTATGAGGAGACTGTGAAATCCAACCTAACACCACAGTAGAGTCAGTCCAAAGATAGGTTTTACAAATATTTAAATTAACTACTTCTTTAAATTTATTTACCAACTGAGCCAGTACTAATGCTCCACATAACTCGAGACGGGGTAGTGTAAGTACCTGTAAAGGTGCAACCTTTGCCTTGGCAAATACCAAAGCTACCTTCACCATGCCATCAGGATTTATACTTTTCAGATATAAACATGCACCATATGCTACAATTGAACTGTCACAAAACCCATGAAGTTCAAGATTTTCATAATTTTCACATAACATTTGTCTAGGGACTGATACTTTGTTTAAAACTTCCAACTGCTGACTAAATTTATGCCATGAAGTGTGAATATCTGTGGGAAGTGACTCATCCCAACCAATTTTAAGGCACCACAATTTTTGTAACATAATTTTTGCAAGGATTACACAGACTGACAAAAGACCAAGGGGATCATATATTTTTGCTATAGCTGAAAGTATAGTTCTCTTAGTATATTTTTCACAGGTAGGCACTACAATATGATACTTAAGAACATCAGTTTTGAAAAGCCAATAAATTCCAAGGGTTTTATTTTCAGATTTGTCACCAAAAATCACTTGTCGATCACAAGGAGAACCATTAGCACCAATAATATTTTCCAGTGTTTCAGGTGAATTAGAAACCCACTTTCTTAGCATAAACCCAGCAGATTTCAAGATATCAGCTACCTGCTTACTTTGAGTCACTGCCTTTTCTACTGTATCAGTACCAAACAGCATATCATCAACAAAAAAATTGTGCAATATAATATTCGAAGCTTCAGGATACTTTTCCTCAAATTCTAACCCAAGCTGCTTTAAGCAACGAATTGCCAAAAATGGTGCCGAAGTTGTACCATAGGTGACAGTATTTAACTTGTATACCTTTAATTCATCACTCGGTTTATTTCTCCAGTATATTTTTTGTAGACATCGTTGATTCTCTTGCACCAATATCATTCGATACATCTTTGCCACATCTGCGCACACAACTATATTATGTATCCTAAAATTCAACAAAATAGAAAGTATGTCATCCTGAATATTTGGCCCAGTATATTGAATGTCATTTAAAGAGATACCATTATCTGTTGGAGATGATGCATTAAATACAACACGTAATCGAGTAGTCGAACTATTCTGGTTTAACACACCATGATGAGGCATAAAATAATAACACCCAGAAGAGCTTTCAGTATCCAGACTCATATGACCTATTGACTCATATTCTGACATAAAATCAATATAAAGTCTCTCTCATTTTAGGATTTTTCTGCAACCTTTTCTCTAAAGAAAAAAATTGTCTTTTTGCAGATACACTGGAATCGCCAAGAACAGATGGAGATTGTTTAAAAGGAATTTGAACCTCAAATCTACCACTCTCACTACGTTTCATACTACTGATAAATATTGACTCGCATTCTTTATCCTCGTTTGATAAAAAAGGTTTTAAGCTATTTGGAGGCTCTTCAATAAACCAAAACCTTTGTAACTGATTTTGAAGATCAGTGTTAACACTTAAATTGCAATACCTTTGACCTTGTACATAGCCATTAGAAGAAAATGTTCCAGCAAGTATCCATCCAAGGCGAGTTTTTTGCATTAATGGTTGATCTTTACCTAACCTAATCTGTCCAATACAAAGAAGTTCATAAAAAACATCAACACCTAAAAGAAGATCAATCGAACCTGGAATTGCATATGCAGGATCTGCCAACTTAAGATGCCTTGGTATATCTAAATGTGACACATCCAATTCTTTCCTAGGGATGCACTCGCTTATTTTAGGAACAACCAAACACATTATTGTTTTACTATAGGAGTTATGACACGATTGAAATACTACCCTGCATCTGTATTTTATGCATGATGTAATTTGATTTATACCAACAACAGTCATGTTTATTTCTTGTTTTTTCAAACCTAACACTTGACATGTTTGTTCCGTTATAAAGTTTGATTGTGAACCGGAGTCCAGTAAGACTCTACATGTATGTAAACTGCTATTGCAACCCACTATCTGCACTAATGCAGTTGACAACAAACTATCAACATGATATACATTCGAAGAAGACATATTTACCACTACTTTGTCAGTACCAGCATCAGCGAGAGGTTGAGGAGAGTCAGTTCCATGGTTGGCAGCATGTCGTTCTGATGCTTGAGTGGAATCTTTTTTCTCATAATGCAAAAGCGTATGATGACGTAATGAACATTTTTTACAACTAGTAGATGTGCAATCTTTACTATAATGATTAGACTTTAAACAGTTGAGACATAAACTTAACCTTTTAGCTCGTTCATATCTATTATACACTGAAAGTTGAAGAAATGGTTTGCAATTTATAATATTGTGTTTGTCTTTACAAAGTGGACAATTATTATCTGTAACCAAAAAAGATTTGCTGTACCTTTCTTTCTTATACACTTTATCTCCCTTTGAAGCCGCCTCGAGTGTTTCCAACAATTCTGCCTTTGATTTTAAAAAGGATTTAAATTCATCCAAAGTTGGCAGTTCATTCTTTGGTTTCTTCTCCTGCCATTCACGAGCTGTCCCTAAATCCAACTTACTACACATGAAATAAATTATAATAACATCCCAACTATCAATTGGTACTTGAAGTGCTTCAAGCGACCTTAAACTTTTTACTATTCCATCCAATATTTTCCGAAGATCTATAGCCGACTCTTTGGTCATTGAAGGAATTCCAAATAATAATTTCAAGTAATTATTTACTAACATTGACTTATTGTCATACCTTTCACACAGTAATTCCCAAGCAATAGAATAATTTGATGCACTAACCTCCAAATTTTGCAACACATCTTTAGCATTTTCCTCGAGAGCACCCTTTAAAAAGTGAAATTTTTCAATATTAGAAACATTTTCATTTGTGTGAATTAAAGACTTAAATGTATCTCTAAACTCAAGCCATTTCTCAAATGTACCAGAAAATTTTGGTATTGGTATTGCCGGAAGTTTGGGACCCGATTGAGGCACACCACCAGAGCTTGATGCCCTCGACAATATGTCACCATCCCCACCACTGATCTGTGAAATATTGTCATCATCACCGCTAACCAGGTTTTTATTTAAGATATCCTTTGCAGTTGCAAAAAAACTATAATATGAATTTTCAAAACTCTCTCTTTCTGAAAGTTGTTCCTCCAAGTTTTCATGATTTAACTCAATAAAAGTCTGGTAAGTATCGAATTCTGACAAAATATCAGGAAGTTTATTTAACCTGCCCCCCAATTCTGTTAGTTTTATGCTGTCAAGGGTACCATTAGTTTGCAATGAAACCACAGATGTAAGAAATTTGCTAAATGATGTTAGCTTTGACTTGCATAATTCACGCCTTTTTATATTAAGTTTTAGTTCAACTTCATCTGTCATCTTTATTATATTTATATATTAACACAAAAAATATCTATATGGGCAAAACCTTTTTTTTTTTTTCTTTGTTATTAAATACTGAAATCAATAAATATATCTACTTAAACTAAGTAAAACACAAATATTCTTTATTTATTCTTGAAACATTATACCTATATTTTATTACCAATAACCGAAAATAAGAAAGGTTTAAATGTTAAATTTAAACTATTACCAATCCAAATAGAAGCTACGTTTGGAAAAAAGGATACATCAGTACTCACCCCTTTCCCTTTATTTACCAGTACCAATCAATACATTTTTTTTTTCTCGTGACCAATTACCAAAATATGTATTTTTCCTTGACCATTAACTAAAACAAGTATTTGTTTCTTGACCATTAACCAAAACAAGTGTTTGTTTCTGGACCATTAACCAAGACAAGTGTTTGTTTCACCAGATTTCCTCCTTCGCTCAGCTGATCGGCCATTCACCTTAACCTTGAATTGCATTTGACGGCTTGTTCCTTGTTGCAAACATGGCTGCCATAATTTTTGGAACAAGCTTGATTATTTGCACATTAAAACCAATATTTACATGCGGCGTCGAAGGACCATTTTATGTTAGGGTTATTCCCTATGCTGCAGGCTTTTGCTGTTAACACTTTTGGTATATGAAAACGACGTTTTTTCTTTGAATTCATAGATTTATTTCACCACCAACAAGGAAGCGTCTATTCATACAAAACAGCCGATAAGAAGAGAGTGAGCAACAATGTTGCCAACTCAAATAACAGTTTTAAAAGGAAGTGATATCTTGGTTGCATACAAATTAATATTATATTTGGCGAATGCGCCGGAAACTTAAACTTATTTATTTATTATGTTTAACATATATATATATATCTATATATATATGTATATGTATATATATATATATATATATATATATATGTATATGTATATATATATGTATATGTATATATATATATGTATATGTATATATATATATATATATATATATATATATATACATATACATATACATATATATATATATATATATATATATATACATATATACATATATATATATATATTGACGAAATCTAATTATGTTTAACTAATATTACATACAAACAAGCTGTTTCATATTTTCCAATATTTAATTGAGATCTAATTTAAAGTTCCGCACACCTTATGCCTGTGTACTAGATCGTGTTAATACAGCCAAGCTGAATCAGCCTGAATGAGGCGGAACGAGGCGTTTAGAATTCCTGGCACTATATTGTTTACTATTCAGAAATGGGTAGCTTCGTCGTCTATATTTTATTAGCATAAATATAAAAAATACAGAGATAATAACATCAGAAAAGGAAAGAAGAGATTTAAAGAAAAAAGTCTGCTTTAGACAGTCCTGAAGAATTTTTAAAATTCTCAGAAACGGGAACACTTCTAAGAACAAGCAAAAAACTCATTAAATATTAGTAATTTTATGCTTTCTAATGATACTAAATGTGAAGCGGGTAAAGCGGTGTCATAATTTCGAAGCTTTTCATCCGGGAGGGAAAGTAGTAAAAAAAGATTTTTAGGCTCTCTGAGGAAGATAACATCATACGGATAAAATTAATAAACAACTATTTATTTAGATCTATATTGCGAACAGACAGATACATGGAAATAGGAGAATATGTTTATTTGGCATCTAGGGTCACACTAACATAAAGATCTGTAAAAGTCTGAGAGGGCGGTTTTTTTCAACGATTACAATACTTACGAAGGAAGTAAAAAGGGGGATAGTGAAAAACTAATTATGGGCGTGGATGTCCAGAATAAAACATCTGACTTCATCTTCGTAATTATTGTGCTAGAATCTCCTACCAGTGTACAATTCATTAAGATCGATTTAGATGCACAAAAATATTATTTTTTTAAAAGATATAAAATGCTGCTGTAATAATATACATACACGTACTATACCATAGCGAAAATAAAAAGGTAGTACTAACCAATCCACATATGAAAAATCGGCGTATATAAACTTTTGATGATAAATAGTGAACAAGTACCTATGACTTAGACGGTTAAAGCCTAGGAATGTTAATCGATTAGTCATCATTTTTAATATTTTATTGGCAAGCAAAACAAATAAATAACTTTTGGGGCTTTGCTATTTATAATATCCTAAGTTTGGGTAAATATTCTCGTTTGATGTTTACTTACAAGTTGGGTATTATTAAGTAGGAATGGGCGATATTTGATGTTACCTATCGATAGGTTATTAAAAATCAGCTGTTGCTACATTTTATTTATCGATATGTCCATAGTTATCGATAACTATTGATATATCTGTCGTATCGATATATGAAAAACTATCGATAAATAGCCATATATCGATAGTTATCGATATACCGATAGTTACTGATAAGGATGGATACTTCTTGATAGTAAAATCTAGGTTAAAATATTCGACGTACCTAACTAAATAAATAATTGCTAGGGTCCATCGAACTTGAAATTTTTCTAGGACACGGTAAAATAATTGTTATATAAAAAGGGCTATTGATAAAGAAACAACAATAGAAATGGTTAAAAAACCAAATGATTATTAAAATTGAACTTTGTTTTCCTAAAAACCCGAAAACGGTAATAAATATGATGTGTGGTAATTCTCTTCTCTAGATCTCACCGCCTCCCTTACCACACACCTTAGTTACTGACACAAAACATGTTTTGTGTCCAGAATAAAACCATTTAGTCTTCTCAACATTCATTAAAATTTATAATTACCTACCGAAATAACCTGACGGCAAATAAAGTTTACCTCCCGTCTCAAAAGTTGGTGGATATTTATGATCAACAGCAAAAGTTAAGGTACGAGTAGGGATCGAACCATAACAAAATCAACAATGGTTATTATACTGGTGGGTTTGAATAGGTACAAGTTCTAACGAATTGCTTATCAGTATAGTAATAAACTAGTAATCTAGAGCTGTGGGTTCGACCCCCGTTCGTACCATAACTTTTGCTGTTTATATAAATATTTCTAAACAAAATATTTGACAGTCTTAAAACAAACTGATAAAATACTTCTATTCAATGTTTAATGTAGCTATTTTTTTTTTACAATCTGTAACATTTGCATAAAAAATCAAAGAATATCTGTCAAAACATTTTAAATTTATCGCGAAAACTCTCTCGCGTAAATATACTAAAAATGGTGCCATTACGCTGTTTATATTTGCTTTAATATACTTCACCATACACTTTTTATTAAGTCGTAATCAATTTTAATGTGCTATGAATAAAGTTATTTAATGTTTCAATGTTTTTGTCAAAAATTAAAATTATTAGGAAAATTGTAAATTCGTGCTCCCAAAAACCCCGAAAACCATATAAAACTCGATACTTTTAGATAACTTATTTTGTTTCCTTAATTATACTTCTTACACCAAATTTCAAGGTAATATGTTAAAACATTCCAAAATTATCGCGAAAACTCTCTCGCAGAAGAATATTCTTGCTTTGTGACAAACCCGGCACCACTCCAAACATATTTCCTAACGGTCGATATATCGATATTTGTTAATTTACCTACTTACTGTTAATCGATATATTATCACATTACCCCAGACTATGATTTGCAAAACTAAATTACACCCAGACTAATAAATGAATTTAATTGTTATTACCGTCAATCGAAACATAAAAGAATTACACTTGAGCTTAAAGAAATCAAAAGTGCAAATAATTTGCACATTTTCTAATATAAATAAGCGCTCCTTTTTCAACAGAAAACCAGACTCGACTTGGTCTCAGTTCAAATACCAGCAGCTTTAACAATATGTGAAGCTACCTCTGGTACTAAATTCTCGAATTAATACAAACCTGCTCTACTCTGGTACTATATAGATAGGTTGGCGCGTAACGGAGCAAAGGGCAAACCATGCGGCTTTGAACCCTTCGCGCCGCTATCCTTTAAGGCGATCAATCTAAAGATAAACGAACAATCAATATAGCTTCTAAAAGAGAGATGAGAGAGGCAGGGTTTTAGACACTCAGGTGCCGCAATTCGCGGCCCTGAGGCCGCTCGGACACAGTACCTCCTCGGGCTCTCTCCAGGAAATCTTAGAAAACTGGTAAGGATACTAACGGGACACTGTAAGCTAAACAAACACCTTCACACCTTCGGCGTCCTCCCGGATCCAAGTTGTAGGTGGTGCAACGAGGACGACTAGACTGCTGAACATGTTCTTTGTTACTGCCCAGCTCTTGTAAATACCATAGAAACCATTATTGGAAAATGCTCGGCCGCTACAGTGCTGAACTACATCAATGCTGTTGACTGGCTCGACGAGTAAAACTCCCAAGGAGGTTACAGTGAGCCCACCTGAGAGGCCTAAGTAATAGGTTGGCGCAAGTCACCCCTCCATACTCTCTATCTATCTGCTATTTAAAATCTAAATAAAATCAAAACATAATAAACTAATTAAACTTGAATTTGAAATCAAAAGTGCAAACAATTTACATATTTTCTAATATAAATAAGCGCGCCTTTTCCAACAGAAAACCAGACTCGACTTGGTCTCATTTCAAATACCATCAGCTATAATAATATGTGAAGCTACCTCTGCTACTAAACTCTCAAATCATTACCAGCAGCTCTAACAATATGTGAGGCTAACTCTGTTACTTAAAATCTAAACCTGGCTAGTTCATCTTATTAATTATTAAATTAACCAAGTCGTGATGTTATCGTAAAGTAATATACGTTAAGTAAAAGCTGTCTTAATTTGAAAGTTAAATAATTAATCTAAATGTATTTTAAAGGGGCTAGAGCCGTAAACAACCCACCCAAGAAATGTGAAGCCTACCATCTATAATATAGCCAAGCGGGTTTATAACTCTATCGAGGTAAGATTTATATATAGCAAACCAATATAAATCTACCTATTTGTTTTGAATCAAGATTTTTATTCCATCATCAACGAGTTGATCACGCCAAAAAAAGTATTAATCCACCACCCTACACTGTCCGCTATCAAAGCTTACCAAATATTTTATTGGGTAGAGTTTGCTATGTTTAATAGATAATGTAAATGTTAAAACCGATCAGCAATTGCCTATACAGGTTTCGTTGTGAACCTTGGGCTATAATTTTGTTGAACCTGACGTCAATTATCATTATTGTGCAGCACATGTAAATTCATGTCACAGTCGTCGCCAACCTGCCTAGTTCCATCGATCCATGGACGTCCCTAATTAAGGTCCATTTGAGTTTGACACAAGCGCGAATTTGGCAGATGATACTTGCTGTAATTTGCCTGATGTCGCCGCTGCGACTTGCAGAATAATTGGGTTAATCCCAGCTGGATACGTGCTTGAATCTATCGGAGGCTTTGCATTTAGGCCGGCACGTAAATAATTGGCATTGAAGTACAATCAACCCGGTAGTAATTGCGACATATATTTGAGAGGGCGGCAATAAGATCATAATTACTGTAGTTGTACTCCATGTATTCATCATTATTTGAAATTGTTTTCTCCGCGTATTTATTGATCATAAAATGCTGTTCCTAAGTACTCCCTTCCCCTCTTAATAATCAGCCAAAGTAAAAAAATATCTTCTTCGCTTCAGTTTTACTTCGCACTAAACGATCTCTTTATACATATTTCAAAACTATGCCTGTGCACCATTTAAAAAAATATAAAAGTAGCACATCTTTTAAAAATTCGACTTCAAATCATTCCCAAAATATGGAAATATTAAAATTACTGATTTCGAAATGACATCATTTACTAATATGAAAACTTACAAAACTCTTTTTCCTCATAATTTTTAATTGAAATTTTATTATGAGTGTGAGGGTTTTTTTAAAGACTTGGCCTTTCATAAAGAAAATGATTGGAATTTATGTTTACCCGCTAGTAGTTATTTTAAAAAAGAATTTTAAATTAAAATTTTAAGAGGTACTTAAATCGCCTCGTTTGAGTACCTCTTTATAAACCACGTTTGTTGTTGCATTCTCTGGCTGTAAAATAGCTAAGTTACTACGCGAACTTACTCTAGAGCATGCGACATAGGGCTGACCATAGGAAAACAATCGAAGCGCAACTCTACTTCAGCTCTACTTAAGGAATGCTCTTGAGCTTTGTTAATTGTCATGGCGAAACAAAGCTTTAAAGGAGACTGTACACGTTTAAACTGAAAAGGATAGTCTGACGGAATTAAAGGGATACGTGGTATAAAAACGGTTTCTCCCAGATGAGGGCCAGAAATAATAGTAGACTCTATTACATTGTTTTGTAAGTTTTAACCAGTAGCCGAGTTCCCTTACACAATTTTGGTGGTTTTAAATTTCGAATAAGCATTACTCGTGCCCCCACTTTTAAAGTTAACTTATGAGGAAGGATTCCTGAAGGGTTTAGATAGTGTAGGAACGCGACAGGATTATTAACCGCATTTTCTTGGTCTATAATTATATCTATTGAGTAGCATGTTAATTGTGGATCAGTCTTTTTTTTTCCAATAAAGCTAGATTTATTTCATCTGCGGTGCTATTTTTTGTAGTTAATATAGCTCGTTCTTTAAACCAAGAAGCGGTTTTATTTTGATAACTTTCGAGTCCACTATAAATATTTAAGGGGAAACTACCCCTTAAATGTCCCATTGCAAATTGAGTTTCGAAAAATCCCTTCTTATCCAACCATTGCACTCTAAAATCAAGCTGTTTGCACAAGCTCAGCTACGGCAAACGGTTTGAGAAAGATTAAAATCAAAGATTAATCGATGATCCGATTTTTTCAAAAACCCTGTATGAATTTATAAAAAATCTTAAAATATGTAATAAAATAAAATAAAAAGCACGTGTTGAAGTTTTTTTCCGAATAACCAATTGTTTTTTAAATAAAAAATTTAATATTAAAGGGGTGGTTTCAGTCCTTGAACACCCTGTCTCGGTTTTTAAATTAGGCTTTTTAAAATAACACATTATACTATTTAAGGGATGGTTTTACACCTTTGGAGACATTTTATGATTTTTTTAAAAATTCTAAAATATGTAAAAAATAAATTAAAAAACATGTGTTCAACCTTTTTTTTTGAAAAACTAACCAGTTTTTAAATAAAAAAATATAGTATTATTTAAGTGGTGGTTTCACCCCTTCGAACACCCTCTATGAATTTTTAAGAAATCCTTCGCCCCCTTAGAACTTGAGTTTTGAAAAATCCCTTCTTATCGAACCTCTACACCCTAAAATCAACCTGTATGCCAAAATTCAGCCTTTTACCTCAAGCGGTTTGAGCTATAGCGTGATGAGTGAGTCAGTCAACTAAGTCTTTTATATTAGTATAGATTACCGACATGGTTTGGAGATGAATTAAAGTTGAAAAGACGTTTTAAGTCATGTGCTTCTCTTTTGACTTCTATACACAAAAAAGGCGATTTTCGTATTAAAGTGGGCCCAATTTAAAATGTTTGTCTTGAAATCCTGTATATCCATAGAAACGGCCTACTTTTGACAAACCTTCCTTTTCGTCTCGTGGATGGTTGAAACCTTAGACGTTTCTGGAGAATGGGTGGATGTTTCTTTTTAAAATTTCAGTTACACCCATAAGTGACTCCGTTTCAGAACATTTCTCGGCGTACAGTGTTGCCGCTTCTACCCAAAAGACGTGGCATCATCGCTTTTTTAAATGAAATGCCCTTTCTTTTTTCACTATTTCTGAAACTAAACGTGTCTCTGAGCCACATTTCTGATTCTTCCCTATCATCTGCAGCCATTTTTCAGGAATTAATTTATTTGAAACTTTTTTAACGACGAAACTTCAAATAAATGTGGATTTCTTACAACTCGAAAGCAATTTTAATCTGAAATTTGGGTTATGGTTAAATAAAACATTTAGGTATTTGATATTTTTGTCATATCTTATAAAAGCGCGAGAAAATCGATTTTTTTAAATAGTACAACCTATATATCAATACTAATTTAAGAAGCTGATAAAAGTAGCTTTCTAATAACGTATACTTTGCCTATACCTAACCCTTCACGTTTTTGATTTATAAGCATTTCTTTATGAAATATCATAATAACGTGTCATTTTCAATGATTCTAGTATTAGTTTGCCATGAAAACAATTTTTGTGAGACGCCGTGATAGTTTGTTTGACAGATGTTTCATTCTTGCGCTTCTGACTTTAAGTCAAAGTTAAAATGGAAGTGAATAATAGTTACTCGTATACAGTTATAATGAATTTATTTATTCCGCATGGTCAGTGTGGTAAGTCAAAAGAACCTGTAGAAATTTAGGTTTATCACAAATGAATATCAGGAAATTCTTTTGAATCCACAACAATTTTAAATATTTTGGGACCGCTTTAATACCATCAAGAAATTTGCCCAGACCGGTGACTTCTATCCTCACTGCTCCACACGTGGCGCTGAAAAAGATTTGGGCAGTACATTTTCATCTATACAAAGAATTTTAGAAAAACATAAGAAGCACGACTACAAGTTTGCCAAAGTACAAGTTAAGCACACCTTAAAATTTCCCGCAGAGTCGAGTTTTGTGAAATGTTACTGACACGTACACAGGAAGATCCTCATTTTTTTAAGCAAAATTATATGGATCGATGTGTTAAAATTTTCGAGGGAAGTTATTTTTAATCGACGGAATCGTCACTGTTGGACCAATAAAAATTCGCACGCAAAAATGTAGTTTTAATGTCTTCTCTTTGCTAATAGATAATCAAATTATGTATTTAATATATGATGAACAACTCACTTCCAGGAAATAATTAGAATTAACAGTGATCGAGGAGTTTAAAGATGGTCTTGCACTTAAGGATTACCAAAGCTGTTGGTATCAACTTGACGGGGTTCCAGCAACATTGTACAGTGAAAGTGACTACAGAGCTAGATCGAATTTTCGATGACCGATGGTTTAGACGTCTAGGACCGTGGAATTGGACCCGAAGATCGCCTAATATTACTCCTTTAGATTTTCATTAAATACCAAATAAGGACTACTACATTGGGACATTCAAACATTTCAGGATGTTGATCCTGATGAAATAAGGAAAATTACAAGGGATGGTGTCAATACTCGTTTATTGACGTGCTTCATTTTCAACATTTGCTCAAAAAATCAGTGTAGTGACAATTTTTAAAATTTCCATTTAATTTTTGTATTTCTGATTTATTATTTATAATTTTAGATTTCTTCTTTCTTTTGATAATCTTATCGCACTGACCATGCAGAATAAAAAGATCATTTGAACTGTTTTCGTATTATTTACTTATTTACTTCCGTTTTAACTTTGACTTAAAATCAGAAGCTCAAGAATGAAACTTCTGTCAAACAAACTATCATGGCTTCTCACAACAATTGTTTTCATTGCACGCTACACACTACCAGAATCATTGAAAATGACCCGTTATTTTGATATTTCATAAAGAAATGTTTGTAAATAAAAAATTTGAAGAGTTAGGTATAAGCAAAGTATACAATATTAGAAAGCTAATTTTATCAGATTCTCAAATCACTATTGATACACTGGGTGTCCCATTTAAAAAAAATCGATTTTCTCTCGCTTTTATAAGTTACTAACATACATTTATTTCTGGAGCACCCTGTATGGTTCAACTAAAATGTGATAAAAAAAATCAAATACGTAAAGGCACTATTTAACAGTAGCCCAAAATTCAGATTAAAATTGCTTTAGAGTTGAAAGAAATCCAGATTTATTTGAAGTCCTATGGTTAAAAAAATTTCATATAAATTAATTCCTGGAAAACGGCTACAGATACGTATAGGGTACGTATAGTATTCAGAAAACACGTGTAGTTTCAGAAAAAGTGACAAAGTAAAGGATATTCTATTTAAAATAGCGATGTTGCAACATGTTTGGGGTAGAAGCGGCAACACTGTAAGCCTGAAAATATTTCAAAACGGTAGACCAAGGTCATTTACATCATACAGGTCTAATCGAAATTTTAAAAAGATCACCCATTTTCCAGAAACATCTAAGGTTCCATCCACCATAAATCACCCTGTATTTTATATATATATATATATATATATATATATATATACATTTGAGTTTGACACAAGCACGAATTGGGCAGATAAAACTTGCTGTAATTTGTCTGATGTCCCGCTGCAACTTGCAGAATTATTGGTTTAATCGCACCTGGATACGTGCTTGAATCTATTGGAGGCTTTGCATTTAGCCGGCACATAAATAATTGGCACTGGAGTACAATCATCTCAGTTGTAATTGCGACATATATTTGAGAGGGAGGTAATGAGATCTTAATTACTGGACGTGCTCTCTACCTAGTCATCATTAATTAAAATTATTTTTCTCCATGTATTCGTTGAATTTGTGGTGCGTTTACTAATTGCCTCACCTCCTCTTTATTTTTTTAATCAGTTAAAATAACAAGAAACTTTGGTTCAGTTTTATAGCACACAAATTTTATTGGCTATAAAATATAGCCTGACATTTTTAATATTATGGGTGGGTATCATTTAAAAAACAAATGGGGGAAATGGGGATAGATTTAGGGTTGCCATTAGCTTTCTTTTAGCTGGGATTATCCCGGAATCTCAGTCTACCAAAAAGTGATTTAACATCACTTATTTATATGTCTTTTCCGCGATTTTTCAGACCAGTCGAAAAGGGAAGGCGAGGACATTTGTGTGATAGCTGGTTGTCGTTCCTTTTCTTGTTAGAAAGCCGTCAACCCTAGATCGAGTTAACTTCAATTCAGTCCCAAAATATGAGTATAATAATGTAACTTTTTTCAAAATATCACCATCTGCAAATGTGATAATTTACAAAACTCAAGTATTTTATTCCTTATGATTTTTAATTGAAATGTTCTTATAAGTGTGTGGGCTAAGTATAGTACGTTTTTAGTTACAGGATGTTACAATAAGAATATAATTTGAATTGTATTTAACTTTTTAATCGCAGCTGACTCAAAAATTTAAGGAAGGTTACTTTTAAAAGCACAGTATTGTAATCCTGAAAAAATAACCTTCCGGTTTTTTTTGCGGATTTT
Source organism: Kuschelorhynchus macadamiae (assembly GCA_030620095.1). Lineage (NCBI taxonomy): Eukaryota > Metazoa > Arthropoda > Insecta > Coleoptera > Curculionidae > Kuschelorhynchus > Kuschelorhynchus macadamiae. Next base: position 170,260 of record JAUTXW010000461.1, on the reverse strand, counting down.
TGCGTTTTAGGGACCCTGGACCCCAAAAAATATTATCTCCCATTTCCGTCACTGTGTCGGTCTGGCTGTACCTCGCTCGAAAATTGCTTGTCCAAATGGTTACATTTTCGAAAAAATCTATAGTGACCCCCTCATAAAATGTAGAAAAAAATATTATTAAAAAATTACTTTTCGAATAGACTTATACTTACCCAATAAATATATGGGTATATAGACTGTGGGTTGTAATTAGTGGAATCTTGCCTGAGCGAAGTTGTGGGTAAAGGCGAATTTTCCGATTTTCTCTGAATATAAATATCCCAGACTCGGTACATATTTAGAAATTAAAAAAAAAATGGTGGAAAGTTTCGTCATAAGATAAATGCAGTCAAGCGAGAAAAGTAATCTTTGTTACACACTTTGGCCTTACAGTGCCATTCATCTTTATGTGCTAGCTTATTGTTAAAGGTAAATTTATTAATTTTAGTATATTTAGAATTTGGAAATAGAAACCTATCAATTGAAATTAAAATGTATACTGTTCTTTCTGTTTAAAATATGTTAGTTATTTATAATTTTTTCCACCTTTTTTTTATATCTGTTGGTAATTGGTTATTCAACCTTAGTTCAATGAAATGGTTTTATTACTTGTACTGTTGAGTTAACGGGATAATAATCATATCTAGCTAGAAAGTACCTTAGATAATGTTTTATTATCGCAAATTTAATTTAAATTGTGTATTTTATTTTCCTTCAAATAATGTAACGTCGGAAGTTTAGCTTTGGAAGGACGTCTCTCTACCAATATTTTACCAGTTTCTACCTATGCCACACTTGATTTTTGGGCATAATTTAAAATAAATTCCATAAGTAGTTTTTACATTGAAATGTTGAATTCGTACCACTTTATCCTTATCCATATTTAATTGTTCTCTAAAATTTACACTTGGTTGAATAAGAAGATTTTTTAACATTGATTTTTTAAACATTTTATTTGGCCGCCATTTTGTTCCGCTATCTCGAATTCGTACCACAACTTTGCCAGTTTATCTCTATATCGCACTTGCGCAAAATTTGAATTCAAACTAATAAGTAGTTTTTTCAAAGTGATTTTTAAATATTTTATTAGGCTACCATTTTGTTTTGCTACCTTATATTCATACCAAAATGTTACCAGTTCATTCTTATGAAACACTTAATTTTTGTGCAAAATTTCAGGCAAATTGGTTAATCGTTTTTATAGTTTTAACATTTCACTTGGCAACCATCTTGTTCGGGCATACTGGATTTCTATTAAAATATTACCAGGTCATTACCATAATTTTTGACGAAAATTTGAAATCAATTTGATGAGGATTTGGCATCTAGGGACGCTGAAACATTTTTTTTTCACATTACAAAAATTTTAATTGTTCGCCAGCTTAAATATATACCCCAGTTTTACTAGTTCATCCCTATACTACAATTAGTTATGGTACAAAATTTGAGATCAGTTCATTAAGACGGTTTTTTCAGGCTGACTTCTAAAATATTTTATTAAGCCTTCATTTTGTTGCGCCGTCTTTGATTCGTACCAAAATTTTACCAGTTGATTCCTACAAAATGCTTAATTTTGTGCATAATTTGAGATAACTTGATAATTCGTTTTTTAATTATAATTTCTTAACGTTTCATAAGACCGCAATCTTGTTTCGGCATATTGGATTTTTACTAAAATATTACCAGGTTATCCCCATATGAACCTTAATTTTTAACTACAATTTGAAGTCAGTCTAATTAGTAGATTTTAAGTAATGCTTCGAACTGACAGACAAACCGACAGACGGACCGACGGACTTGATAAAACATATTTTTAGGCATCTAGGAACCCTAAAGCGTGAAGATATGTAAAACTCAAAAGAGTGAGTTTTTTCAGGTTATAAAAAAATTATTTAGCCGCCATTTTGTTCGGCCATTTTGAATTAGTACTAGAGTTTTACTAGTTCATCTCTATACCACAATTAGTTATAGTACACAATTTGAAATCAGTTGTTAAGTAGCTTTTTCAGGCTGAATTTCTAACTATTTTATTAAGCCGCCATTCTCTTCCGCCCTCTTGGATTCGTACAAAAGTTTTACTAGTCAGATACTACATAAAACCTGATTTTTGAGATAAATTGGATTAGTTTTTTTAATGGATTTTTGGATTCGTACAAAAGTTTTACTAGTCAGATACTACATAAAACCTGATTTTTGAGATAAATTGGATTAGTTTTTTTAATAATAATTTACGGCATATTGGAAAATTTTTCCAGTTGGTTCCTACATAATACTTGATTTTTGTCTAAAATTTGAGATAAATTGGTTAAATACTTTCTTAGTAATATTTGTTTAAGACATTTCACTGGACTGCCATTTCATTTTGCATTATTGGATTTTTACCAAAATCTTGCTAGGTCATCCCCATTTGATCCGTAATTTTTGACCCAAATTGGAAGTCTATATGTTAAGTAGTTTTTTAGTTATGCCGCGAACAGACAGACCGACAGATCGATGGAATCGAGAAAACATGTTTTTCGTCATCTAGGGACCTTGAAATGTAAAGATCTGAAAAAATCTCGGAGGATAATTTTTTCACGATTACAATACTTAATACGAGGGAAGTACAAAGAAGCGCCTAAAAAATGTAGATATTGTCCATGTATAGATCCCTCAAAATACAAGAGTTCTAACCACACTACACCACAACTTGTTACGTTCTGGACGCGCGTTTCGCTAACCAAGCATCATCAGCAGATGATATAAACTGTTATATCATCTGCTGATGATGCTAACTTGGTTAGCGAAACGCGCGTCCAGAACGTAACAAGTTGTGGTGTAGTGTGGTTAGAACTCTTGTTTTTTTATCAATCTTCCACCACAGGTTCTAGTGTTAGGACTCAATATAGATCCCTGTTTGCCGCATTTAAGTAAAAGCGTGGAACCGGCGTTCAAAGTTATTCTAAACATGCCTCGACTAATAATGTCAAATAATATTTTTATAATAGTTTTGTGAAACCTTAAGATATTTATTATTACATTCAGGAAGTATAAATTGCGAAAACAGAATTCGTTTTAAGCAAAACTCTAATTTCGAATTTCGGTTTTTGTATCCCTGCATATCAATTATTTTATAGATCAAAAATACTTCAAAAAGGAAAATTAAACAACTTAGAACAAGTAAAAGTAATTTATTGCTAAATAAAAATATAAAATTTATGTACAGGGTGTTTCAGCGAGGACTGAACAGGGACCTATTTTCGACCTTCCTTGTATTTTGGAAAAATTCAAAATAGCCAATCAATGTATTTTTTCTTGTAGAATCCAAAAATGTCATCGAACAAATATTTGAACCAGAAACAAAAGAGTTACGCTATGCATCAGGTGTTTTTTAAATGGAATGTATCGTTTTTTATACGATTTTTGGAAAGAGTGATTTTTTTTATGTCCGTTCTGATTAAAAGATTTGATTTTGCGATAGCTGTTTATATTACATTTTAATGTTTTACAAACTAAAATTTTAGCTTCACCTGTTTAAAATATACGATAGGTTGGTATAGGTGATCAGGGTAAAATGACGTTTGAATGCTTTGTCAATAAAAATTGACATTATTTTAATTATTGTCGAAGTCTTCACCTAAAAAATATATATTTGACTCTGATCGAAATAAAACACTCTTTGGACGAGAGACTACAGATTGTTATGCTATTTTACAAGTGCCTAGAAAATGCAAGAGCAGCAATATGAAGATTTATTGCAAATTTTCATAGAAATATATCCATCAATACAATTCTAAGGATAAAAAACCTATTTGAGGAAAATAAAGCTTTACATGATAGAAAAAGAAATTCAATAAAAAATAATTATTAAATAATAAAATAAAACTACTAATAACATAAGTTTTCAATGACCGCCGTTTTTCTCGAAACAACATCGATAACCTCTTTGTAGCCTTTCTAAACTTGCTGTTACAATATGATTTTCCTGGTTAAGGCGGTTTATATCATCGACAATTTTTACCATGATCTCTTGAATATTTTCGTTTCGTTGTCTGTATACGACGTTCTTCAAATGGCCCCAAAGAAATGTATCCAAAACTGAGAGGTCGGGGCTATTGGGCGGCCAAGCATATGTTCCATTTCGCCCTATCCATTCGTTATGGCGCCGATTTAAAAATTGCACAACATCATGCACGGCATGAGGAGGCGCCCCATCATGTTGCCAAATTAAATTCTGATATTCTGCCAATGGTAAGTCTTCCAAAAAATTTTCAATTTCGTTTTCTAAAAACTCATAATATCTGTGCCCATTTAAAGTCCCATTAAAAAATATTGGTCCCAAAATTTTATTGTTTTTTATCCCACACCAAACATGAATAGAATTCCTCCCTTGAAATTTAATAGTCTGGAACTTTTTTGGATTTTCAACGGCCCAGTGGTAACTATTATGTCTGTTGAATACTCCCGATGTTGTGAAAGTAGCTTCGTCGGTCCACACAATATTTTTGAATAAATCAGGGTCTTCGTTTTCTTGCCGAATTACCATTTGAGAAACAAATTGGAAGCGAAGTTCTTTTTGTGCCGGTGTTAGGTGCTGAAGTGGAAGGATACGAAAAGGCCTAAATTTATGAATTTTCAGAGTCCTGTGAACAGTCCCTCGGGTAACTCTTCTGCGCCTTACACTGCCACCGTACTGAACTTCCCGAACTGCATCCGAAATAGATTTGGTTGGATTAACTTGAAAATAATTTATAATGGCCTGGTCTCGATTTCTTCTTCTTTGTATATTTCTTTTTCTATCATGTAAGGTTTTATTTTCCTCAAATAGGTTTTTTATCCTTAGAATTGTATTGATGGATATATTTCTATGAAAATATGCAATAAATCTTCTTCTTGCTTCTCTTGCATTTTCTTGGCACTTGTAAAATAGCATAACAATCTGTAGTCTCTTGTCCAAAGAGTATTTCATTTCGATCAGAGTCAAATATATATTTTTTAGGTGAAGACTTCGACAATAATTAAAATAATGTCAATTTTTATTGACAAAGCATTCAAACGTCATTTTACCTTGATCACCTATACCAACCTATCGTATATTTTAAACAGGTGAAGCTAAAATTTTAGTTTGTAAAACATTGAAATGTAATATAAACAGCTATCGCAAAATCAAATCTTTTAATCAGAACGGACATAAAAAAAATCACTCTTTCGTAGCGTAACTCTTTTGTTTCTGGTTCAAATATTTTTTCGATGACATTTTTGGATTCTACAACAAAAAATACATCGATTGGCTATTTTGAATTATTCCAAAATACAAGGAAGGTCGAAAATAGGTCCCTGTTCAGTCCTCGCTGGAACACCCTGTACGTCAAAATGATCTTCACAGCAACAAAGCCAGGTTTTGCTGTTTGAAAAGTCTCTTGTAACTGCTTCAAACCATGATTTCCTTTTATCTCATTCTATCTACACTTAATTCTCTTGTCTATCTTCTTTTCCATCGTTTTAGAGATAAATGTAAGAATAAATTTAACAAACACCCGGAAAACTTCAACTTGAGGTTAACAGTTGACGATGTGACATAATTTCGAATATCTCTTTTGCCAAAATATTGTTAGTTCTGACGTCACACGTGCTATGAAAAATCTGCTTTTTTTAAAAAATGTTCTCGTTTGTAGACCTTCACGTGGCATCTATTTTTATTTTACAAAATTTTAAAAAATGGTTGAATACGGGATTAGCCATGTAATTTATTTTTCGAATTATTTCGATATTTTGCAAATTTAGAAAGTTGTGGCAAGTTAAAATGCCCACGCTGGCTGCCTGTACGTACTATCGAACAATGAACTTTTTTAAAGAGAATTCTCTAGAAAAGTACGTTACGTAATCCGTTAGGTCCTAAATCTAATTCCCAATCCCGTACGCCCTAATCTCAGGTTAAATCAGCTCGATCCCATTATGGTGGTTTTTATTTCTTTCCTTTTGGTTTTATTGTCGGTTTTAGGTTTAGTAAAAGTGTAGCCAGCCGCAATTTACAATTCTCCACCGGCCAAACTGACTGCCTCCCCAGAACACGTCCTGTAATTTGCACGAACATTTATCCTTCTATATTGGATTAAGATGTAAAAAATAGCGTGTGCAAAATAATGAATGAAGGTAGAACTAAGACTTCCGGCTTTTTGGGGATTAGCTTTTATGATGAAATATATGGGGCGATGGTATATTTGTTAAAATCTTACATAATTAAGGCAAAAATAAAATAAAAAGACAAGGAATATTTTACCTTCTAAACTTAATAAAAATAATTCGTTTTAATTTCCATATGTAAATAATACATGGTAAATGGTTTTCTATTATTGTACGGAAAATTTGAATCTTAGGGTAATTTAGAATCTTGTTTATTAACCAAAAAATAAAAAACCTGTAGTTGCGAGTTCAAATCCTTTTTCTTTTCGCAAATCTAAATATGTTTTGCCTGTTTCAACTTGAGAATAATTTTCTCTAAATTTTTGTAGATGTGTTAGTTCGTAAATCTTTTAGGAATTAGGAACAGGGAAGTGTAACCCAATTTAGTTCAGTAGATTTATCATTTGGCGCCAGTTTCTTTCTACATTCGCACAGTTCATTATCGGGCAAAACTAAAAAAAAAATTCAATAAATAGTTTTTACATAGATACACACCGCCATTTTGTTACGTCATGTTATCACATTTAATTTTCCTATAAAATTTAAAGTCAATTGAACAAGATTTTTTTACGTTAATTTGTTTTTATTTTATTTGACCGTCCTTTTGTTTCGCTATCTTAAATTCGTCCCACAACTTTACCAGTTTATCTCTACACCAACTAAATGGTTGCATAAAATTTGAAATTAATTTAGTTTTTTTCATCTTTCATCATCATATCTTGATTGAGATTTTAATATTTTTATCCAAATTTAAAGCGGATTTCTTCAAAAACTAAAAAACTTACGGGTTGCGGTTTTCGATGTTTAAAGGCTCTGTCTATCTAGAATTGGTCAACCCTGCCTTGGTTCATCAAAATGGTCCGCATAATATATAGGGTGTTATATAAAATCGTGCAAATTTTACAAAAGTTCGTAAGTCCCAAGTTTCTGCACTTTTTAGTTTTTTTTTAATGTTGATATTCTACGAACCATTTTTTTGATGTTCTACGAACCATTATCTAAAACCAATTTGGCGGGTTTTTAATTCGTTCATTTGTTTTTAATATACGGGATAAATTTAATAATTTCTGAACTTCCATTATTAATTAATTATTTTTAACTTTTCACTTATTATTTAAAATTAATAATTTTCTACATAATTTTATCTTAGTTAAGATTGCGTTAATAAAAAAAACTACTACTGTATTATACAGGGTGTTACACAATTTTTGAATCAGTAACATAACAAAGTTTTTGCAATTTTTTTAAAGATCCTCATTAATATAAGTTAAGCTAATTTTCAGATACCAAAGAAAGAGTTGGCATTGACGCTGATACAATTTTTTTAAACTATAGTCATATTTACCCAAACGATTTTTTATCTTTTGACAAAAACCTTTAAGTTGCTATACAAAAGGTTTGTTATATAGGCTTTTCTATTAAATTTATCTTAGTGTGAACAAAATTTTATAAACATTGATAGAACTATAATTTCAAAACTAAAAATACAAAATGGCGGTGTCAATATGGCGGAGGGCTAAAATTTTAAGATTAGATTGAAACTTGGCATATTGGTTGAAAATTAGGAAGTTATAAGAATGCGGTTTTCGATGTTTAAAGGCTTTATATGTATGGAATTGGGCAACGTTGTGTTGGTTTGCCAAGATTATCCTCACACAAGTAATTAAATTAAATTTAATAGAAAATCATATAGGTATAACAAATATTTCTATAGCAACTTGAAGGTTTTTGTCAAGAGGTAAAAAACCGTTTGGGTAAATATGACTATAGTTTATAAAAATTTTATCAGCAACAATGCCAATTCTTTCTTTGGTTCTGAAAATTAGCTTAACTTATATTGATAAGGATCTTTAAAAACATTGCGAAAACTTTGTTATGCTACTAATTTAAAAATTGTGTACAATTGTATACAGGTTGTATAATACAGTTGTAGTTTTTGATTGACGCAATCTTAGCTAAGATAAAATTATGTAAAAATTATTAATTTTAAATAATAAGAGAATACTTAAAAATAATTTTTTTTGAAGTTCTGGAATTATTAAATTTACCCCGTATATTTAAAAGAAGTGAATGAATTAAAAACCATCCTATATATTACGCGGAGGACCATTTTGATGAACCGTGGCATCGAAAACCGCATCCTTGTAATTTTTAGTTTTTGAAAAATTCCGTTTTAAATGTGGGTAAAAATGTTGAGATGTGCAATGCAAATGGCCAGCAGTTTAGTTTTTGAGGCCAATTTTTTTAAATAATTTATTTATCCGCCATTTGTTCGATTGTAATATAATACTTGATTATTGTGCAAAATTTGAGATAAATTGGATAAGTAGCTTCTAATAATAATTTTTTTGATATTTCACTAGTCCGCCATATTAGTTTTTTAGCTATTCCTCGAACAGGGAGACAGACAGACCATCGGAATCGGGAAAACATGTTTTCGACATCTAAGAACCCTGAAACGTAAAGATCTGAAAAAATCTCGGAGGGTAATTTTTTCATGATTACAATAGTTCCCTTTTACGAGAGCAATGAAAATAGTCGATGTAACATCTTTCACCAGTGTTTTTTGCCAAGGTGTTATTGTGATGGTAGTAAAATATATAATATTTCTAGAGCAAGAAAGGGCCACTACTTAGACAATTCAACTGTTAGAAAATATAACTCCTTAATATTTTCTACAACTAGTTTTTTTTTATTAATAACAGACTAAGAATTCATGATTCTTGATATAACATGTCAAAATGGAATCACTTTCCAACGTTTCGCCTTCCAGTGCACGAGGCATTATCAGCGATCTTTACTACGCGGTAGCGGAACACTGAATCATACAATCGAAGACGAAATGTCGGAAAGTGATTCAATTTTGGCTAATGGTCTAATCCCAAGAACATGACTATTTCTTAATAGAGTACAGTTTATTACATTTATAATTAATTATATTTTGTGCTTTGGATATTGATTTTTCTTGTTACTTTTATTTTGTTGCGAACATCAGTAGCTTTCCTTTCTTACAGATCTGAACTAAATCAATAGGCCTACCTAGACACTACAAAAAATGCTCGGGGGGCGTAATTACTGAAACTTGTCCAGCGGCAATTTGGAAAAGACGCTCGCTGCGGTTAAGGATTGCATATATCAAGCGGCGGCAAGTAAGAGGTGTAAAATTTCAATGGGTACGCTTTAAAATAAGTTAACAGGCATGCATAACAAGGTCGCGTTTTTACACCCTATAAACAGAAATTACGTACGAATATTTTAAATACAGCGATTGGGGATTTTCTTTTACCATATGCGAACTTTTTCCTAAATATGAAGAATGATAAGGTATGATGACTCCCGGGCTAGATTTCTTGGAACATTTCATCAGCCGAAACAACTTGAATGTCCGTTTTGAGGCAAATATAAAACAAGCTCCATTCAGCAGTTGGACCAGAAGATATATGGGATTTTTTCCATGATTTTGAAGATGTCTTAAAAGATGCTGACAGGATTAATATTTAATTATGACGAAAACATAGCTTATATTGATTCTGGCGCCAAAAAAGTTATGGTTCCTAGAGGAACCAAATGAGTTGTGGGAGTCTAGCAACCCTGTAAAGCCTCTGTCAGCGTTATGGCATATGGAAACGGTGCCGGCGATCTATTACCCCAGCGGTCGTGCACAGCTTATTTGTACGAAAACTGGACGAAGCATGGTCCTACAGGAACGATTTACGTAAATAGTCCTAATAGCTGATTTAAAATGGCTTTGGAAACTGGTTCCTTTTAACTTTTGTTACCGAAACTTAGGGAAATCGACAAACCTGGTAAATATTGCTTAATAATGGATAACTTAGTCTTCAACTTTTCACGTACAACACAGCATTTATTTAACTCCCTTGCCACCAAATAGCACCCATCTTATGCAGCCATTGGACGTTGTGCTTCTATAAAAAAAAGCGGGAAACCATTGATAAATGGTGCCAAGAAACGAAGTCGAACTAGAGTAGATTGTGGAGTGCGATAACTATAAAGATTTCGACAGACCTGAAGTCTGGATTTAAAACCACTACTACTACAGCAGTTTAAGAAAAAACCAAACTCTTTACTACCATAGTCAGAACGTAACTGATTCACTTCAAGAAATGCGCGATTTAAATACAGGAGAATAAAAAGAAAATAAAACCCTGAGAGCAATTCCAAGCAGACATCATAATACAATACACTTTGTAAGAACCATCGAATGAAGAAAACAATGCAGAACAACCCGTCGCTAGTCCTTCAGGTACCCAGAGAATAATTTACAGTCATACTGATGAAATGAATGATAAATCACCACTTAGCAAGAACGTTTCAGTTGTTCCAATATAATTTATTTTTGAAAAAACAACGAGCCAAACCAAAAAACTCAAGATGACTCAAAATGTACAGCTTGCTTTGCAAAATGGAAAATCTACAATGGTCCAGACTGGATTTGTAGTACGCAGTGTAAGAATGGATAGGAGGAATCAGTATTATGCCTGCAAATCCTGTTTAAGCAAAAAACTGTAACTCTCATGATAGTGTAAAGGACAGCAATGTTTCCTCATAAAGCATGTATATTTATTTTTCATATCATGTTATCGCAGTTGGTTCTGGTTTAGCAAAAAAGGCTATGTTATGTTTTATTATGTTTATTTGTTAAATGCTGTTAACAGAATGAGTTTTTATGCTAATATATTTAATTTCATGTTACACCAACATCATAAAAAAGACACAGCTATCTTTGGAACATGTCGTGCAATGCCGCAGGCGCTTTATTCATTTTAGTTAAAGCACGATCGTGATTTCGCTCCATTTAGAGCTCATCAGGCTACAATAGGCTAGCGAACCCCGTGTAGAGCAAAGGCAAAATATAATCACAGAATAACTACTCCGCTGGCTAACACCACAACCGGCATTGACCCATTTTGCCGGCGGTAACCCGCTCGCGGCTGACCGTGCGTTCAGCTGTGAACGGAAGTTAGTTTTCATCTTTCATTTAGCATTTTGTATGTGGCATATCCTATACCTAAATTAATTTTTTTTCGAAATATTGATGTTTCAATTTTGACATTTTCAACATTTTAACTAGTTGTAAAATCTCAGCGGTTTGAACTGGAGCTAAACAGCTTGCAGTTAAAACCAGGTTCAGCTTTTTTGGATCATCCTATATTATACAGCTATACTAAAAAAGATATCCCCCAAAAAATTTAAATTGATGTGTCCTAGGATTTTCCCGTAAAGATAAATTTAGCGGAGATATTTTTTTAACACACTGTGGCATGAATATGTGTACAAATACGAAATGTGCTTATTGTATTCTGTATTTTGAATATAATAAATTTTCTTCCCATATGTTATCTTTTCTTTGTTGATTGTGGTAGCTTTTATTACCTAAGTCGTAAATGTTCTTGTAATTTTAAACCAAAGCAATTAATTTTTCCTCATCCATTTCAGCTCTCTTTGTGTGCTCTGAAATCTGAACAATAACTCACAAAATATTGTAAAAACAAACAAACAAACAAAAGTATGCTTTATTGCCGCAGAAAAATTTTACAATTTTATGGACAAAGCAAAATATACCTAAAATAAGACATATCAAAACATTAATCGAAAAGAATTTGGATAGGTCAATGCTTTTTAAAAATGTAAATTATCAATTTACCAAATCGTAAAACACACGTTAGAATATAACATAACATTGCCGCAAAACAGTTAATGAATCCTAATAACCTTATAAAAGTAAACAAACACACATGTACGAGGTGCATAATTTCGATGACATTGAAATTAAAATTGCAACTATGCGACCTTAAACTCTATGTTATTATAGTTATACAATTAATTGTGATGTTAAACAGAAGGTATAATGAACTAGTGTAGAATGTAGTATACAAAAAAGAATTAAATTTTGTTTTTAATCCAATACCTAACAAAAATAATTAAGTTTTAAGTGAATGTTCGACAGTTCTTTTCTCTATATGATGATTTTCAAAATTCTATGCTACGAGTTAGGACATGACTCACAAAAGATTTAAGTAAACAAGCGAATTTAGTGACAATTTAAAGAGACTTACTCGCTGTAAAAATCATTAACGCTGTAAAATGGTCTCTCAATGAGGTATGCTTTGGTGTTTTTTCGAAATTGTGCAAGCATAGGGATAGATTTTAAATGTACTGGCAGATTGTTGTAAAGTTTTATGGCGTTGTAAATAATTGATTTTTTTATTAATTCTGAGGAAGGAATGGGAAGATATATATCATGCCTAGAGTTTCTGGTAGGGTATACATGTTGTGGCCTTTCTGGGAGGGTGTTTATATGTTTTCTCAGCAAACATACCGTTTCCAAAATAAATAATGCAGGAAGTGTTAATATTTCATGTTTTTTGAAATAGTATTGGCAGTGAGCTCTATTATTTAGACCAAACAAATAACGAATGGCTCTCTTTTGAAGCATAAAAATACTACGAAGTTGCTCGGTGGTACAGCAGCCCCAAAAGGGAAGGCCATAGCGGAGGTGGGATTCAAACAAAGAGAAATAAGTAAGTTTGGCAGAAGGAACGTCTAGTTCTTTTGAAACTGATCGAATGGCAAAGCAGGCGGTTGAAAGTTTTTTAGTTAAGGTGTCAAGATGATTATACCATTTTAGGTTGTTATTTATATTTAAACCCAGGAATTTAACCGACTCTACGTATTCAATATTGCTGTTATGTACCTGAAGTGGTTGTAAAGTTCCCTTATAAGATAACCAGACCATGCCTTAATTATAACCAAGTCTTTGGAGATACTAGAGTGTAAAGACGTTGTATCAAAATCACTCCAAGTTATGTTTGTGTCGTCAGCAAAAAGGGAAATTCTTCCATTAATTTTAAGGTTCGCGATATCATTAATGTATAACAAAAAAAGAATAGGTCCCAAGACTGAACCTTGTGGGACTCCACTTGTAATCAACTTAAAATCAGAATCGGAACCATTAGCCCTTACAAGTTGTTGCCTTTTCCCAAGATAAGATTTGAACCAATTTAAAGAAGTACCACGAATTCCATAAAAATTTAGTTTGTTTATCAGAATTTCATGACTAACACAATCAAAGGCTTTCGCATAGTCACAAAAAACTGAGGCAGTTGGGTGGTTGTTATTGAGAGATAAGTAGACGCCTCTAAGCAACGTGAACATGGCGTCGCTGGCGCACTTGTTGGGTAGAAATCCGAACTGCTCCGGGGATATTATCTGGTGTTTCAGGAGAAATGGCATAAGACGATTCTTCAGTAGCCTTTCGATGATTTTTGAAAGCACTGGTAGTAGTGCAATTGGGCGATAATTGCAAGAGTTAGTTTTTTCGCCGCCTTTATGAAGTGGAATAATTATAGCTGTTTTAAGGCAATCAGGGAATACACCTTTTATAAAGGAATCATTTATTAATGTTGTAAGGGCCTCTATGACTGGGAGTGGCAAGTTCAGGAATATTCTAATTGATAGGCCATCAGTGCTACACGAAGATTTACTTTTGATATTATTTATTACCTTCAATAGTTCAGTGTTGCTAACGGGACTTAAGAAAAAACTATCAGCTAAATTTTTTGAAGGAGGGAGAAACGAAAGAGGGTCCAAACTTGGCGAGATACTAGAGGTAACATTTTTGCTTACATTAATAAAATAATCATTTAGATCATTAGCCCGTGGCAAGATCTGAGTCACAGGGTTTGATTTGTTTGTGAGGTTATTGATGATGGACCAGGTTTCTTTTGAAACGTTATTTGAGTTTGTTAGACGTTTTCGGTAGTGTAATTTTTTTGCTGACTTAATAAGAGTAGTGTAGATCCTCCTATAGTTAGAGATATAGTCGAGAATAAGAAAGGAGTCGGTGAATTTTTTTATATATGAGAGCGAGCGCATATTTTTCGTGGTCCACGGTTTATGCCGCTTAGGTTTGATATTCTTAAGCGGGAAGGCCTTGTTAAAAGCACTTAAAGTTTTATTTAAAAAAGACCGAAAGAGTCGAATATAGAAATTAGATATTTTTGGATGGCACAAATAGTAGCATAGTCAATATTAAAGTCCCCGCATAGAATTTTTTTACCTTTAATCGGTAGACTGTCTAGCAAACTTACCAGGCTATTTAAAAATGATTGTGCATCAGAGTTTGGTGATCTATAAATACAAATTACATAAAGATCAAGGTTTTGATTATATACCATAGAGAATTCAAAAGAGCCATCCGCTAACAAATGATCATATTTAGATACCGACATGAAATCTCCATTTAGAGATAGAATCAGTGTTCCCCCATGAGCTGAGTTTTTTCTGTCATATCTAGCTATTGTGGTATACCTCTCAATATAAAAGGGTTCGTTTAGATTCAGCCAGTGCTCAGTAATTGCAACAAGTTGGGGGAACTCCAATTCTTCCAGAAATAGGTACAACTCGTCAGTTTTATTTCTTAGAAAAGCAATATTAATTAGAACCATATTAAGACTAGTAACAACAGGAAGTTTTGACGAATCTAGTTTCTCAGGACACGTCGTGTTTACTAAAAATTTTATTTGGGAGAATTGCTGGTAAAATAGTTTTTATGGCATTCTCTGGTCCTCTGAAGATGGATCGTTCTCTCCGAAGATATATAGGATCCATAGGCTGCAAGATCCGCTTCCACTTCTGCTGCGTTAAATCCGTAAGCAGCATGAAAATCGAAATATATCTTATGTAGGGTTCTATAATCTATAGGAATGCCTTCAGAAGCCAAAAACAGCCTGGTGCTTGTATTTGTAAACCCTTCAAAGTGAATTGGCGCAGGTTGGTCGTGCAGGGAGGCGAGATATAACTTGAAGGCCTTTAAAATGGCTGGTTCTCTTAGTCTAGACATGAGGAAACAGTTATCAGAACTTTTTTCGGTTCGCGTAAGCTTAACTATTGGGGGAGACATTGGATCAAAAATAGGTTCTTGGTCAATAGGAGCTTTCTTGGAAAGACTGTAGCAGTTGTCGCTCAACAAGACATTTGCTTTGCAGGCAGCAATGGCCTCTTTGTCAGAAGATATTATAGTGTCTTTTTGAGAAATTGGAGAGGAGACAACCAGTGAACTGACGGAGCTCGAGTTGGTGGGCAGTTTTTTCGGTATGGAGGGAGGTGGAAGGTTTGGTGTAGATTTTTCTGAAAGTTCGGATACAGCTGACCGTTTTATTACTATGCCATGGGGCCATAGATTGCTGTCTAAAAGCTTTTCAGTTGACTTTTTGACTGAGTTCCAATTTTAAAATCAGTATTTGAGATATGATTGATTAGGTGGTAGCAGCGACTAAACTCTGTAGTCCCAAGCTTCTCCTTAACGTAGTGAACTATGTTGTTAGGCGTAAACCCTGCAGGAGGATTTCTTACGACTACATAGTGCCACCGTTGTGTATTATTACAAGACAGCTTGCTGGAGCCTTCAGTAGTACTGGGAATATCCGTAGGTGTTACCTCAGTTTGTGTAGAGGCGGTGGAGCAGGTAGTTTCCATAGTTGGTGTAGGCAAGGATATGGTGGAAGGGTATGTATTTTTGATATGCTTACACTTATGTTGGTTTTCATATTTGGAGTATAATTCCTTTACCAAGTCAGTTACACAAGTTAGGTTGCTCTTAGTGTTAGCAATACCTGCTTTTAATTCAATTGAAGAGGAGTCCTGTACTTGGATTTTTATCCCTTAGAGACTTTAATAACATATCTGGCTTGTAAGCGGAGAACTCCCTCGAGAGATTGTGGATATCGTCAATCTTTTTCTCCATGAGAACTCCAACAAATATGCACGTGAAATATTTTCACAAATTAATGCTGGCCGGCGCCGGCGCTGGCCCGTTACGCGCTCACTTGGCCAGACCATCACGACACATTTCGTTATTTGCCGGCGAGGATCGGAGACCGGCAATCCGTTCCGGCGACGTTCGCCGTCGGGTTGCCCCGTGTTAGTCTAGTAGGCTTTAATCCATTTACATGCATTATTTTAATTCTATCCGTATTTTGACGGGATGGGCTGTGCTGTGCTGCATCGGGCAAGTGGGCGACCTTTTATTAGACAGCTGTATTTAGACTTTCGTTAAGAGCAATAGTGTCAATAACATGAAATAAAATTTTTCGAAGTAAAAAAAATAGTATTAAAGGAAAAGAGGTAGCAATGGTATTTATTTGGCATTTGTAGTTATGAGAGATAAACATTTTGTTTTATTACGTTCCGACTGATTCTCTTTTGTGTTATAATTATTAATTAGAATCGTAGTTATTAATAATTATGGTCTTTACTTTGTGAGGCATGCAAAAAACTTAAGTATGTTTTTTATCAAACTTACATCCCATGTATAAGTAAACAAAACCACGCTGGAACCATCTTCGAATCTAATCTGTGGCACACTATACTTAGCAGATTTTAAATTTCAAACTAGTAAACAGTTAGGTTACTTAAATACTTCATTGCGTAAGAAGAATAGATATTTTCAAGATTTGTCATAAAAATTGTTAACAACATTAACACACACTCTTAACTCTAAAACATATGCTTTTATAAGATAGATCATCGCCTTGGCTGTTTACACACACTGCAATTGCGTGTAAGCGGTGCTGCAACTGAAGCAGTGCACACCATATCAATGAGAGTTATCAAGATAACGTTATGCTGGATATTTTTTCTGGTTAATGTTTTCTATCTACTTTTTTAACCTTTTATTACTAGTGCTTAAAAATTCACGTTTTCGCACTAATTCTAAAAAATATGTAATTTCGAAACAAATGTCCCAATCTCCAGGCGTTAAATTACCTATACTAATATATATAAGACTTGGTAGAGTGATTCACTGACCGACTCACTCATCAAGCTACAGCTCAAACTGCTTGAGGTAAAAGGCTGAATTTTGGCATACAGGTTGATTTTAATGTGTACAGGTTCGATAAGAAGGGATTCTTTCAAAACTTGAATTCCAAGGGGGTAAAACCATCCCTTAAATATTACAATCTTTTTTATTTAAAAAACGGTCAGTTTTTCGGAAAAACGTTTGATCACGTGTTTTTTAATTGATTTTTTTACATATTTTAGTATTTTTTAAAAATTCATACAGGGTGTTCGAAGGGGTGAAACCACCCCTTTAATATTTTATTTTTTATTTAAAAAGCAATTAGTTATTCGGAAAAATACTTAAACACGTGCTTTCTATTTTATTTTATTACATATTTTAGGATTTTTTATAAACTCATACAGGGTTTTTGAAAAAAATCGGGTAATTGATTAATTTTTGCGATCTTTCTCAAACCGTTTGCCGTAGAAAGCTGAGCTTGTGCAAACAGCTTGATTTCAGAGTGCAGAGGTTAGATAAGAAAGGATTCTTCGAAACTCAGTTTCTAGGGGGATGAAACCATCCCTTAAATGTTTTTAGTGGACTCGAAATTTGTCAAAATAAAACAGGCTCTTGGTTTGAAAAACGAGCTGTATTAACTCCAAGAAATAGCACAGCAAATGAAATAAATTTAGCTTTATTGGAAAAAATTACTGCTCCACAATTAACAAACTACTCAATAGATGTAGCTATAGACCAAGAAAATGCGGTTAATTATCCACTCGAGTTCCTACACTCTCTAAATCCTTCAAGAATCCCTCCTCATGAGTTAACTTTAAAAGTGGGGGCACCAGTGATGCTCATTCGAAATTTAAAACGACCAAAACATTACAAAACAATATAATAGAATCTACTATTTTTTCTGGCCCTGGTCTGGGAGGAACAGTTTTTATACCACGTTTCCCTTTAATTCCGTCAGACTCTCTTTTTCAGTTTGAACGTGGACAGTTTCCTTTAAAGCTTTGTTCCGCCATGACAATTAACAAAGCTCAAGGGCAATCCTTAAGTAGAGCTGGAGTAGACTTGCGCTACGATTGTTTTTCCCATGGTCAACTCTGTATCGCATGCTCTAGAGTAATTTCGCGTAGTAGCTTGGCTATTTTACAGCCCCAGAATGCAACAACAAACGTGGTTTATAAAGAGGTACTCAAATGAGGCGATTTAAGTACATCTTTACCTCTCTTTCGTTATAGTCACATACGAACGAAGTTTCGGGTACTCGCTAGTTACATTATAAAACACGAAAGATTTCTTAATGAAATTTTGCCTCAAATTTATTGGGAAAGGATAAATCAAAATATAATTATAGGGAGAAGTCGCCAAGTGACAGTTTAGTTATTTTAATCTAAAGGTGCCATCTAGTATTAATTTTCGTGTACTTTCAATTGGTGTGGTTAGTTTTGACATAAACGATTCCTTAATGTCATATTTATCATATATCATTCCTATATGTCCTGCTAGTTTCGCGCAAGGAGTACCTAAGTACTACTTGATACTAACTTTTGTCAACAAGGTTGTACATAAAATATTCGTATTTAATATATGATACTGAGACGTAAAATTTTTAAAGAAATTTTATCTTTTCATTTAGTCAGAACAAAAGGAGAAACAAGTTTTAGAAAAGTAATATTGTATTTTTCAGTTTTCTTTTTAATTACTGTTGAAACATCTTCATTTGGAAGTATATGACTATTTACAAAAATAATTGCTTCCTGGCCTGACACTTCTCCCAAGTAGTTGCAAGTGAAATACTCAACATAAAGGGAACAAATTACAGTGTTGCTGCCTTTTTCGAGAAATAAATTTTGTGAAGCGGCCGGCCTGAAAGTAATTTAAAGAATAGGGAGGCTAATTCTCTTCTTGAATACACCAAATTAACATACTTGGAAGTGCGAATTCTAGAGCGAAGGT
The DNA here is from genome assembly GCA_030620095.1 of Kuschelorhynchus macadamiae. Classification (NCBI taxonomy): domain Eukaryota; kingdom Metazoa; phylum Arthropoda; class Insecta; order Coleoptera; family Curculionidae; genus Kuschelorhynchus; species Kuschelorhynchus macadamiae. The sequence continues at coordinate 151,308 of JAUTXW010000461.1, read as the reverse complement.
AGTTTTTTTTAGTTCCGAGTTTTAAGACGGGATAATATTTTTCAGTGAGGGTGAGTGCATCTGTGAACTCTGATTTAACAAAATGCAGCTTTTCGAAACTAATGTACTTGAATTTATTCGTTGTGTCGAGACTAATTTGATTGCATGCTAACTCAGCGTGATAAAAGTACCAGATGTGCTAATAAATTCAATAGAAAGACATATTATTCATTCAGATGTTTAAGATGTAATAACCAGGTTTTTAATGTTTTAATCATGAAGTTAAAAATGGGAGCTGAATGAACGTGTGAAAAATATTGTGATGCCAACAGCAAAGCAGCACTCGAGTTCCTACACTCTCTAAATCCTTCAAGAATCCCTCCTCATGAGTTAACTTTAAAAGTGGGGGCACCAGTGATGCTCATTCGAAATTTAAAACGACCAAAACATTACAAAACAATATAATAGAATCTACTATTTTTTCTGGCCCTGGTCTGGGAGGAACAGTTTTTATACCACGTTTCCCTTTAATTCCGTCAGACTCTCTTTTTCAGTTTGAACGTGGACAGTTTCCTTTAAAGCTTTGTTCCGCCATGACAATTAACAAAGCTCAAGGGCAATCCTTAAGTAGAGCTGGAGTAGACTTGCGCTACGATTGTTTTTCCCATGGTCAACTCTGTATCGCATGCTCTAGAGTAATTTCGCGTAGTAGCTTGGCTATTTTACAGCCCCAGAATGCAACAACAAACGTGGTTTATAAAGAGGTACTCAAATGAGGCGATTTAAGTACATCTTTACCTCTCTTTCGTTATAGTCACATACGAACGAAGTTTCGGGTACTCGCTAGTTACATTATAAAACACGAAAGATTTCTTAATGAAATTTTGCCTCAAATTTATTGGGAAAGGATAAATCAAAATATAATTATAGGGAGAAGTCGCCAAGTGACAGTTTAGTTATTTTAATCTAAAGGTGCCATCTAGTATTAATTTTCGTGTACTTTCAATTGGTGTGGTTAGTTTTGACATAAACGATTCCTTAATGTCATATTTATCATATATCATTCCTATATGTCCTGCTAGTTTCGCGCAAGGAGTACCTAAGTACTACTTGATACTAACTTTTGTCAACAAGGTTGTACATAAAATATTCGTATTTAATATATGATACTGAGACGTAAAATTTTTAAAGAAATTTTATCTTTTCATTTAGTCAGAACAAAAGGAGAAACAAGTTTTAGAAAAGTAATATTGTATTTTTCAGTTTTCTTTTTAATTACTGTTGAAACATCTTCATTTGGAAGTATATGACTATTTACAAAAATAATTGCTTCCTGGCCTGACACTTCTCCCAAGTAGTTGCAAGTGAAATACTCAACATAAAGGGAACAAATTACAGTGTTGCTGCCTTTTTCGAGAAATAAATTTTGTGAAGCGGCCGGCCTGAAAGTAATTTAAAGAATAGGGAGGCTAATTCTCTTCTTGAATACACCAAATTAACATACTTGGAAGTGCGAATTCTAGAGCGAAGGTAGTTTTTTTTAGTTCCGAGTTTTAAGACGGGATAATATTTTTCAGTGAGGGTGAGTGCATCTGTGAACTCTGATTTAACAAAATGCAGCTTTTCGAAACTAATGTACTTGAATTTATTCGTTGTGTCGAGACTAATTTGATTGCATGCTAACTCAGCGTGATAAAAGTACCAGATGTGCTAATAAATTCAATAGAAAGACATATTATTCATTCAGATGTTTAAGATGTAATAACCAGGTTTTTAATGTTTTAATCATGAAGTTAAAAATGGGAGCTGAATGAACGTGTGAAAAATATTGTGATGCCAACAGCAAAGCTTGCTAAAATGTCTTAAAGGGATAAGTATGGTCTTAAAAAATATTCGAGACATGGATGACACGATACAAAAACTCGGAAAACATTAGAAATTTTATATTTCCTAGTGTGCAAAAGTAAGTCTTGTTAGCACGTTGTCAGCACTCGACTGACAACAAGATACTTTGCGCAAGACTTACAAACTGTATTTTTCTACAAATGTAAACATTTATAGAAACAAGTTCTCAGTCTTTTCATTAATATTGCTATACTCCAGTTCCAATTCAATTTTGAAAAATTTTGTTTTGCAACTTTTGACATGAAAGAGAGAAAAATAAAAGGTTCTCTCCCTAATCGTGAAAAATAGCAAACAAAATAGTCTGGTGTATATGAAAGTCGACAAGGCAGGTATACAAATGAGCAGCAGAAGATTTTTTTTGTATTTAGACAATCATATGTTATATCCACAATTAAAAATTTCGTATCGGTATGCAATGAAAACATTTTTTAGTACTGATGACGTTATACAAAATTGCTTGAGGATGGATGGAATTAGTAAGGATAGTTAAAGGAAACATGACACTTATTTAGATTTTCCTAGAGCATGTATTAAAGCCATAAAGTTCAGAAAATTACCTTAAAAAGACTACATTTAAAATAAAGATGAAGTTTTCTATTTTTACCCAGTTATACTCCCTAATGAATTGCTGGAATATCTCCAATATTAATAAATTTTTTTAAATGTATTTAAATAAATTATTGTATTACTTAAGCCAAACCTTAATAGAATTAAAATACAAATGTTGTTATATAATATTTTATATTATCGGACAAAATAAAAAAAATTGAACACGACCACAGTTTTGTAAAAGTTAGTATTTTTCTTATTAATTTTCAATTTAATACTTTTCCAATGTTTATGTCGCGACGTTTCTGCCTCTTTTTCATTATCTCTATGTCTATGGAAGAAATAGTGTTTTGAGTTGGCTTACACATTGTTTAAGTGACTCGAAACTTAGCCAAAATCTCATGTGAATTCCAATTTAACCATTTTATGTATTTTTAGGAACTCCCTATTACTACAAAAAGGGCCACAGTACAAAAGTGTTTTAGCCATTAGATCTAATTTAAAGCCTTTATGCGCTATTATCAATTTGAACATTAAGAGCTTTATGTACGCATTAAAAAAATAATAACTTGTATACCCAAATAATAAAAATCATAGCTTTTACAAAGCTAAGGGCGAGTTTCAACTTTACAAAATCATTTTACGTGGAGTTAATTTTTAAATTTTTTCACTATAATATATAGCAGTAATAGTAGGCAGTGACCATTTTAAGACTAAAACTAAAAAAAAAGAACCGTGAGTAAAGAACATACTGCAAAGATCGAAATCAACAAAATCAAAGACGTGAACATAAGAAGACAGAAGAGAAGCTGGTGGAGAAGAGAAGCTGGTGCAAAGCTCTCAAGTGAATGAAGATACAAATAGAGAGGCAGATAAACTGAAAATTACCCTACAATAGATCGGTGAGTAGTTTTTAAAATCGGAAACCCTTAAAAAATTAAAGCATAAATGACGTATTAGATATTGAAATAGAGAAGACAACTAAAAAACAAAGGCTCTAGGAGAGGTTTAGGGCAGCTGAAGACAGTTTGATGAAATAACAGTGCGCTGAAATCGAATCACTGGAGAAGAAATACGATATTTTCAACCTACATTGTGAAGTAAGGGAAGTTGCTGGTATGTTTAAACTAAAGATAATTGGGTGCATGGTAAATCTCAACAGAACACCTCCTTTAAAAAATGGAAGCTGTATATTGAACGTCTCTTTAAGGATGATAGAGATATTGCTCTTGAGATCACTAATGCAGAATGTGGACCATTAAGAGCGGAGGCAAATAGCAACCGCCATCAACAAAGTGAAAGATGGAGAAACACCAGGACCAGATAACATTCATTCAGAGTTCCTTAAGCTTTTTGATTAAAAAGTATTAAGATGGCTTACAAAAGTATTTAACAACATATATACTACCACTGAGTGGCTAAAATCCATTTGTATAGCAATTTCTAAGAAAACTAGCGCAAAATGTTCAGACGACAGAACTTTCAGCCAAACTTTGAGAAAATCTTAGACGCACTCAGTTTGAGTTCCGGGATGCTTTGGGTACAATATCTGCACTTTTCGATATATAAGTACTACCACGTAAACTGCGACATCTATGTATGTCTTATCTATTATCAGAAGGCCTTTGACACTGTCAGTCACCAAAAACTGATCGAAATATAACATTATATTGACTAAGATGATAAGAATCTCCGCATACGTATTAACCAGTTTGCAAATATTAAATCTGAAGGCGAGTATTCAGAATGGATTGGGATAAAGCGTGGGGTACCTCAGAGTAGTATTCTGTACAGTATACATTTACTCCAAGTGAGGCTCTAAATGAGGGGATAACTTCAAGTATGCGGATGACACCATTGTGTTAGCAGACAGTCTGCAAAACTTACAATTCCTGGTGACAAGTGGAGTCGAAGTAAGTCAAAATTATGGACTGAAAATTAACGCACAGAAGGCTAAGTAAGTACAGGATTCCCCAGGGCAACTACCGGTAAATGAACATCAAACAGAGCAAGTTAGTACATGTACTTATTTGGCAGTAACGTTAATGACCAATAGGACATTCGGTTGATATATGATGCCCTACGATGTCGAATCTTGGGCATTGTCTGAAAAATCTTCTGAAGTCGTACGATGAATGAATGAAAATCCGGAAATAATTATTTAATTTATATATTAACACCATCAAACAGAAGAAGCTTGAGAATTTTGAATATATTATGAAGAACAAAGAACGATAAGGGTTATTGTAGCTTGTTCTACAAGGAAAAATGCCCAGTAAATATGGCCCCGGACGAATAAGAATGTCATGGCTAAAAACTTAAAAATTAGTTTTCCATAGCAACCATAAAACTGTTTCGTGCTCCATTTTAATAAGGTCCTGATCCCCATGATCGCCAACATCGGGAAGGAATAGAAATTTTAAAACAAATCCCTTTAGGCAGAGGTTTAAATAACAAAATAATATATGTAACCCAAACAATCGTATTCGATTTTCTTTCTCTAAATTAGAAAGGTTCGGGTTTGAAGTAAGTAGAAAAATACCAGTTATTCCTAACAAATGGTAAGTACTTTAATTCACTGAACAGAATCTTAACTTCCAGTTGACGTAATATGAGGCATCAATAAGACTCTGTTTTATATAGATATTCACTATAAAAATCATCAGCAACCAGTTCTTGACTAATGCTGTGAAGTATTATCTGCAAAATATGCATGACAGTATATATTTATTTATTCGTTCAGTTTTGTTAACGATTCACAAACTTATCTACTAGCTTGCCTATATAAATATTCCAATAAATGTTGTATCGCATAAATGTACCCATTGATGCTATTTTGTTCTAAAGACCAGTTTTAATCCGTCACAATCAGCTTTTGTTTCACAAAAAGTTATTACGTAACATGTTTAGGTACATTTTAAATTTCCACATTTACATTTGCTCCCATTACTCTCCACTATTTGCTACTCGAAAAAAAACTGGAATGCATTTATATCTAAAATTAATTTCATTTCCGCTGCTTCTATCCAGTTAAATGTAAAAATGATATTTCATCCCTCGTGCACAAGCAGATGGCGATTATAATAATTATAAAAAGCTGTATTTATTTTACAGGAAACAAACAGGAGTGCAAGAGCACAGATGTATGCAAGCATATAAACAAATAGCGTACCAAGATAAAATCTTTTCACGCCATTTTTATTTCAGTCGTTCCATTAAATTTAATCAAGTGTTGAAAGCTGCATTCAGAATCTAGGGTGGCTCTTTCGTATTTAGGTCATATGAAGATCGCCTGAAGTTTCAGCACTTATTGTTGGATGTAATTATATATTAACTGTCATTTTTTCACTTGCTTTGAAACGGTAATGAGAGGTATGAACGAAAATACTATGGACAATTGGAAACACAACTTAGTAAGTCACCAGGGTACAATAAACTGGAGGTTCCGTATGGTTAACAACAATAGAGGGTGTCCCATACTTGATGATACCTTAGCTGTAAATTGAAAACCACAGGTAGGATATTTAAAGATGATATAGTTTTAAGTGAATTATCTTACGAAGATAATTTAACATTTTCATCACTTCGGGTTGAACCGGAAATGGGATCGGGTTAACTTTGTTGTTTGTAAATTAAACATCCTGTATTTAATATATTCCTTCAAATCATAAATAAAATATATAAACATGATTCTCCTGTTATCTTGTAATAATTATCGTAATTTATCTTGATTAAGCACTGATATATGTAGCATTTCCCATACTATCTTGTTTAAACCAATCTTGTTTCCTTCAGCCACTACTGGATTTAAAATCTTAATTATGGCATTAGCGTCGAAAGAACTTCTAATTAATACCAATTCTTGACGAATGTTTAAGATAACTTTTTTCTCCAAATCCCATTGTCATATATACAAATATCATTTCTATTATTCAGAGTCTATTTGACGTTTGTTAACCGATTAAGGTCGCCTGGAGTACAGGAAATGTAAACCTTTTTTAGTTATACCTGGATTTCGTACAAAATGGACAACTATTCCAGTCAATTCGAGTCTCATCACAATCACACAATCACTGGTCTTTAACGATTTCTTCAGGTACATGAATTATGTTACGTCAATTCTTGTATGAACGCGCCCTTTGATGAGTGGTATGACTTGGGAATAACTACTTGTTTTATAAAATTTTTGCTAGCATTATTTTTAAATGACAAGCAATTACGCAGGTTATGATAGACTTATATTATTACAAGATTAAAGTAATCGAAAAATAGTAAAAATATGTATAACATCTCCATTCACCACTAAAGGACACAACAATTGAGACTAATTTCATAAGCCGTGAAAAAATTAAACCGAGCTAACTTGATTGCCAACGATGATAATAATATCAGTTAACTCCATTTGTAGCGTTAAAAAAATGGGAATTTCTTATACGTAATATAAATAAAAAAAGACATACAGAAATTGAAGCTAGACTGAGGTGTTACGAGTCACAACGCACGATACTTTTATTTTTGTAAAAAAGACAATTTGGTCGAGAAGTCAAAATTTGCACAAGCAAGAATATTTAGCACCAAGAAAATGACGTAATACCTATCAAACGCCAGTTTCTTCCAAAGAAGGGTTAATCATCGAGTTACCTATTAAAAAAATTTACCCGCTTTAAGTATATGTATTAAGTTCCCGCTCAAAAACATAAATATGTACAAAACCCTTGCAGATAGGCTTAGGAATATTATATTGTTTTGAAATGAGCAGGCTTTTACATATTAAAAATCAGCAAAATTTAAATGCCTCTGCTTTGAGAAGCTACAGTATTTACATCGAATGTGGTACATGGACTACTATTTTAAGTATGATGGCTGTTAACGAAGTTAAAGCACAATTATAAAAGTCCTAGTTTCAGTTTTATTTTCTTTTAAGATGATTATAAATGTTTCGCTTGTTCACCATAATCAGACCAACGAAAAAAAACAAAACCAATTGCACAGGATAATACAAAATGTTAAAATATTTTACCTTACTACAAATACAGAAGAAGAAAAGAGGTTTGAGCTCAACTACCGCATATATAAGTCATAGGAAATATATAACATAGATAATGCGATTATAAAGTCATACAACTCGTTAGCAAAGAATCTCGGTATCAAGAGAGCAAATTTATATGACATTCAGAAATGGATGAATCTGTGGTTTCCGAATTATCCAGTGATCTCCAACTTTTCTAGCAAATCTAGTTTATTACCCTTATTGCACTCATATGATAATTTCAGATGCATTAAAATGCATGATATCCAGAAGCAAGTAAATAATTAGCACAATCAGTCGTCGATATTTTTATAATTTTATTTTTTTTTCTAGTGCTTCTGAACCCTCGTTGACAGTTTACGGCCCCTTTTGCTAATATAAACTGCTTCACATTGATAAAAGTGCAATAAATGTACCCCTGATTATGTAAGTGAATCCAATGGTTCTTTGGTCTATACAAGATTTACAACATTACGTTTGGCTTAAAAGCAATGGAACCATAGGGTCTAAAGAATTCTGCAATTTAGACGAGATATGACAAAAAAAATAAATGCCTTTTTTTTATTTTCGACGTTTTGCAATTTCATTGTTGCATCCTCAGGATACATATACAGATTCTGTATCCAGATATTAAGTTTCTAAATGGTTTTCGTTAACGATCCTCTTGTTGTTATGTTAGAGTGGTGTATTATTTAAAGTTAGTATCCAGTAAAAAAAAACAAGTAGAAAAAGTTTTTTTTTAATTTTCGAAATTTTATAAATTTATTGTGGTATCCTCAGGACACACTTAGGTGTAAATTCTATATCCTGCATGAAACTATGTTTTCAGTCTTTTCCTAGTCGTTGGCCCGCAGATACCTGGATTAGTGCAACCTAACCCCAAATAATATACCTTAATATTTAGGATACCTATATCTGCGGACCAACGTAGTAGGTAAAGACTGATAATATGGGTTTCATGTGGGATGCTGAATCTATGTGTTCTGAGGATGCAATGCATTACTGGATCCTAACCCCAAATAACACTCCACCCTAATATAACAACAATAGGGTCGATAATGAAAACTATTTAGAAAGGTAATTACAGTTTTTTTCAATTGCTGAATGTGCTATATTTTAGGATAATTTTTATTCGTTTACACATTTAAATTAACTGTGTTTATTGTATTTATTGGAAATCTATTATTAATAGCAGTTATTTTATATGTTTAATTCGTTCTTAAGCGCATCACGGTTTAATGTTAAATTAAACAACCTACAAAACAATTAATTAAAGGCAAAATATTTCGGGAAATTAGAGGAACGAGAATTAGATTAAATTAAATTATCAGTTGAACTCATCCTTCATCCAAGTCTTCTCCTTTGTTGTTTGTTTTTCTTCAAAGTACCCATTTGTTATTTAAGCTGCATGTTGGTCTAGGGTTTTCACTTCGTTGTTAATTCTTCACGTTTTTTCATAACCTCTCTAACGACTTCTGCTCACATGTGTTCAGTTTTTTCTTTGTGGTAACCGATCTTGGATTTGCTGTATCTCTATTCGCCTTACGTACGTTTTATAAATTCTGTCGTTTTTTCGCTTCGTATATTTTTATTCCGTCAAACTGGCTCCTTTGAACATCTTTCTACTATACTGTCTTTGGACTTTTTCTTTATCACATCTGGCTTCGACTTCTACATAGCAATATATTATAACCTCTTAATATTAGAATTTTATTCCTTGCTAATTTATTTTATTGATTTACTACTAGAGGTTTACCAAAATTTAAATTAACCTTTAGGACACTGGTTTAGTTGGATGCTATGAGCTAAGGTATATTGGTATGCACTTTCTTTTCGTTACCTTATCGAATAATAAAAATTGTTTTCTATTGTGTTACATTTGTAAAATCTTACACATTTGAGCTTATAAGTGCATGTTCACGAATAAATAGCATCTACATGCACTCTGTTGGAACAATATTTATGCAGGTGCATAGGCATTTGCATAATGGCCTAGGCAAAGCCGACGACCAATTTTGCATATCTCTGTTTACCTAGCCAAATCGGAAATAGTTGCGCTTCCTAAGGATGGAATATATTGCCTTGAAAGGCGTTGAGATAATATTGTATATTCATGGCAATTCCTTTCGCAGAAGGAACTATAAACTGAAAGCAAACATCGAGGGCTGTCAACCAGAAAGAAATGAGACAAATATTAAAACGATTCTACGCTAAAATCTGCACGTTTCAGGATGCCCAGGTGCCGAAAAACATGTTTGCTCAATTCCGTCGGTCTGTCTTTCTGTTTGTCTGTCTGTCGGTCTGTCTGTTCGCGGCATAGCTAAAAACTATTTACCCGATTGGCTTCAAATTTGAACCCAATAATTCCCAATATAACGTTAGTTTAGGTAAGGTTCATATTACTGAGCAACTTTTAATTTTTTTTTTAAATTCTTCTTTACAAATCTCTTTTGTTTTTACAGATGTCAAAGTTGGAAGGGCGTTTTGGGTTTTTTATGTATGCGAATATTACGTTTGTCACAAAGTCACAGAAGGGTAAGAATTTGCAGTTGCATTTCATTGAAGATAGCTATACCAAAAATAAAACTCGTCTGAAACTACTTAAAATAATAAAAAGTGAATTTTCCAAAATAGCTTTTAGTCACCCATGTTAAGATTTTCTATTTAACTATTTTCTTGCACTTTACACAAGAGTGCATATATATTTTAGTTTAAAATTTGCTAATTGTGATATAAAAAAAGTTTAATTTCTCAAGTACTGTTGTACTTGTTGTCCGTTGTTCGGGAAACCTGTGCATTAATAGCTTTCTCTATGGTGCGATTTGTGTAGCCATTTTTCTTTAAAGCACTAGATATTACCTTAAGTTCGTTTTCTCTCGTCTGTGTTTCAGTTAGTCGCACGGATCTAGATATTAGAGTATAACAAAAAATATCAAACGGGAAAGCAACGAGTAGTCTTACCATATGTAAAAGGCACAACAGACAGAATCGGAAGAATTCTGAGGAAACACAACATACAAACAATACACAAGCCACAAACAACTATAGGTAAACTACTCGGAAACCCAAAAGATTAAATCAAACTGGAAAACCACGGAGTGTACAGTATTCCGTGCCAGGACTGTGAAAAATTGTACGTAGGGCAAACTAACAGGCGAATATCAGCAAGAGTGGAAGAGCATAAACTCAGCATCAGAAATAAACAAACAACCTCAGCTTTATTCCTACATCATCAGGAAAACGGCCATAAAATAAATTTCGATGGGTATAGGGAGATTGCCAATATAGAACATTATAAGACCAGACTAATCCGAGAAGCCATAGAAATTGAAAAACAAGGTGATTTGAATAAAAGGGACGAATCATTAAAACTGCCAACAGTATGGAAGACAATAATCGACAAATCTAAAATCGCGAAAACTCAAGCGCAATTAGCGCAACAACAACAGCACCATCCGTAAAACATAAATGACGACCAACGCCTGCGCAGATATAACCTTCGGCCCCGAGTGGGGGTATAAAACGAAGCCTCGCAGTCACCAACACTTCAGTCTCTATTCGGACGCGAGAAAGAAAGCTTCGAAAATGCCAAATGTTATTTTGCCTAAACGTCAGCAAAACTGTTCTTTTCAGAACGACAGTAGCGAACGGATGTACACCCGGAATGAAAACACATTGTATTTTTCCATGCGTGAAGGAGTAAAAATCAACACATATATATATATATATATATATATATATATATATATATATATATATATATATATATATATATATATATTATATATATATATATATATATATATATATATATATATATATATATATATATATATATATATATATATATATATATATATATATATATATATATATATATATATATATATATATATATATATATATATATATATATATATATATATATATATATATATATATATATATATATATATATATATATATATATATATATATATATATATATATATATATATATATGCATATATATATATATATATATATATATATATATAACATATATACATATATACATATATATATATATATATATATATATATATATATATATATATATATGTATATATATATATATATATATATATATATATATATATATATATATATATATATATATATATATATATATATATATATATATATATATATATATATATATATATATATATATATATATATATATATATATATATATATATATATATATATATATATATATATATATATATATATATATATATATATATATATATATATATATATATATATATATATATATATATATATATATATATATATATATATATATATATATATAATATATATATATATATATATATATATATATATATATATATATATATATATATATATATATTTCATATATATGATAATATATATATATATATATTTGTTATTTAACATTTGTTTTTCGGATATATATATATATATAATTGTCGATATTGGAGCGATCGAATCCACATTTGTTTCGAGAGGTACATTCGCAATACCCACAAAAAATTAATGTCTGGGCCGGCATTTTCGGAAATCATATTGTAGGACCTTTCTTTATTCCTGGAAACTTGACGGGGGAGTTGTACTTGGACATGTTGGAAAATACAATAGAGCCACGAATAACCGAAATAATAGAAAATGAGGTTAATTATAATGAAAATTTTCTTCATTTCCAACAAGATGGTGCACCACCGCACTATGTAGCTCCAGTACGACAGTTTTTGGACACCCATTTCCCAAATCAGTGGATCGGACGGCGCGGCCCCATTGAGTGGCCACCAAGGTCTCCGGACTTGAGTCCTTTAGATTACTTTCTTTGGGGACATATAAAAAGTAAGGTTTTTAGTACGAAGCCAGACTCCATCCAAGATCTTCGGGAGCGGATCACGGCGGAATGCAGACAAATAACTCCAGAAATGTGTGAAAATGTTAGGAATAGATTTGAGCAAAATATTTATTATTGCATGGAGGTAAACGGACACCACTTTCAACATTTATTATTGACTTTTTGACACATTGTAGCTAAGTAACTAATTTTTGTTTAAATTTTAATGTGAATGTAAAACTGTAAATGGTTTAGTATTCCGGCGAATATTATACAGATCTAGTTGCTTCAAATTTTCTTATATATATATATATATATATATATATATATATATATATATATATATATATATATATATATATATATATATATATATATATATAAAAACTATATATATCTTATTTTTGTATATATATATGAAAAGACGTATATATATATATATATATATATATATATATATATATATATATACAATACTTGAGAAATTAAACTTTCAATTTTTAATATCACAATTAGCAAATTTTAAACTAAAATATATAAATAGTTAGATAGAAAATCTTAACATGGGTGACTAATAGCTATTTTGGAATATTCACTTTTTATTATTTTAAGTAGTTTCAGACGACTTTTTTTTTGGTATAACTATCTTCAATGAAACGCAACTGCAAATTCTTACCCTGCTGTGACTTTTTGGCAAGCGTAATATTCGCATACATAAAAAATCCAAAACGCCCTGCCAACTTTGACATCTGTAAAAACAAAAGAGATGTGTAAGGAAGAATTACAAAAAAAAAATAAAAAGTTGCTGAGTAATATGAACTTCACCTAAACTGACGTTATATTGGGAATTATTGTGTTGCCGACTTCAGTGAAGTTCATTTCACTTTTCAATTTTTTTATTCAATTTTTGTATCCCTTTTGTCTAGACCCTAATTAAAAAAATGCCAAGTAAAATGACAGACATTTCGTTAAAATCTATCTATTAATTACCGATAAATTTAAAAACAAACACACTTACCTACATACATACACACATATTATACGCGTCGCGTCGAATTTCTAACCTTTTTTTGAAATCGGTTTAAAGTGATAAGTCGCTAAATAAGTACTTGATGTTTTCCAAATATTTTTTTCACTTTTTTTAAAAAGATCAAGTTCATATATATATATATATATATGACAAAATGACATTAAAATTCATGACCCATCATGTAAATTATTAAGTAATAACTGTACTTGTCCGTATATTCAGAAAACTGATAAAACTAAATATTTAGGGCTGTACATTGATCAGCATCTCCGCTGGAATGAACATGTTATTGAAACCGCCAAAAAACTTAGAAAACTGTACTATAAATTTTGTCAGCTTCGGAATATCTTGGATGAAAAAACAATAAGGATAGTCTACAGCTCACTAGTTGAATCAATTTTAAGGTATTGCATAGTAATTTGGGGAAGTCTTAATGATAATGCACTACAAGTTTTAAAAGTATGCCAAAACAAAATTCTGAAAATAATACTAAATAAAAACAATCAATATCCTACAGTAAGCCTTTATTCTGAATTTAATGTCTTAAATTTTAGAGGGCTTTTTGTGAGTGCAAGCCTTTTTTTCTATAAAAAAATTAAGCACATCTTTGGAGAACTAGACCATCATTACAGTACTCGCTCTAAAAGAAATAATGATTTACAGTCACACTATTTCAATAAATCACATTTACAAAAAAACATACTATTTTTGCTTCCTAAGTTTCTTAAAATGCTACCTTTAAATCTAAGGGTGAAAATCGGAAAAAACGAATACAAAAAAGGGCTAAATTTTGAAATAAAAAATTTTATCATCCACAACTATGACAATTTTAAAAAGTTAATGAAACGCTAGTAAAAACTTTTACATATTGCTTAAATAAATTAACCTTTATTAAAACTAAACCTTTTTTTTCGTTTGATTTATTCAGCCACAACCCCAGTCTGTTGTTTTCGATGTTTGTGTTTTTTTATTTATCTCTCATGTGCTCTTATAGAATATTTGTTATTTTCTGATAAATATATATTAGGCTAAGATTAAATTTTAAAATATTTGGGTTTACTGCCATACTATGTTAAGGAACGAAAAATTTCAATACAGGCCAATAAATGGTCTAGCGAAATTTTCCATTCCGCGGTAGACAATATTACAAGTGTGCATTCAACAGTATACTTTATCGATATCTAGAATAATGTAATTGTCTCTAAAAACTTATTTATTTGTAAACTATAAAACCGTAATATATTATTGTATTGTATTGTATTGTATATATATATATATATATATATATATATATATATATATATATATATATATATATATATATATAGAGAGAGAGAGAGAGAGAGAGAATAGAGACTCTCTATTCGGAGGCGAGAAAGAAAGCTTCGAAAATGCCAAATGTTATTTTGGCGAAACGTCAGCAAAACTGTTCTTTTCAGAACGACAGTAGTGAACGGATGTACACCCGGAATGAAAACACATTGTATTTTTCCATCCGTGAATGACTAAAAATGAACATATATATATATATATATATATATATATATATATATATATATATATATATATATATATATATATATATATATATATTAAAGAGAAGGGTAGTCTTGACCGACTAGTTGAACAACAAGTAAAGCATAGCATAACAAAAAATTGGGAGTCTATAAGCCAATACACAGATCTCAACTTGAACAACTTTTTAGAAATATTAAAATTTATTTTTGACAGTACATATTGTATGTTTAATCAAAAGTATTATAAACAAATTTTAGGCACCCCCATGGGGGCCACTCTTTCTCCCATCATTTCTCAATACGTAATGGATGATTTGTTGGATGACTGCATTCCTAAACTGTCTTTTCAACTACCGTTTATAAAAAAATACGTGGATGATTTAATCACTTCTGTACCTGGAGAAGGGGTAGAAGAGGTCTTACAAGTGTTTAATAGCTATATCCAATACATTCAGTTTACAGTAGAAAGGGAAACTGACAATAGTGTTCCGTTTTTGGACACCAAACTAATTAGGAATGACAACAACCAGATTTTACTAGACTGGTACATAAAACCTACCAGTTCTGGTAGATATCTTAATTTCCATTCCAACCACCCCAAAAAAATAAAGATCAATCTAGTATTGGCTCTAAAAACATGTATTGAAAGGATTTCTCACCCTAGTCTACTTAGAAAAAACTTAAAAAGATTGTATGATATTCTTCTCAAGAATTCATATCCACAAAAGTTATTAAAAAAACTATTATATAACACAGCTCCAATAATCAACCCTGGAGAGAGAAATGATGGAATAAGTCTCAACATCAGTGCCTTCGATTCTCAAAATAGACCGAGGTACTATTTTTCGTTACCTTACATAAAAGAAATTTCAACAAAAATAACCAAGTTGTTCAAGTATGATCCTTCAATTAAAATCGCCTTTAAACATAATAAAATAGTAGGCAACACTTTTACAAAATTAAAAGATAGGGATGAAATACAAAAAACATCAAACATTGTATACAGTATTCCTTGTTCAGAGTGTGAGGGTATTTACATAGGCCAAACCTCTAGGGTCCTAAAAGACAGAATAACTTCGCATAAAAGCGACTGTAGATTAATGAAAAATACTTGTGCACTTTCAGAACACACAAATCAATCAGGGCACTTATTCAACTTTAATGATACCCAAATATTATGTAAGGAAACTAATTATAACAAGAGACTGTTTCTGGAAATGGTGGAAATATTTCTGAATCCTAATTCGTTAAATAAGAGAGCTGATATCGAAGACCTTAGTTCTATTTATTCAAATTTACTCAGTCTGAACAATTATACGAACAACAATAATAGTTTAAATAACACAGAATTTTCCTTTTAAAAAATATAAGTATTTGTACGTATTATATCCATATAGCTTTCTATGGTCAGTCTCTTCAATTCGAGTAGTTTTTCGTAGGCATAAATTCGACGTTTAATTCATACTTGTTCTGGTTTGATTAAGATATTTCTCAGCTATTGATTTTTCTTTGTATCTAGATGTATATCGATGTGATTACATAGCTAAATCCTAGATCTGTGTTTCAATCATCCTGACAGAACGTACTATAACATTCTTTACATGTCAAAAAAAACCTACATAAGAAATTTACTTGCTTCGTATTTCAATATAAAAATATATGGAGAACAGGAATTCCTGCCAGTATATAAAATCTAATTTTAATGTTAAGGTCAAAGTGTGTTTGTTTTTCGCAAGAAGTTATCGATACTATTTGCAAAGCAGTGAGTGCAATTTTCTACCTTTTTTTTTTTTTCTAAAAAAATCCTCAATTTTTAATTAATGTGCATACAGAAATAAAAAACAAATTTCTCCTCATATTGCAGCCCTGAAGAAGGTAATAATCATTTCCGAAAGCTTGGCGTAGCTTAAAAGCAATTTAAATCTACCCCTAAATTAGGACCGATACCCCAATAATTAGGAACAGACAGGGCCACGTTAAGGCCCCCCTAAAAGGATGCGCAATGTTGCCAAGTGCCGGCAGACGAGACTAGCGACCGCAGACTCCTTTTTAATTAAAATATTATTTAGGGTTGTTTCCTTGATTTAGTTATTCAGGTTTTCGTAGGAATAAGTCTGTTTTCTAATAAAACGTATGCGTACTCCCAGAAACTTTATTTCAAGCTAACCTGTATCAAATTTCAACCCCAAAGATTAACAGCCAAATTCTATATCCCTCTTTTAACTAAAAGATCTCTCCTAATATTTAGTGACTGGAAATGCCGCGTCTCGTTTCCGTTCGCGAGTCGAGGGATACCGCACAAAATAATATAGTTTCGACGAGCATTGGTGTCTCCGGACCGTATTAGGTGGTCCCATTTGATATATTGATAAATGAGTTATCTATTGCGTAAGCTATAATGGATCTTCGACGATACGCATAGAACTTCATCTTTAGTGGTCTATTTATGAATTCAAGAAATCGTGGAACTTCCCTCGTTAAGACTTTTTTCTTTTAATGGGAATAGTACAGGGTGTCCCATTTTCGTAGGTTTTACGGGGTTTCCAGCTTATGAGTAGAGATAGAGAGATGCGGTTTTCGCGACACCGTGCTACTTTTCGATGAAACTAAAGAGGCCGCAAACAGATTTGCCCTAACCATTTTAGTTTCCGTGCTACAGGGTGATTTTGAAAATTTGTCATTTTCGGACACCCCCTGTAACTCAGCTATCGTAAAATATATTTAAAATGTTTCAACTGGTATTTATAGATTTTTTCACGTAGAATTCAGTGGCTTACTCAGATTTTTGCTGAGAGTCATAGTTTTTGACATATTGGCATAACCTACTATTTTTTAAATGGGACACCCTATATATTATGTTTTCATCTTATTCTTCGTGTCGAGAGCTTTTCAAAAACATACTATAAGTCATATTTATTTTCGTAAATAACATGAAAAAATGCATTTTTCTTTAAACGGATTTATGGCATAGCAGATCAATCGAAATAAGAGAAGGTGGCTGTGGAGCCATGGAAAAAGTTAACAAATATTTATTAACGAAATAACAAAGTAACAGCATCAGAAAAAATTAGGAAGTAGGTAAAAGGTAATAATTATAATTTCATTAAAACTACAAATATTGTTCAAATTGTAGACCATTATGTGTCCTACAAGTGTGACAAACTTTAAAAATTCTTTTTAATGCATTTTCTATTGTAAATGACTGTCTTTATAACTCTGCAAAAGCGTTTTCGGTGGCCATTCTTAGTTGTTCTAAGTTTTCGTATCGCCTTACATAAACCTTGTTTTCTAAATAACCCCACAAAAAGAAATCTAAAACTGAGAGGTCAGGGGATCGTGGTGGCCATCGAACAGGTCCGTGTGTTCCTATCCATCTTCCAGGAAAATGGTCGTTAAGCCAGTTTTGACTTATTCTGGCATTGTGGGCTTCAGCTCCGTCTTGCTGGAAATAAATCCTATTTAGTTGAGCCAAGGGAACATCATCAAAAATTCCTAATGCGTCTTCTAGGATTCGCAGGTAACCAATCGAATTCAGATTTCCTTCATATATTTGGTAAACTATTTTTCGGTTGAAAATAAAACAGGAGACATTGAATCCAAATCTGCCCTGACGCTCCCTAGGAAAAATAACATGGTTGTTTTCTTGACTCCAAAATCGCGTGTTGTGTCTATTTAAAATCCCTGAACTAGTAAAATGTGCCTCGTCTGACCAAATAATCTTTTTTTCAAAATCGATATCTTCTGCCTTCATATTTATAAACCAATTGCAGAACTCCAATCTGCGCTCTGCATCACCAGGATGCAGATGATGCACAAGTTTGTATTTATAGGGTTTGAATTTGTGCTTTTTCAAAATTTTCTGCACTTTGGTTTTCGGTACACCCGCCTCTTCGTCTATTTTCCTGCAAGATGTTTCAGGAGCTGTCTGAACGAGGGCTAAAACGTTGACCTCAGATTCTTCGTTGTCTTTATTGTAAGTTCGCGATCGAGGCTTGTTAAAAGATCCATATTGGCAAAGATTATTTTTAATTTTTTGAAAAATTCTTTTTTCTGGTTGTCTTCTCTCGGGATATCTAAGATAAAATAAAGCGAACCAATAAAGTCAAAATGCAGGAAGATAAAAAAGAACTAACCTGTTCAGATAAAGCTCTGCCGCCTGATCTGCATCTTCATTAGACAATATAAAACACGCGTTCATATCATATTTCTCAAAATATTAAAATTTTTGATTCTGAGCCATATTAAAAACAATAATTATAATAGACGTCAAGAAAAATTTAAACGCAATAATGCCAAAAATGACAGCAGTAATGGCTGCCTGATCATATTTTTGTTGGCGTTGCCATGGCTACCACAGCCACCTTCTCTTATTTCGATTGATCTGCTATGCCATAAATCCGTTTAAAGAAAAATGCATTTTTTCATGTTATTTATGAAAATAAATATGACTTATGGTAAGTTTTTGAAAAGCTCTCGACACGAAGAATAAGATGAAAAAATAATATATAGGGTCTCCCATTTAAAAAATAGTAGGTTATGCCAATATGTCAAAAACTATGACTCTCAGCAAAAATCTGAGTATGCCACTGAATTCTACGTGAAAAAATCTATAAATACCGGTTGAAACATTTTAAATATATTTTACGATAGCTGAGTTACAGGGGGTGTCCGAAAATGACAAATTTTCAAAATCACCCTGTAGCACGGAAACTAAAATGGTTAGGGCAAATCGGTTTGCGGCCTCTTTAGTTTCACCGAAAAGTAGCACGGTGTCGCGAAAACCGCATCTCTCTATCTCTACTCATAAGCTGGAAACCCCGTAAAACCTACGAAAATGGGACACCCTGTACAGTGTAACCCAATTTAGTTCAGTACATAGTCCTTTAGTAATACATATATACTGTATTTTTGGATTCCTACCAACATTTTACCTGTTTCTACCTATGTCGCACATTTGATTTTTGGGCATAATTTAAAATAATTTCAATAAGTAGTTTTTACATTAACACATACCGCCATTTTGTTACGTCATGTTGAATTCGTACCAGTTTATTCCTATATCATATTTAATTTTTCTGTAAAATTTAGAGTCAACTGAAAACGATTTTTTACGTTGATTTTTAAAAATTTTATTATTATTAAACAAAACTAATCTTAAAAGTGTTTTCAAAAGCTCATAAATAATGCACGTGTGCTTCTGCTGACTTAAGTGTTACATTAGATGATTTTTTTTACTTACCTCGATTTTGTATAAAACAAACAATCTGTTCTACGATGTTGAACTAGACAGTTTATTCACTTACTATGTTTTATGTAAAGAAGTGACATTTTTATTAAATAAATTGCATATAAAATCGCAGTTTTATTGAAATATAATTTTGATTAATTTAACATTATTTCACTTTTAGAATAATGTAGAGAATTTAAATAAACAGAAACTTATTAGATCTTTATCTAGCGCAGTGTTTTATTTTTACATTATCACCCGTAATTATTATTGTAACTATTTCATGTTATGTATGCACCCTTGTATTGAGACACGGCTTGACGGCGAATTTCCTTTGATGCCGAAACATCAACAATGCCGACACGAGTGGGTCTGCTGCTTCGTTAGTTAGTTAGTTATATATATATATATATATATATATATATATATATATATATATATGTGGCGTTGCTATATTGATTTCTCAAAATTTTCTGGTTTTATAAACTTGATCTTAATGGATATTTCTTACTTTATTCTGGAAACTATATTCAATAAATTTATTTTTAAGAGACTTCCACAGGCTCCAAATTTAGTTATTACGATATTCATCTGTTTTATCCCAAATTCTGCGAAAATTAGAAAAACTTTTTTTGGTATATGGTCCTTATCAAATTAATATCAGCCCACTTCTTCTAACATATTGTTATATTTTGATTAGATTTGCATAACTAAATTACTGCTACAAATGAGGTATGGTATAGCCCAGTATAACTGGTTCAGTTAAATAAGAAATAAGTAAATATATTTTTTCTGTTGTTTAAATCTAACCATAGTTTACTTGACCATTAGAAAAAAATGTGACTTTTTATTAATTTACTGACAACTCAGAGTAGCTTTATAAATTTCCAGTTCCCAAAAGTACATAATTTCCAGGTGCATCCAACCTAACTGTAAGAGATCGAAAAAAAGTTGAAAAGGTTAATAACGAGGTTAACAAATATCCTCGCACATTAGTTTGCAATGATGAATGAACAGCTAAATAATTTCTAAACGTAAAAAATATCGAAAAAACCTAAGAACCAAAACGGTACAGAACCGAATAAGAAATTTTTAAATTTGTTGTAAAAATCACCAGTGGCGTCGCAGTAGAAATCTCGGGGGGGGGGAGGTGAGTAAAAGACATCGTGACCTGAGAAAGAGTAACACTCTATAAATTTTTCCAAAATGTATTATAGCCATTTGGAAGGCATTGCTCATAACATACAGAATATCAAATTTGAACGTTTCGTCTCCAGAAATGTACGAGTTCCATTAAAAAAACTAAAATTTAACAACCTATATCTTAGAGACGAAAGGCTTTGCGGACACATTGCTGGAGGAATTACAGACCTTTAAAATAATTAATATATTTAAGCACCAAATGAGTGGATACAAGTTAGTTTACAAAAAAAAAACACTACTTTAATGCTTTTAATTTATTTATAGATATATGTAGTTATTTAAACGTGTAACGAAATGCACGGGTTCAGCGAAGAACGTTGAACTAAGTTCTAGGCAAATATTGCCGAAATGAGAAAAAAAGGAAATAAAATAAAAGAGTTATATAAAATTCATTTTTCAATACAATGATTTAATGACTATTGTTAATTGCCCGATTGACTGCAACACGTTCGCTATCTCCATTTAACATTATAAATATATAATCATATCTATCTGTAGACATTTCGCACACATGAAATATATTAAATTATTATATTTCTATTGTTCAGCGAACATCGACATCGCTGACAGGCGATAAAAGATTAGTAAGAGAATTCTGGCATCCGCTATTCGACAATGAGTTCAATAATTAATTAATGATCAAAGAGATTTAATCAATATATTTGCGCTTTCACCTACTGCTATAATAGTGAAAGCTCTGTAAGGGCACACAATCTAACACCCAAATTTATCAAGATTAGATAGACTAATTCACTTTGTTCTTCGTTTTTAGGGTGGTTTGCTAATCACTTATTGACAAATATATTACTCCCTTACGAAACAAAATATATACAGGATTTTTCCTTAAAATATTGCACGTTTTTAAAGGTATTATTTCAACGAATACAAAATTATTGTAATCTGAAAAATTCACCCTCTCATATTTTACATATCTGCACGTTCTGGCGTTCCCAGATGTCAAACAATATGTTTTATCAGTTTACTCAGTCCTTTTGTCTGCCTGTCTGTCAGTTCGCGGTATAGATTAAAAACTACTCATCAGATCGACTTCAACTTTAGTCAGAAATTAAGAGTCATATGGTAATGTGAAACGTTAAAAACAAATTTTCCAATTTACCTCAAATTATACACAAAAATTAAGTATTACGAATGAACTGGTAACAATATTAGAAAGCAAAAGAAAATGGCGGCCTAATAAAGTATTTAAAAAATCAGCCTGAAAAAACTACGTATTACATTAATTTCAAATTGTGTGCTAGCATTAAGCGTGATACAGAAATAAACTGGCAAGTGGCTGTGCTACGAACTCAAGATTGCGCAACAAAATGGCGGCCAGAATGTTTAAGAAATCAATCTAAGAAAATCCTATTCAATTGGCTTTTAATTTTGGACAAATATTAAATATGATATAAGGATAAACTGTTATGGATTCTAAATGATCGCGGTGTGTGTCAATGTAAAAACTACTCATTGAATTTATTTTAAATTACGCCCAAAAATCAAGTGCGGCATAGGTAGAAACTGGTAAAATATTGGTAGGAATCCAATATGTTGGAACAAAATGACGTCCAATAAGTATTTGAAAAGAAACTATATATGTGTTCCTAAATAATTATATACTGGCCTAATTTTAGTCACACTTCACTATTCCTAATAAAAGGAAATATTCAGAACGAGCGAAGTTCCGGGTATTGGAAATTTACCGATTTGTTTAATTGCAATAGAGCATCCCTTCTTTGGTCTAGTAAGCCATGAATCCCAAACATGCAGAATTTGATGAATGGTTAGATCTTGCTTAACCATGGATAACGACCGACAACAAAACATATGACTGAAATCATTATGAAAAATTTGAATTTTGCATCTTGCGTCGCCGTTTGAGCTGTCCTTGAAGTTTACTTATCGTAAAGTAATAGGTACGGTTATATTTGTGCCACTATCCGTTTGAGCTTCCGCTAGCCATCGAAATGATGGCGATCTTTAACTTTCACGGAAGCGCCTAGCGTACATCCAAGGCCTGTAAACTCTAATTAGAGTTAACAGGCCATGGCGTACATCAACGTTTGCGCTGTAACCAATCAAATTGCTGAATTTTAGAGGGCCTTTCAAAACGTACGTCCTTCGTAATAAATTTGACAATAATTTATGCAAATAACAACCTCGTCCATTAAAAAAAAATTCTTGAGGTCTATAATTTTAAAAAAATACTGATTAGAGTTTTAAATGTTTCTACCCCAGTTAACAGGTGGAATACGCCACCTTCTTTGACGCCTTCCCTTCAACAACTTTACAGCTTCACAAATATATCCACAATGCCTAGTCTTTACTAGTCGTCATTACTATGGTTTAAATTATCCATTTTCATCAAATTAAAAAAATGCACACGAACTTAAAAACAAGCAAGACAAATTTGCGTTACACAAAAAACCGTTAAATATAAACATAAAGTGAGGTTAGTTCTACAGACGACGACGCCGACGCAAGGCACAAACGTTTTGAATCTATAGGATGGGCTGATAACCAGTGCTAACGCTTAGCTCAAGCGGACGACGCAAGGCCCAAACTTTTTCAATCTATAACCCATATTCGCATACGAACCTCCACTATTAAAACATTCTTGATACAATTTACTTAATTTTTGATTTGCGTTGTTATTATAAAAATGATATTCGTTATTTAGAAACAGAATTTATTGTTCAATTTTCTGCCGTAATTCTGCCAAATTATGTGTCCTATTAAAGTAAACTTTGTCCTTCAAATAGCCCTACAAGAAATTATCTAGTGGGGTAAGAACAGGACTATTAGCTGGTCAGTGAATGGATCTGTGTCTCCCTATCCATAACTTATACTGCTTATTAAGAAAATGAGTCACCGTTTAAATTTTATGGGGATGGGTGCCATCTTAATGCCACATAATATATCTATATTTGCGAATTGGAATATTCCCTAAAAACTCCTCTATCTACTTCATGCCCTAGAAAATGTAAATAGCAATCTGCTGTTAAAGTTTTCTTAAAGATGATGGGTCCTATTAGTAAATTTTTTAGTAGAATACAGACATGTGTGGACATACCTTACGACCCTGTTTTTTCACCCCTTCTATTTTATGGGGATTTCGCGTTGCCCAGAAATTCTCATTTCTTCTGTTAAAGATACCCACTGTTGTAAATGTGAGTTCATGTGACCACAACACTTTATCAAGAAGCTGGTTATCGAATTCTAATCTCCTCAGTATGTATGCAGAAAATCCGCATCTCTGTAATTTGTTCTCTTCTGATAAATGTTGAACTGGCGGTATTCTATAAGGATGATATCCATTCTTTTGCAGGGAATGAATCTCTTTCCATGACTTACCCGTAACGCGTGAAACATCTAGTATTGAGAAATATGTATTTTCTAGTAGAAATTTTATTTTTAGCAAGTTTTCAATTTTATGAATATTTAAATCTTCTTCAATATTGTCTTTGCAGACTCTCTTTTTCCTTTCGAGAGTTTTTCGTTCGGTATGATTTTTAACAATATAATCTATTGCTTGTCTTGATGGAATTCTATTCCCTGATACTGACGAGCTACTTTTACAGCACTATTGTCATTTGCATAATATAATGCAACTACGCGAAGTTTTTCTTCCTCGGTAAAAAGGATTTTAAAGGTAAATAAGAAAAAATTATTTACTATAACATTTATGCATCAGTAGTGATTATTTCAGTTCATTTGTTTTGTTATCCGTCGTCATCCACGGCTAAGCAAGATCTAACATTTATCAAATTCTCTTTGGCTTTCATGGCTTACTAGACCAAAGAAGGGGATGCTCTATTGCAATTAAGAAGTTTAAAGTCGTATTATTACAGAAAGCTCTTATACAAACATAAACAAACTATATATTTTTGAAAAGAGGAAAACCAGGAGAATTTATATTTCAAATAAAATATAGGATATTTTTTCCAATTTTTCTATTTTCCGATTTTCAGTTGTTTTTTAAAATGTCATATCTAAAAATCTTCGTAATAAATCTAAAAAATGTTATATAAACCTTTTTTTGTATTCCTAATACCCTTAAAAGCATGACAAATTATAAGAAAAAGCCCTATTCATTATAAAATGAATTGCCCGAAACTCGGAAATAGCTTGACCATAAAAATTATTGTTTTTTCTTTATTTTTGTTTATTAAAGCTATAATTTTATATGCAGTTTGGTTTTAAATATCAGACTGCGTTTTGGGTTAGCCCTTTTTTTGGGTTGATGTAAAAAGTTGTATTCCTGATAAAACAATGAAAATATATTTAAGCAAATCACAGTCACAGTCACGGAATAGTTTTGTAATTAACTGTCGTTTATTCGAGTCAATGGACATTTTTTCTTTGTTCATCTTGGGTCCTACAATTATTTAGCACTTTTCGCCCCTTATAACAAACTTCGATTGACGCGCTAAAGGTAGGTTGATATCAAAAAAGTCTACTTTCAATAATATCGGATTGTTTGGAGAATTTTTGCATTCTTTGAAGATATATATAAAGGAAAAAGTCAAAAATCAGATTTTTATATCTGTTAACTCTGAGACCTGGCCTGAAAGACGGGTAAGTCTGTTGGCAGAATTACAAACCAAATATGGAGAGCTTAAAGACAACTTTATCTTTGTTTCGTTTGTAGTGCGAATATTTCGGCTTTGGGATGAAAGAAGAAAGACTGTTAGATATTGGTCATCCGTAAAAAAAATATGCATTCATTTTGAACTATTTCCAGGGTGTAATATTTGGAATAGACTAATTCGGTAACTGATGTGTCAGACCTCAGGAAAATTAAACTTTCTTTAATGTAGTAATGTTTGCCAACATCTATCTATATTTTGATAGATATAGCAATTATGTAAACATTAGAAATGGAAATAGTCATTCTGAAAAAAATGTTTGTTATGAATTTTTCTTAAGTATATTCCTTATGAAATAAATCGATCGGGAACTGTAGTTAATTTTCTAACACTGACCTCTGTTGTTAAAAGAAAGATCCAAAAATGGTGAATGCGTCGGGGAACTAAATTTACAGTAACTTCACCAAAATTTGTTATTTAATAATGTTTAAAAAATTAATCTGAAAGAGGAAATCCGTGACTGCAATATGTAATAATTAGTTTTAATTGTCAACTTTCCAAAGTATGCACAAAATTTTTGATTGTTTACCTATTACTTTTACTCTTTACAAATTTAATCATCTTTTTATAAATAACTGCTTGTTCACTTAGTCCGTGTCGAACTATCTTTATTGTCTTTAACCATCTTTTTTTAGTACTCTCTCAGAAAAGCTTAGAAATTAATATATCGCTTCAACTTCAACAACAGCAAATGATACTAAATCACTGGAAAGTTCAAAATATCTACTTTTTAACGAGTTTTTGGTTTTATAGTTTATGTTTTATTTTTTGAGAGTTTTCCCTTTTTATTCGCTTTTTTCTTTTTCTAATGATATTTTTAAAAGGTGTTTTATACATAACACCAGAGAGGAAATTCACTGTACATCGTCTCTTGGTGAAAAAAAAAACTTCTAAGTTATATCAAAATGAATGCACTATATACCCAGTTTACAGGTAAAAACAGATACTGTAGCCACGGATATTCTACTTCAGATCCATTTTTTAACATGAAAAAATAAGAATTTTCGGTGGAAATATTACAAATTTGTTCTCCGAATGCCTTCACAATTCTCATTTGAGATATCAGTAGAAGAAAATTAACTAAAAGTTCCGTTGATATATCAAGGTCATTTTTGTACAGGGTATCTTGACCTTAATTTTTTACATTATAATTTTATCAGATATTGACAAAAAATTTATTTTTTACTTCCCTCGTATTGCAATTGTAAAAAAAATCACCCTTCGAATTTTTTCCAGATCTTCACGTTTCGTGGTCCATAGATACCAAAACCATGTTTTCTCAATTCCGTCGGTATGTCGACATAGCTAAAAACCTACAAACAAAAGTAACATGGGAAAGAAATGGTAACAACTTGCTGAAAATGTATTATGGCGGAACAAAATGGCCGCTTCATAAAAATAAATTTAATAAAATAAGTTTAAAAATCTACTTACTTAAATCCCTTTAAATTTTGAGTATCAAGTATCACATGAAAATATACTGGTAACATTTTGGTACGAATCCAACATGGCGAAACAAAAGGGGGACTTAATAAAATGTACAAAAACACTGTAAAAAACTGCTTATTTATTTTAATTGAAATTTTGCACAAGAATCAAGTGTGATGTAAAGAGGAACTGATATAAGATCTTAGTCGGTTCCTATAAGGCGAAAAAAAATGCGCCCTGATGGATATTTTTAGAAACCTGTATAAAACGTATTTTTTCGCAATTCATAAATGTAACTACTAAATGACCTCATACAGAAATAAGTCATTCATCATTCACTATTTCTAATGAAAGCAATGTGAACTTTCTCTAGATCCGACCTAAAAAATGGCTGTTATTTCTGGACTATCACGATTTGCGCTAATTTTTTCGAAGATTCCTAATCTCTTGCCATATCTAGAATTATGGGAAAGAAAAAATATATACTATTTATTTTCCTAGATAATATACACTACTTGAACAATAATTTTAATAAATGGAGCACATCAGAGTGAGATCCTAACACCTGTATTCACTAAAGAGGCTTAAATTTAGATCGGGTCTATATTGCAAAATGACAGTGACATAAGCGAAACATAACTGGCGAACTAAGAGTTTTAAGTACCATGCCAACTAGATCTGGTCTAACTCCTAAACCTTTTTAGTGTATACGAGGGTACATATTTTTAAATGAAAATGAAGCCATTCGTTTTAATTTTCATTCATTTTAAATGTGTGAAAAATATTACGTGTATGTCCAAACGACTGCAGTGTAATAAAAGGGATCTAATATGCTAAAAGAGCGTTTAAAGCCTCAGGAATTTTCGCGAATAATGGGCAACATTAAAAGTTTTACAGACTTTTACAGTATGTACATTTAGCAAAGTATAAAAACATTTGCACTGCTCGAAATTGTGGTTAATTTTAAAGTTTAAATTTAACAGTGCTTGTGTACATATTTGGGGTGTATTCATTTGCATGATGTAGGTTTGTCTTCGGTTAATACCAAAAGTTTATAAAAAAAAATGTTCTTATGTGGAAAGCATGAAGAAAATATTTAAATTGTCTCCGATTCCCATATTTTTGCAAATTTTCGTAATTTTTTTTTTATATTTCTATAGCTTTAACTTTTGATTGCCCTTTTATTAAATTGATTAAATTTTAACCTCTGTACCAATCCTTATTGAAATTTGAGAGAAAGTTATTTCTTTCCTTTCAGGTAGTACTAGAGATGGCGAAAGCCGAAAACGCCCTGCTATGATGTTATTTAATAAACATTTACATTAAATACAAAATCTGTACATTTACATTTAACCTTTCCGTGCACCCCGCCAATTTTCTCATTTTCATACTACATTTTTGACAAAGGTTATTAAAGATTATGCTACCCCTCCTCAGTTCGCGAGCGACTCATTTGCCGTAGCGATATTCGTGATAAGAACCATGGCCTATTTTACCTAGCCTAGGGTTCAATTGCAAGGGTGTCCACGCCCAACACATAGGAGTGTTTGAGTCAGCCTAGTTTTTCTTATAATGTTGGAAAATGTTTTATTCGTTATTTAATGGTAAGTTGCATTTAAATTCTGCCAACTTCAAATCTGAATATAAAATTTCCAAATGCATAATTTTTCTTTTTCACACGATATACTTGCTCGAATATGAACAGTTCGTACATTTTATAACTCTAAATATTCGTACTTATTTTTTGTAACTAATTTTTGGTTTCCATGTCAATGAATCGCTCAGTGGAATATCTGCTTAGACCTGTACTGTGACAGACCTTATTATTATTATTATTATTATTATTATTGTTATTATTATTCACTTTTTGTCTCGGTAGTAGCTGGAAAATTTTTAGTTACCCCAGTATAACTGCGGGGTTAGGCTAGGACGTATCGAAAAAGAACTCCATCTCAATTCTCTCCACCCAAAAATGTTCTTACCAAATGGCTTGTTTGAAGAATTACTGACTTCTTCATAGTTGCTAAGACTGCTGGTGGTATTTGCAGTTTCTCTAGATTTTTAGGGAGCTTTTTTGGAATTACACCTATGTCTGAGATAATTATGGGAATAATGTTAAGTTTTAATTTCCAAATGTGTTTTATCTCAATAGGTAGATTTCTTATTTATCAATACGACGTCAGGCCTATTATAGTCTACGGTTCTGTCGGTGAGGATGGCCCTATCCCAATACAATACGTATATTGATGGTTCCTGTACTGTTTCAGGGACATATCTGTAATAGGGTGATGGGTTCTGGTTGTGGTTGTGGGCTAGTTTCGAGTAGACAATTTTCTCTATTTCGTTTATCTTCCATATAGGTATTGTTTTCCATAGCCGAACAACCAGTTGTTATATGGCGAATTGTTTCACATGCGCTATGACAATTTCTGCAGACGTCCTTAGTTTCATTTTTTCGTAATTTCTGGTTCTTATTACCTTATCTTGTATCGCTATGGTTTCGGGATAAATTAACCCTGTCCTTAGCCATACAAGGGACCGCTCTTTATCCAGTCACTGCTGCTGCAAGGATGCAGGTTACCTTCCACGCAGGACTTTTTCTCGCCATCCTCTTCTCCTGGATTCAGCTCTTTCCTGGAGTTCAACCTGGTCTTAGTGATTCTTCAAGTTCAACGCGGAGTAATTATCAATCTGCATTTACAACCTTTTGGATTAAGGGGCAATTATTTTGTTGAAAATAGATTCTCATTTTTTTTCTTGGTTTTTACACAGTTCATATAGGTTTAATAGACTCCTTCAACCTTCATCCCTCTTCAGGTAGACCCTTTCCGGAGCTGCCTTAGGGTAATGGATCCTACATTTCATTAGAACTCATGTTAGCCGATCGAGGTCATGGAAGTTGGTATCTGAATACTTGAGTAAGTTAGTACCGGTACAGCTCATGAGTTTAATAAATAAATAAATATATAAATAATGTCTTTATTTCTGAATTTTCATACAAAGTAGTAAATAATAAAAGGAATCAAAAACACTCAGAAAAAGGCGAAGTTCGAATAGGACATCCGGAATATCCCCCTAATCAGCACCCCGGATATATAATAAATACATAACTTATAACTGAGAATAAATGATGAGAGACAGAAAAAAAAGTACATATGTTACATATGGCAGGTAACAATTAAAAAAATGTAAACTTACATATAAACCCAAGAAGAAGTTTCATCAATTTTTACGTTTAGTCGTAATAAATATTTTATAATTGTTCCTGAAAGTGGATAGTAAAAGTGTCTTGAATTTATCTGGTTAATTATTATAGAGTTTGACAATATTGTAGGAAAAACTACGCTCAAAAATTGCAGTTCTGTGAAATGGTGGAGTTATTTTGCCTCTAAATCTAACATTAATATTGTGTACATGAATTCTGAAAACTATGCGGTTATATAAATACGAAGGGCACTTAAGAATAATAATTTTATGAAAAAAACAGGCAAGGTGTAACTCTTTCCTTTTCTCCATACTCATCTACTTGATTTCCACCAGTTTGTGTGATATATGTTCATATTTCCTTATTCCATAAATAAGTCATAATGTGATTTAAAACAGCAGGTAGCAACCCATGATTCACTGTGTCGAAGGCTTTCGAAAAATCTAATAATGCTAAAACAGTAATTTGATCGTCCTCAATGGACTGAAAAATATCATCAGTTACATTTGATATTTTGGGTAACGGTTGTATTAACGCTTTTTTCCAATTTGACGGAAATACTGCACGAGCGATGTAATAATTAATTAGGTGTGTTATGTAAGGTAAGAGAAAGGGACAACACAATTTTAAAATATAATTAATGACACAGTCTGTTCCCTCAGCGCCAGATTTTATACTCATCAAAATGTTGGAAACTTGAAATCGTAAGGGTTATTATGTTTCGCATACTTTTACAGTAATCCCAGTGTGCCTGCGACCCAGTACGTTTAAAACGCGTCAAAGCTTTGTCTCTTATCTTTATCATATCACGAATTGTATCGGTGATCCACGGTTCATTTTTTATTTGTAAACTTGGCCGTTCTCATGGAAGCATGAATTTCTAAGAGAGCTTGAATATGTTCATTAAAAAACTGTACTTTGTCATCTACTGTCTCGAGATCAAAGATATTTCGCCAAGGAATGGATTGAAGATCAGCACTAAACTGAGGGTAATCTATGTTGTTTAGTTCTCTATATTTCCTAATGACACGCCCGGTTTTGAATTTCAGCATTATAAATTCACAATACACTAAATCGTGATCAGAGATATCTGGGACTGAAAGAGTATCGACTGTTTCCGTTGAAAGGTCTTCAGGAGTTATGATAAGATCCAAAAGAGTTAAGCTTTTTGCCGCAATTCGAGTGGGTTTATTTATAATTTATTTAAGACCTGTTAATTCAAGAAGAGAAGGTAATTCTAGGACTTCTTTAACATGAAGGTTCATCAGGTTAATATTTTAATCACCTAAGCGAAAAGATATGTACACTTTGGTATTAAATACATTATTTGCTCCTCAAAATGAGTTAAAAAGTGGTTAGGGTTATAAGAAGGAGGTCTATATACACTGCTCATAATTTGGATTAACACTGGATGGATGTATCTGAGTTATATTGAAACATTTTTATAAAAAATAGCCACACCACCCCCTGCTTAGTTTAATGTTGTTATTAAATTTCGGGAGGATAGATGAGTATTTAGAGTTACATTAGCTTTCTTTGTACTTCTTTTTAAATTAGGCCTTTAGCTTGGTGTGGTCCATGGATCGATGTTATGCTACTGCTAAATATTTATTCGTTTGGTCTAGTGGCAACGGAGCTATATCTTCATTGAAGTTTTCTAACTGGATTTTTTCCTTTGTTTACAGTAACTGTGGCGCATTTGACCAATCAAAAAGACATACTAATGTCGTCACTAAAGGTTTCTGTTGCCCTAAATAACGTCATAACGTTTGTAGCTGCTTCTTGTTCATTGCGTATATTTTAATAATAATAATAATAATTATTAATATTATTATTATTTGTTGTAGCTCGTCATATTAGAAGCGATACTAGGTATAAGCTCATCAATCATGGCTATTATTATTATTATTATAACCATTATTATTGTTATATGTTGATTAGAAACGAAATAAGAGGCTGTCTAATAATTAAGAAAGTAAAATGAAGCAATTTTAATATGCTAAAATGCGCATTTTATCACAGCGGGAAAAATTACTTCGAAACAACTGGCGGAGCCAAGCAGAAACCAGATAAAGTGAATTGCTAAAATAAATTTCATAAGCGGCACAGAAGTATACAAAGTACAGAAGCTTCGAGAAACTAAGCCAAACTTTTCAGTGAGAAGCGAAATCGTAGCATTAAGTTACTGGAAATGAGATAATTTCTTTGCTTGGCATATGTGCGCTTATAATTTCCACTCAAGTTATTTACTTTGCCAGCGTAATTATTTGAATTAGAAGTGACTTGTCGGCAAATTTGGCGGCTAATTGTCCTAACAAAGGGATCTCTTTCAATTAGTTTACACAGTGTGTCTATTTCTCCTCCCAAGACATTTAATTTAACTTGATATAGGACGGTCATATACTCTGAAGCTAAACTATTAGGCGGATTGGCAAATTCAGAATTTCTCGGATTGTGTTTTAAATTAAATGAGCTGATGTCAATCTTACACAAAAGGCTTGTAAATATGTTTAATACCAGTATTCAAATAAAAATAAATTTTTATTATGGTATGACACACCCAAAGTTTTCTAGTTATCAATTCCAAACTAACGTAGGGTTGCTCCTTAGTGGAGGCACAGCTTACTATCTAAGCTGTGGTGGAGGTGTTCACAAGGTCACAGCTTAGATAGTACAGCTAAATTACTCTCTTGTCGGCACTTTGTTCTATAAAAGTCAATTCAAGTGCATGTGTCCTTGCTAGTTCGTCGTTGAGCAGCATTTCGAGAAGCCATCCGAACGGGTTTGACGACAGGGACCGTATTAGATGTTTTTAGAATGTAAATTATCTATTCTGCTAACATACAACATAAAAATGATTAAAAATAGTGGAAACCTACCATATGGAAAAAGAAACAAAATCTGACTCAATGGTTAATTTATTTTTATTACATATATTTTTACATAAATAGAAGTTTGCTAAATTTATTTATTTTAATGTTTAACATATAACTTATGGTAGCATATGACTTAATTACAAATTTGAAAATAAACTCTATGTGAATAGATAACAAATTATGACTCCTTACAAAATTGTCTTAAAACTAATGGAATAAAGTTAAATTTCATTGGTAACACGCAAAATTCGGAACATAAAAGTTTAACAAAATAACAGCAAACAATAAATAAGCATAATAGTAAAAAATGGTCAACAGAGCTGGGCGCAGTAAACTACTAAAATATTTTAACTACGTAGTACTTTTATAGAAAAAGTAGTAGTACTCAAAATACTTTCCATTTTAAAGTAATTATACTCAAATACTTTTAATTTCTTTGAAATACTCTAAAAAATTGTTAAAGAAGTAGTTAACTGCTCACTTTAAATACAAACGGTATATTATTATAATAATACAATAATAATACATTTATTGTATACCATTTAAACAAAAAGCCTTTATAAGCAGACACCAGGGCACGTTTTGCTAGCTTTTAAAAAATAAGATCTAATAATATTATTTTGTAAACAAAAATAAAGTGTCACATGGAAATGAAATATTAGGATAACAAATTGTTTAAAAAATCAATTAAAGAAAGTACCTATACAAATTTTACACAAAAATCAAATATAATAAAAGTTTGAACTAAAATATAGTAAGTATAAATACGAACGTGGTTGAAAATTTAAGTATACTATACTACTTAGTAGTTAGTAGTTAAAATAATTTTCTTTTAAGTAGTTAGTAGTTATACTCAACTACTTTTTTCAAATTGTTGCCCAACTCTGATGGTCAAACAGTTCAATTATTTTTCCATATTATAAGTTTTCGATTTCTATTTGGTGTTTTAAAATTTCTATTTATATATTTTAATGTATAATATATTCTTAACCTAGCATATAAAGTAATTACGTATTTAAGTGGAAAATCCTTACAGGGGTGTCTATATGGTACACCACTAAATAATTTTACAAATTCCTGAGACAAATTGGGCTGTAATGAAAGATTTTCAAAATTTTTTTGAAATAGTATCTCCATAGATGTCATAAAGTCGACAAAATTTTGGTGTGGCATATATAAACTGCCAAATAGGTCGATTTCGGTATGACTGTACGCTTTCAGGTAACAAAATAATGAGGTTTCGTCTAATTCATTGTATGATTTTGCATAAGATTCACAAGTTTCGCAAGTGTGCCTGGAAAGGCACTTTTTTATTAAGTACCCGCATACGTATTTTGCAAAATTTGCCTGCAAAATTTCGGAACTTCGAAAATCATTATCTAATGTTATGTTATCTTCTGACTAGACATTAAAATTAGCACTATCTACCTCAATATTTGGTACATCAGTCACCTTTAATAATATTCGGTCATCATCATTTTCGCAATTTTCCGTACCCGAATGAATTAGGTCTAAGCAAAAGGATTTTCTAAATATGCGGGTAAATTGAATAGCAGTTGGATTTATACAATTGCCAGCTTGTTGCCTGACTAAATCTTCAAACCCAATAATTTTATCAGTATCTGTTCCATAATATAAATTCCCCTTAATACTCATTTCATCGATACAAAGTAGACATGATTTATCCATATCTAAAAAATTATCGATTTTTTTTTCAATGTGTCAAAGACCAAATCATTTAGCCCGGGAGTTATACTTATGTGCTTAATAAATTTTTGTTAAGTTGAAACACTGGGCAAAGAAAATGTTTTAACTAACTTTTTCCGGTACAATTTTGGTCCATTAAAATACAGCTCTAAACAAAAACTTTTAAAATCATCGGAATATCTTCGTCCTTTGGGTTTTTTGATGCCTTGGCTAACTTGGACATTTATAAATCTGGCTAAATTTTCAGATTGGCAAAATTTAAAACTTAACTTTTTGTAGTCTTCCAGTGTAATGTTTTCAAGGTCCCCTTCTGGCCTTTCGCTTTTAATTTTTTTAATATATTGTTTTAAACGAAAATTTTCGTTTTGTAAAGTTTTTATTTTGTTTCTTAAAATATTTTTTCTGGGAGTATGCGACGAGATATCATTTGTAGTCTGAGTTGGGCGATCTGTAGGTCTTTGGGGACTTAGAGAAGCAGTTTCGTCTATAGAATCGGACATTGATGGATCTTCGTACTCGGTCTGAATTTCACCTGAAATATTATAAAAAATAAAAAACGCAAAAATACAAAAATACAAAAAACAATATTATTATAGCTCAGTTATCTTTTTCTTTGATTGTAAACCTCTATCAATGTTTAGAGGCTTTTGTTTGAAATAAATAAATACAGTCGGTCTATTACCTTTAGATAATTTTCTTAGTTTACATCCTTAAGGTAATACAAAGAAAATGGGTTTTTCAGCTTTCAGGGCAGCTGATTGATAGATTCAAATTAAAATGCCTACGTTTTGACACCGATTAGTGTCGTCCTCAAGGCTACAAAGAGCAAATAATC
Source organism: Kuschelorhynchus macadamiae (assembly GCA_030620095.1). Classification (NCBI taxonomy): domain Eukaryota; kingdom Metazoa; phylum Arthropoda; class Insecta; order Coleoptera; family Curculionidae; genus Kuschelorhynchus; species Kuschelorhynchus macadamiae. The sequence goes on along the minus strand of JAUTXW010000461.1, from coordinate 115,287 downwards.
CCATCAATAAGAAAAAAAAACATTAAGGCATATTTTAAAAATACGATCCACAATTGTGATAAAAATTCTGCTCTATAATAAATAATGTATATTTATAAATGCTAGTTTTATATAATTTTAAATCGATTGTGACCGTTTTTGAATGTTTAATATTATTTACGATTTTAATTTGTGTTTGTGTGTGTTTTGTATTTGCATATTTTTAAATATGACTTAAAAATGTATTGTTTTCTTTATTAATGGGATGATTTGTCTTTTGTAGTGTTGATGATGACACTAATCAGTGTCGAAGAATAGGCATTTTAGTTTAAACATATCAATCAATTGAATATTTCAATACATTATCCAACGAAGCTGCAAAAATTATTTTCTTTGGACACCCATAGAGAGTCTTTTGGAATAATTTGATCTACTAAGCTAAATCCTTAGTTCACAATAATAAAATTTAAACTTTCTATGTATATAAACTAGATGTAATGGAATTTTAACTTAATAATCATCAGCAACTAGTATGAAATATATCGAAAAAACCGAACTTAAAATGTCATTGAAATAATATTTACTATTAGTTATAAAAATTATAATATAGTAACAAACGTATAAATTACTACTTTAATATAGTGAAACTTCAAACAAAATTAGAAGTTACTCGGAAATAATTCGTTAAACGGAAATGTCGCTAAAAATAAATTCCTAACATTTATGAATTTTATTCTTACCATAATATTAAGTAGCCCTCAGATTAGACTTTGAAATTTTAAATAGAATAGAAACACTAAAATAAATTTTAAAAAAACATATTTTTTTTAATTACATAATATTTGTTATTCACAAAAAAAAACATTATAAATACATTTATATTTAATTTAATTAAATTTTGGTTTATTGGGAACACTTAAAAATAGTTTTTCTAGGACCGGACCGTAAAAAAATTACTACGGTTTGACCCTACCACGGAAAATGTTTCTATCTACGCATATGGCAACTAAAGTTCGTGCGATTTATTATGGCATTTACTTTAGGCACAGGCTTCATATTAAATAAATTTACCGCCATTAATTTTAGACACAGGTAATAATTTTATTAGACGGCCGTGCTTCTATCGTTACCATATTTGGGCACATTATTAAAGCGCCAATACAAACACAGTCGTAGAAAAAGTAGTGTGCAACACGTGCGTTAAGTTTTTTATATCCTTATGTGATATTGCGGCTTCAGCTAGGGCCGCAAATATTACATTCGTGTATAAAAGTTGGCTTCATGCATATGTTACACAATATACGATTTCTTTTCATAAAACCCCTCACACTCAATGAAATAAATAAAATGTCTTTCCTAGGCTCTGTTTTTAAATTGTAGTGATTTTCTTGCTGTCTCAAAACTCTCAAATGCAAGCGAATACCGAGACCAACTCTAAACTAAAAATTGAATCAAAATTTTGGGGCTTCGGATTATTTCGCTTTTAAACAAGCAATGAGATTTATGCCGTCATAGGAAAAACCCTAAGCATAAAAAATGGTATTTATTACCGTACCAACCTATTGCAAATAATCTTTACGACCAGCCGGCGCGGCGCACGGCTGCAATAAAGTTTAAATATGTAAATAGGTCCATATTTGAAGGCGTTATTTTCGTTAAATCAAAGCTGTTTGATAAAGTTTATTCTTAAAACCGAATAAAAATAACATTGTAAGATCCTGGCGAAGAATGTTTCGCTAAACAGAAATTATTGAGTAGAACTTCCACTATACTAACATTCATTTTTTGAGCTGAGGACATTAATGTGTTAAATATTTAGACGATATTTGGTCAGCTTTGTTCTCAACTCAATAAAATTATTGAACTATAGCCCCATTATTCGCGATAGCTCTCTTAAATTAAAAACCAAAGATTTCACAAGGAAGTAACCGCAGATTATATTAAAATTTGCCGCCTACGAACTTTATAATGAAATCAGATTTATATTTTTATACATTGTTTTCTATTTTACCTTGATCAGTTGTTTCAAGAACCATTGGCTCCTCTGCTGAATGTGAAGAACCTTCTAGTGTAGGAAATAAGCGTGGTATTGCTTCTTTATGTAACCTATTGCATGCTTTATTTGAAAACATTTTGTTTTCAAAGTGACTCCCACACAGTTTATATGAGCTTTCATGTAGGTTTTCTAACTTGTCTAGTAAATCCATTCTAGAAGCCGCTACTAGCCAAATCCTTGCTCTAAAAGTAAAATAATTATCAAGAACGTGCCTGATATACAGTAAATTATTTTCAAGCAATACCGGTTAAATATGATATTCCACTCTTGCCTTTTTTATATTGGTAAGTATAAAACAAAATAAAATTAGTAATAATTTGAAAAGTAAAAATAAGCCAAACCTTAAAAGCATTAATTCATTGAACGCTTTTCTTGTTTTCGGATCGTGGCAATTTTGAAAATGTAATAAAAAATAAACACAGTAGGTAATGAATTTAATGGCTTTAGTAATTGGAATATCTTAGACAAATTCGCCGACCCTTCAGTCTAATCAAGTGCGGAAATTCAAAAGGTACATATTCATATTACCGAGTAATCCCAAATGGATAATGTGTCGGCCGGTACAACAATTTAGTAAAAGTTTAATGGAATATACAGCCGAAGCAAAAATAGCCAACTCAAGTTATTTATGTTAAGTGTAATAGTATTAATACATTTAATAAACATATGGGCACGTTAAATATACTTTTCTTTAATATGCAAAAAATTATTAGAGAACGAAACAATAATGTACAGGCTTTTTATAAAAAACACCTCAAGAGTGTTTAAAGTTTAAAAAAAACATAAATAATTAAGTTCTATATCAAACTTCGTAAAGAAATAGTATGATATATACACAAATAAAATGTTACAAACCTTTTGACGTCCGTAGGAAATCGAAAAAAACAAAAACCACAGTTTTTTGAATTGTTAATACACCTTAACGCTGCACAACGTTTCACACTACTCATCTTAAGCACTACACTCACAACTGCAAACAAATACAAAATACGGCTCTGTCCAATCGACTGTTCTGGCGAAAGACTAGAATCGAAGTAGACGGTCTGGATCCTAAGACGAGAAGCGCAGGACCCCATGCGCGAACTTTTTATTTCAGCGAGAGTAATTTAGCTGTTGTAAGTAAGCTGTGACAAGGTCAACATAATTTGAATTGTAAAAGTTTCTTTACACCATAAAAAGCATTTCATTGACAAACAAAAATCTTTTTTGGCTTTTTCGCAATTGAATAAAAATATTTAACTTTAAATTGAAGCAAATATTTAATAAAATTACATATCTCAACATGTAAGTCTAAGTCTAGTCTGTCTACAGAATGTTTCGATACATAATATAAACAATATTATTTAAGCAAGCATAAGAAATTATGTCATTTACCTTAAGTTTTTATAGACACATAGTAGTTGTACAAATAAATTATAGATCGCTGCAAACTATCATTTTTTTATATCTAGGTTACATGTCAAACAAACTGACATATTTTAAAATTTTGAAATCAATTCTTTTCTATTATTTAATGTTTCTCTCTTACGATCGGCGCACTGATGATTCCCGATAGGATGAAAGTATTTGTACAACTACTATGTGTCTATAAAAACTTAAGATAAATGACATAATTTCTTATGCTTGCTTAAATAATATTGTTTATATTATGTATCGAAACATTCTGTAGACAGACTAGTTTACATGTGGAGATATGTAATTTTATTAAATATTTGCTTCAATCAATTTAAAGTTAAATATTTTTATTCAATTGCGAAAAAGCCAATGTTTGTCAATCTAAACGCAACAAATAATCTGAACACGTTAAAAAATAACATTATAGATGGCTGCAAACTATCATTTTTTTTATATCTAGGTTACATGTCAAACAAACTGACATATTTTAAAATTTTGAAATCAATTATTTTCTATTATTTAATGTTTCTCTCTTACGATCGGCGCACTGATGATTCCCGATAGGATGAAAGTATTTGTACAACTACTATGTGTCAAAAAGCCAAAAAAGATTTTTGTTTGTCAATCTAAACGCGACAAATAATCTGAACACATTTAAAAAAAAGCATTTCATATTAAAGTTATACAAATTGATGATATAAATATACAGGGTGTTTCTTAATAAGATGCTAATATTCATTTGGGTCCATTTTGAAAAAAAAAACCCATATGAACGTATATCCTAAACTTTTGAACTACAGGGTGCTAAAGTTTTATGGTAAAAAACTGTTTTTTCAAATATTGGCGAAACTACTCTAGTTATTTTTGTAAAAGTTGGTATGCAGTTTCTATGCATTTTCTGGCATACAATTTATTTTTTATTCTTGCCAGTGACGTTCGTGCGGGATTTGCACTGAACTATTTTAAAGAGGAAAGTGATACGTCACTGCTTTTTCCTAAAATAAGAAATATTTTTGAAATCCTCATTCGATTCTGAGCAAATCAGGTCTCTTGATTTTTTTAGGTTTTACGTACGGTTTTCGAAGAAAAAATAAAATTCATTAATTTGCACGTTGTTATGAAATTATGTATTATCTAGGATTAAAAACGTATCTAGTAGGTAAAAAACAGATTTTGTTCTATAAACGTAAATAGTTTTTGACAGTTGTCTAGTTAGCCCAGTTGTGACATATTTAAGTCACATGCCCATTTCACGAATTCTGAGTTTGCAGATATGCATTGCGTGTATGGGCTTGCTTATGGTAACGCACTGGAAGCCAGATAGTGGTATGAAGACCGCTTTCCAAATAGAAATTTTCCGGATGCACAAACATTCTCAAAAATTCATAGAAGTTTGGCGAAAAGAGAAGTTTTGAATCAAACAATCATCTAAAAGGAGTACAACGTACTGTAAGAACATCAGGCATTGAGAAAGCGGTTTTGAATTTAGTTGAGGAGAGATCCCTGATTAAATACACGAAAAATTGGGAACAATTTGAATATCTCACCTTTCCTGTAATTCAATTCTCCGTAACTTTTTATTATATCCTTACCATATTCCACGAGTTCGGGCTGTATTCCCTCGCGATTTTCCATTACGGATGAAGTGTATTATAAAAATCCGTTATTTGAAATAAACTGCAAGATAGCACGGAACTGAAACTCAAATTTCTACGATTAAGAGTTTTGTACGGAAACCATTACTCATCAACATAAAAAAACGGAAAGGTTTTCAGATTCATCATGTAGACGATCGTGAAAAAGACATCAGGAGAAAAACATATTTCTTGTATGAGTGCAGGGTGGATTCGAAATACAAAATACAATACACAACACTCCGATCTCGTAAAGTAAATATCTTTGAAAATGCCTCGTGCAATTGAAGGCGAAACGTCGGAAAGTGACATTGTCTAATTCCAAGAACCATGATTTCTTAAGAGTTGATATCCGCTGCTCCCTCTCTCTGGTATCACAGGAGAATTGAAATGGTAGGTTTGGTCTGTGGTTGGTAAAACTAAAATAATCAAAGAAATAGTTTTTTTACTTCCCTCGTAAGTATTGTAATCGTGAAAAATGACCCTCCGAGATTTTTTCAGATCTTCACGTTTCAGGGTCCGTAGATGACGAAAAACATGTTTCCTCAATTCCGTCGGTCTGTCTGTCTCTCTGTTCGCGGCGTAGCTAAAAAACTACTTACCCGATTGGCTTAAAATTTTGGCAAACATTTAAGGGTCATGTAAAGATGACCTTGTAACATTTTGGTAAAATTCCAAGATGGCGAAACAAAATGGAGGCCTAGTGAAATATTTAAAAAAAATATTAAAAAACTGCTCAGGCAAAACAAAATGTTTGTAATCGTGAAAAAATCACCCTCCCAGGTTTTACACATCTTTATGTTTTAGTGTCCCTAGATGCTAAAAAATATGTTTATCAATTCCGTTGGTCCATCTGTCGGTTTGCCTGCCTGTCTGTCAGTCTAAAATTAAGGGTCATATGGGGATGACCTAGTAAACTTTTCGTAAAAATCCAATATGGTGAAACAAAATGGCGGCCAAGTGAAATGTTTGAAAAATTAATATTAAAAAACTACTCATCCAATTTATTTCAAATCTGGCAAAAACATCAAGTATTACGTTGGAATCAACGGCTAAGAGTTTTGTACGAATCCAAAATAGCGGAACAAAATGACGGCTTAATAAAATATTTAAAAATTCAGCCTGAAAAAAATGGTTAATGGTTTGATTTCAAGTTATGTGCCATAATTAATTGTGGTATAGGGATCAACTAGTAAAATTGTGATACCAATTCAAGATGGCCGAACAAAATAGCGGCCAAATAAAATGTTTATAATCGCGAAATCAACCTTCAGGTTTTACATATCTTCACGTTTTAGTGTCCCTAGATGTCAAAAAATATGTTTTATCAATTTCGTGTGCTCGCCTGTCGGTCTGTCTGTCTGTCTGTTATTTGCGGCATAACTTAAAAACTAACCCTATTAACTCACTAAAATTTAAGAGTCACATGGTGATGATCTGATAATATTTTTCTAAATGGTTTTGATTAACGATCTTGTTATTATGTTAGAGTAGTGTCTTGGCGTTAGGAAATATGTACTGAGGATGCATGAATAAACTTGCAAAACGTCGACAATTTAAAAAAAGGCTTCTGTTTTTTTACTTACTGGATCCTAACCCCAAATAATACGCCACTTTAATATAACAACAAGAGGATCGTTAACCAAAACCATTTAGAAACTTAATATCTGGGAAATATCTGCAAATCAACGGAATAGGTAAAGACTGATAATATGGGTTTAAATTTAAGACGGCGAAACGAAATGGCGGCCAAATTTTTTTTTAAATCAACGTAAAAAAATCTTGTCCAATTGACTTATCTCAATGTAAAAACTACTTATTGAATTTATTTTATATTATGCCCAAAAGTCAAGTGTGGCATAGGTAGAAGGAAAATGGTAAAATATTGGTAGGAATACAATATGATGGAACAAAATGATGCCCAATAAAAATGAAGACAGTATATGTAAAACATATATACTGTGACTATGTACTGAACTAAACTGGGCCACACTCCACTATTTCTAACAATTGGAAAGAAATCATAATGAATGAAGTTCCGGGTAAAGGAAATTTACCATTTTTTTTATTTGAAATTATTTTCTTTAATTCATGAAACAAGGTCAACTTCTTTCTTGATAAAAAAAAGAATTATTAGTCTTTTTTTTTGTGGTCGTTCAGTTTTTATATTAAACTTATGTAACTATTATTTAGCCAACATTATTGTTACCGAGTGGACTAAATTTGATTATTTGCATTTTATTAAAAGTTATTGTACTAATGAAGAAATCATGGCTCTAGGGATTAGACCGTGTCAAATTGGAATTACTATCCGACGTTTCGCCTTCGATTGCACGAGGCACCTTCACTCGACTTGTGCCGTCCGAACCGTGACCCTGTGTTAAGATGGGTTTCCACGTGTGATGTAGACCGTAACTCGTATCTGAAATTTTTTGTATGTTTAAATATTTTAATAGATTCTCTATTCTGCATTATTTTTCATTTTTTTTATGTAAGTAAAGTAAGTAAGTAAGTAAGTTTTTTTTATGTAAGATAAAATGTAAAAACCAACCAGATAATGTGTGTCGAATTACTTGTGTGACAAATAGAAATTAGACATGCAATACTAAATTTGGTTTCAAAAGAATGTAATGCGCTATAGCCATCTGATAAATAATACTTGTGTGAAAAACTGTAAGACACATAACATATGTATGTGTGAAAGGTAGACCCATATCCAACATTGAATGACAAAGAGTTGACATAAAGGCTGATTGTACGGGTAATGAACGGATGTGCGTTAACTAGGGGCAACCTCAATTAAATTTAATTAAAAAATATTACCACTCAGATATTTCTTTCGCAGTAATTCAAAGTGGCAGTGTTAGCTTACGATTACATTGATGTCCATATTATTTAATAAATGTTCATCATTTCTCATCTAAATTCAACACAGTCTATAGAAACTGAATACTGCTTTTATGAACAATATATTAGTAAATACATACGCAATTTGATTTGATTGGTTGGTTATGTGAGCCGGGCTGACGACTCTTGATAAGAGAGCCAATTAATATTTACAATGTAAGCCCAATTTGCTCGCGGAATGTACCTATTTTTCACAGTTTATCATAGTTTTGCGTTAATAGCAACTTTTACAGGACTTGATTTATGTGGCAGTGTAATTTAAAGATAAGAGTCCCCCGTTGGTTGTAGTTATAAATGTATCTGACTTAATATTCCTTAACAAAGACTATGTACAGTGTGTCCACATTTCTGTGGTTTTATGGGGTATCTCGGTTATTGGGGAACGTACAGAGTTGCGTTATTCACATCACTGTGCTACTTTTTTGTAAAATAAAAGATGCGGTAATTAAAATTTTCATACCCCGCTTTGTTTTGTTTTACAGGGTGAAATTAAAAATGTTGCATTTTGGGATCCCCTCGTATCGTTTAAGTTATCAGAAAAGTAAAAGATAAGTAGATAAGGTAGTTTTTTACGTCGAATCCAGTGGTGTGTTTTGATTTTTGCTGTGGGTAGCTATTTTTATGATATGACCCAAAGTTAGGTTTTATTTTTAAATGGGACAATCTATATATTTTTAAATATTCTGTTTTTGTTCTTTACGACCTTTTCAAAAACATATAACACTCTATGTTTATATGCAGTATTAAGTTTAAAGTAAATTAATTTTCACTTTTTAATACCTACTTGTTAGCGACTTAATTTTTTTTACCACTGTTGCAGTACCTAGTAATTCAATTAAAAAGCTAAAAGCCTTAACAAAAACAAAAATTAAAGTATCAATAGCTATTTTTTTTATAAATATTGTTCAAATTATTGTCCGCCATATCTTACACAAGTTTCGCACATAGTGCCTATTCGCCTCAAGGCATTCAAAATAATAAATGGCCGCCGCTGTAACTCTCTAAGGCCTCTTCAGTAGCATTTTTCATGTCTTCTATTGTTTGATACTGTCTAGTATAAATTCTCTTTTGAATTTATCCCACAGAAAGACGTTCAGAACCGATAAATCGGGTGACCTAGGTGGCCATTTTACGGATCTATTAGTTCCAACTCAGTGGCCTCGAAAGTTTGCGTCTAGATAGTCTTCCACTATTTGAGCATTATGACCGGTAGCTCCGTCTTGCTGCAAATACAGATCATTGAATAGTACCAAAGGAACATCTTAGGGTTATTTCAGCCACAACTATTTTCAGATTCTCTTTAAATGAAGTAAGGGTACCGTCATAGATTTTATAGACGATTTTGCTTGCACTGATAAAATGCGCCTGTCGCACCATATAACAGTTCTTTGAAAATTAGTGACCATGTCCCGCATTGGCAAATAGGTCACCAGGATGTATTTTTTATATTGATTGAACCCTTGATTTAACAACGCCGATAGAGGCTTCAATTTTTCAACAAAAATTAGTTGGAACTGCCTCAACCGAAGCGAACACATCGGCTTCGTGAATATTGTGATTTTTCTTGATGTAGGCTTTAGGTACTTACAATGGGAAAAATAAATATCTCTAATATTACCTGCTTAAATATATTTCCAAAGCTTCATCTACGTTTTCGTCGCACTGGATATAAGTGACGAACATGTCGTAGTTTTCAAAATTTTCGAATATTGCATTGTCAACTATAGTTACTTAGTAATCTAACATAGCCAATAAACGTGTATAAAATGTATTCTTAGACTAAATAACGTAGCTTATACCATATTATATATATAAAATATATTACTTTTGGTTATAATTAGTCATGGCTGAAGACAGAACAGTATGTGTTGTGGCCTGTGTAGTTTTGAGAAAATATACTGATTGACCACCTTTCAAGAGACGCTTTGCCATTTTACAGGTGTTTTTGTGACACGCTTCCTTAAGTTTTTGATCAAAAATTAAAATTAAAACTCAGATTAACTACAACAAAAATGCAATTTGATATACGGAATCGAACACTTACGTATTCTTCTTAATAAATGCGAGGAGAAATAAATAAATATTGTGAAGTACAAATATGTATTTACGATGATGGTATTTATTACTATTAATCATTATACAGTTAATTTTTAATATTAATTTTAATGAAGCATCTTTGCTCTCTTACGTGTCGAATAAAGAGCAAACGATTTTAAATATATTTTTAGCTAACTTTAATGTCTCCAACATGGTTATCAAGCAGAAACTAAGAGGTTTTAAACTCGATACGCAATTAGCGCTTGAACACTATAAAATCCAGACAAACTGCCGGCACGTGACGAATGCAGATTTAATTTCAGTCGTTTTTTTTTTTAGGTCAAAATGTAAACTTTGACCGAAATATATTGTTAGACGTGTTTTAGATTTGAAGTTAAACAAATATTACAAACCAACAAAGGCCGGCGGGAACGAGAGGCATTAAAGCAAAATGTACCATTATATATACACTAGTGCGATTTCCCCTGCTCTGATTGGTGGACACCAAACGATGGTACATTTTGCCAAACGCAACTAACACGCGATACATTTTGCCGGGTCTCCTTCCCATAGCTTAATCCGACTTAAAAAGTAGTGCAATCGTGCACTATTTTTTGAGAAACATTCTTTGCATTTTCTGATAATTGACTAACGAAAACTAAAAAAAAGTTACGAGGTGATGGACCAGTAAATAGACTCAGATGCCTAAACCACTGGAACGTTATTTTTAGACGATTTAGACTTAATATTGATTTGCGATAGATGGGACAGAGTACTTGAATGGTACAAGTTGCTAGCCCTCATTAGATGGCCGGCCGGGCCGATTTGATTTAAGGGCAATTTTTTTTTTCACGATGGGGATGCTTTTAGGCACGAATTCCCTTCCGGTGGAATAGAAAACAGTTGCTCCATCAGGTTTTCACCTGCCAGAGTCAACAATACCCACTAAACCCCAACGGGCCCCCATCGAATGGACCATCATTGGACTAGCCAAGGATCCTTCGATGGGGTTGATGCCGTCCTTCCGGGAGAAGCTCCTATAAAAGACGTGGTCCTCACTGTGGTGTGGGGGGAAGTCCTCGCTTGGCAAGGTGTTTTTGCCACCTCTCGATACTTGTTGACATCTCAAATAAAAGAGACTATTACTAATAAAAAGTGTCGTCTTACCAGGTTGAGATATTTCTCCGCTGTCCTCCTTTCGTCTGTCCGGTTTGCCGCTGCCTACGTCCTACTAACCCGTGGTTCAGTCTGCTGTTGCCAGTGTCCTTCCGTCCAATTCGCCTGATGGTTTTCGTTTCTGGGTCCTCTGCTGTGCCCTCAGCGACACTGCTGTTCCGTGATCCTGTAGTGTTGAGGCTGAGGCGGTGTGTTCTTTTACCTCAGGTTCAACTGCAGCTCACGCCGGAGCCAGTTGAGGTACCTGAGTTCCTCTTCTTTTACCTCAGGTTCAGCTGCAACTGTCGCCGGATCCAGCTGAGGAACATGGGAGTCCTCTTCTTGAGGTTTATATTGGCCACTTATTGATACTCTAAGGGTTTCTGTGAGAAGATCTAGTTTCTGAGGAGCACGTAGACTAGCCTATCCGCAAGGCCTCGGTCCCCTACTCTTTCTAATACTACATACCATTCGAAAACGGGTCGTGATAGAGATTTAGTAATACACGTGCAACTTCAAATTTTTTATCTTTTTACCTTCGCTTGTATTCGAGATATTAGCTCACACCGAAAAAGCATCGTTTGATTTAAACCAAAATAGAGTTTAGTGGAACACATACTTGTTTCCTATAAGCGAGACAAATATTTATTTGTAAAATGTTAAAAATGTGTTTGAATTTATTTAAATTAATATATGTTAATCAAATGAATGTGTTCAATTCATTCAACTCAAAAATGTAAAAGCATCATGCCTTATAATCATTTATTAAATTTAAATATATTATTTGTTTGTGCACGAAATAAAAATACTACCTAGTTATATATTTTTATTACTTATAAGAATGTGATTCCTCTACTTTTCAGGAGTTTAAAGTTCCAAAGTGGGTAAAAATATAGTCTCGGACATTTATAGCATTTATTTGAAGGCAGAAATAATTTGTTTCGACATTAATATGTAAAAATTTGCAGTAAATATTTGTTTTAACTAATAGAGAGGCTCATTCATAGCAAACACCAATCGTCAATCGAGGTAAATATGTATAAAAAATTAACATAAATAAGCTCTATATAACTTTAATAAATTTTAGAGCCTGGACAATTTTATCTTAATTTTTCTAAAAGTTCTCTTACACTACAAACAACAAAAAAAAAAAACAGTTTGGTTTGTTGAAAACAAATATAATTACTAAAACATATTTGCATCAGATAATCAACAAACATTTCCAAAATAACGGTTTATTTAAGAAAATCAAATAGTTATTGCCTATTTATTCGCTGCCTATGAGAGAGAGTGCGGTTCAGGCCTTAAAGGTTCTCAAAGTTTTTGCTATGATTTCTACCAAAAAACCGAAAATTAATGAACAGCTATATATTTGTTAAAAAAAGGTTATTTACTAAAATCTATTATATATTAAGATCGTGAAGGATCTTTCATACCTTCAGGTGTATGCCATAAATGGTCGAACACTCTGCACAGTACGCCCGTCAAAATGAAATTGCGCGATTAGTCACGAAACGTTGACATATCCGTGATATAAGAGTGGGGGTCTATAACCAATATTTAGATAAAAAATTGGTTCACTGTAGTAAACATTTATGCCGTTCGTTGCCACTTCATTTTTCGGCTTTTTTCCCTTCTATCACATATTTTCGAATTTCATTTGTGACATTTGTTACCACCCATTTTTCGTTTTTTTTTTCTGACTCTTGTCACCACCTGTGGATTACTGTAGCTAAAAATAAGACCAGACACACTAACTTTGAAATAGCATATATTTGAACGAACCCTTTACATGTGGTAGATCAACTTATAACTAACTATCTAAAAACTATGGATTGGCTAAATTGTGATCTAGATATTTACTTTTTACCTAGCCTGGCCTTTATGCCGGTACCCAGCGTCGAGGTTTTACGGGCACCATACGAAGACTGGAAATTCCTTTATATATCGTGGCCCAAACGGTTTGTGCCAAAATTTTATGAGTATGTTAAGCATTTACCATTTACAACGGGGAATTTGAAGCCTTCTAAATGTTGTTTATTTGATTAATGAATGAATTAAGAAACAAGGTGGTACCGGAGGCCTTTGAGGAGATTGCTTTACATCCGGACCACTAAAACCAAAATTTTGGTTGAGGTATATCGATATACTTTTGTTATTTGTTGTTTGTCCTCATGAACAGGAAAATCTCCTCATATTTCTGGACCACCTTAATCAACAACGTCGCAAAATTAAATTCACATTGGAAATTGATTCTAATGCCGCGATATTCAAACTGTGTTCCACGGAACCCTGGGGTTCCACTCTATCGTTTTAAGGGTTCCGTGAAAAAGTAATGAGTAATGCACAATAATATATTTAAAAAAACTGAACAGAAAAAACGAGCCAGTGGCGTAAATTTCCACTTACCTCTCACTCGTCATCAGCTGGTTATGTAACAGTTCATTTAAGTTTAATTACACTGTGTTGGATTAATAATGAATAATTATTATTGTGCTATTTTTTTTATTCTGCTAAGAAAAGTAGCTGTTTCTAGTGTTATACGTTAGCTAAGAAAGGTAAGTAAGTACGTATTCCTATTTAATGTGTTTTTTTTTTGTTTGATAAACGCTTTGTCTTTCTTAACAATTTCATTTTAAAAAAAGTGACCTAATGTCCAGTAGAGGTGTTTCTGCTTGAAATCAGAGTAATTTTTTAAAGTTTTATGCCAGTATTACTTACACACTAATAATGATAATTTTAGATGCCTGAATTCCGATAGCATAACCTGAAAATTATAAAATATGTATTTTCGGCGAAGGAAAAGGCCACCAGCGGTCAGTTACAAATTGTTATCGATAATGTCGTTATTCATGGTCTTCTTTTTTGCAAATTTGGCGATCTTGAAATGCGATTTGTTCGATTGGTAGTTATATTCAGCTGAGAGTAATTGGATGTGAGTAAGTTATTGTTTGATAGATATTAAATATCTTCGAAATTAGGACTCAGCGAACTGCTTTTTTTTTACAAATATTCCCGTTTTCGACTTTATAATATGTTGTTTTCATTTTTTCAGATAAATGTTCTAACATTCACTCCTATTATGAATACTTGGTTGAAGACTGGAATATTAAAATGTTCAGTGGTAGAGGAGAAATCGAATGACATTTCTTTAGCAACCGAAGATATTTCCTTGCCTTCATGCTCAAAAGATTCCGAATCAAAACTCCAAGAATTACAAGGCAGAAAAATAAAACCAAACACAAGCATGAACGAAAATCAACCAAAGCGGAGAAAATATGACGAAAGTTACATAAAATTTGGTTTTACCTGGACTGGCAATGAATTTGAATCAAATGGTTTATGTGTGCAGTGTGAAAAGGTAGTTGCAATAGCAGCCTGAATCCAGCAAAATTGCAGAGGCATCTGGAAACTCAACACCTCAATCTGAAGGACAAAAGCAAAGAATATTTCGAACGAAAATGTGGGGAACTTAAAAATAAAAAAAAGTCGTTTTGTAAATATATGTACGATAGTAACGAATCTTCGCTTGAAGCATCATATCTTGTCAGTTACCGAATTGCCAAAGCAGGAGAAGCTTGTACAGTAGGAGGATATTTAATCAAACCTTGTGCCAAAGACCTGATTGCTTGCAAACTTGGTGAACAATTTATAAAAGAAATCGACGAGGTCCCTCTCTCTGATACAACCGTTGGCAGACGTATCAAAGACATCAAATTTTTGCTAAAAAACATGAATAGAACGCATAAAATAGTCACCTCATGGTTTTGCATTACAGTTAGATGAGTCAACTGATGTTGCTGGTTTAGCGATTTTACTTGTTATGGTGCGTTATATTTTCGAATCAACTGTTCATGACTTCTCTTCTGTAAGCCCCTTTCAGATAGAACCACAGGGGAGAAAATATTTGAGATTATCAACACGTATATGAACAACAACGCAATATCATGGAATTCATGTTTGCATATATGTACTTATGGAGCAAAGTCCTTGCTTGCAACAAACAAAGGCGCAGTATCTCGAATAAAGGCCATAGCACTTCATATTGAACATTCTCATTGTTGCACTCATCGTCAGGCTCTGGTCGTTAAGAAAATGCAAAAGGATTTAAAAGACGTTCTTGAGGACGTAGTCAAAATTGGCAATTTTATTAAATCCAGAGAGTTAAATTCCCGACTGTTCACTCTTCTTTGCGAAGACCTATCAATTTGGCATAGGACGCTTCTTCTACATACGGAAGTATAGATGGCTCTTCCGTGGAAAAGTTCTATGTATATTTTTTGACCTTAAAGATGAGATACGATTATTCTTATACGAACAGCAGCATGCATACGCATTTAAATTAATTGACGAGAAATGGTGTCAAGCAGTAGGATATTTGGCTGATATATTTTCTGCTTTATATGAACTAAATGTGCCATTACAAGGAACAAAACCAAATATTTTTAAAGTTCATAATAAATAATGCTTTTATTATGAAGTTGAGTTCGTGGGGATCGTATGTAGAGAAAAACGACACACAATGCTTCGAAAAGTTAAACGATTTTTTAGTATTTAATCAGATTAACATAAATGAAGACATTAAAACATATATTATCAACCATTTGAACGTTCTAAGTAAAACTTTTAGAGACTATTTTCCAATCACAAACGAGTCACATGGTTGGGTGCAAAATCCATTTGCACAAAGCCATGCTGATCAATTATTAACGTTGAAACAAAAAGAACAATTAATTGAGATATGGTCTGATTCTACATTAAAAACTTCATTTAATCAAGAAGAACTCTTTGATTTTTGGTTGGAGGTGTACAAGGAATATCCTGAAATGTCAAAGTGTGCCATCGATATTCTTCTACCGTTCGTCAGCACATATCTTTGTGAACAATCTTGTTCCATTTATACCAGCACAAAAACTAAACACAGGAATAAATTGACGCCGAACCGGAAATGAGAATTTAAATCACTACTATTAAACCAGATTTTAAAAGCATTGGTAGGAAGAAGCAAGCCCATCCTAGCCACTAAAATGATTGTGATGATGTTCTTATTTTTTATTATACTATTATATTTTTATTACACTTTTATTTCTCATTTATTTCCAAATAAAACATGATAATTTTCTCAAATAAATACCTCATTTCTACATTATAAAGTAGGTATTCCCTAAAAAAATATAATCATGTGAAGTGTTCCGTGAGAGATAAAAGTTTGAAGACTGCTGTTCTAATGGAACGATGTCCTTTCTGGATGTATTATTCAAAGAAAATCGACTTATACAAAGAGATACTTAAATACAAATTCCCACTACCATCCAGCACTGAAATCGGTCACTAACTCACCAGTATTTAGAGCCATTTCCATTTCTGATCAAAATTGTCTAACATCGGAAACAAGCAATATGACCGAAACTCTGAGATGGAATGGCTATTGCAATGAAGATATTATGCGTTCAATTAAAAGATATAGTCAATATAGTCACCCAAATCCGTTGGGTAGTCTAAAGCCTGGGTTATAGATTGAAAATGTTTGTCTTGCGTCGCCGTTTGCGCCATTCTTAAACTTTACGTAACGAAAAGTAATGGGTACGGTTATATTTTTGCCGCCATGCGTTTGAGTTTCTAGCCGTCGAAAAGATGGCGAGCTTTAACTTTGACGGGAATCGTCGTTGGTGTTAAGCTGCACTCAATGATATTGCTGGATTTTTGAAATTTGATATTAGTATACACACATAACATCTTCGTCCATTTAAAAAATATGCTTGGGGTCACGGCCTTTAAATTTAAGAAAACACTGGTAGGAGTTTTGGGTAATTCTACCCCCACCCACCTTCTTTGCCGTCTTCTCTTTAACAACTTTACAGCTGCGGCACACATTACTTAATATGTCCACAATGCTTAGTCTTTACTAGGCATCATTACTATAATTTTGATTTTCCATTCGCAACAAATTAAAAAACGCAGATAAGCTATCAAGAAAGACAAAATTGCATTACACAAAAAGGCGATAAATGTAAAGATAAAAGTAAGGTTAGTTCCACAGGCGACGCAAAGCTCAGGCAGTTTCAATCCATAAGGTCCAACATACGTACAATCTTCAATATACATAAGAAGATTGGACAATGTTTGCGATCATGAAATTGTTCAATCGGGTGTATCTGAACTGGCCATATTATAAATGTAAAAAAAATGAGGTTCTAGCTTTGGTTTCAGGAATTTATAAACGGAAAATTAGAGAATATAATAAAATTCGTACGAAATCCTTCGATAGAGATACGGGTTACGGTCTGCATTACATGCGGAAATCGATGTTATCGCAGGGTAATGATTCCATGACCACAAGTCGCGTATAAAAGCCCGCCTGGATCTTTCAGAGCTCGTTGAGTGCTCAGATCTCGCGGAGTAAAGATCTCTGAAGATGCATCGTGCAATCGAAGGCGAAATGTCGGATGGTAATGTTGATTTGATTTCTTAGTTGTTAATAATTTAAAAAACTTAAGAAGGCGGAGCCTCATTTTTATGAACAGTATTTTGTGGTTCAAACCTAGAACACTAGAAACACGTACTACAATAGCAAGGATCAGTTTTTCCGGTTGGTGAGCACAGATCGGCAATCTGTTTCATGCCGAACGAATAGCTGTTGTGGGTGGAGGCAGTCGCAGTAAACGATTAACGGAGTTTCATGTTCTACAGTGCACTTGTTTATTTGAAATCCTAAAATACCATTGAAGATGAATTTAGTCGACCAGAATAACACAAAGCCTACAGAAATTCTAGTAATTGAATTTTTAATGAAATATGACATGCGGTAAACATTATATCCTCAACTTAATTCACTTAAAGTAAATTGTTGCCAGTTTCTAATCTGTAAAACTTACTTGGAATTGCGTACGGTTATTGTACTCCAGTTAATATAACTTGAATAATGGTGGTTTTTAAAATCGCTTCCACACACCCCCATTATTTACAAAATGGGCGGAATACTTTCATCAGCCTACACGCAATGCTTTTCATAGATTATTAAAAACGCTAAAAAGAGCCGCGAATCAACTGTGCGCGTTACATCAAAGTATGCTCTGATGGGTTTTTGATTGGTTTTTATCGTTTCGATATTTCAATAAAATTACATTGCTTTGATCAAGTGTCCGAAAATAAAATGCTATTTACTGAAAATATTATGCAGTATTTGAATATATTTTATTTATTATTAAATAATGGTACTGTAAATACAATTTCAGCTTTAGTAAAACGTAATATATAATTTAAGGTAAATTAAAATTTAACTATATTGTTTTAAAAATACTTTTGTTGATGTGTATCTAAAGCAATCGTGGGCAAATTAGTTTACATGTTGAAATACACATTTTCCTAAAATATTTTTATTTAATCTATATTTATTTATTTTTATGCTGCGAGAATGCTAAAAACAATCCTGTAAAATTTAAAATATTTTAACTAAATACTCCTAACATTTTGGTATTTCATGTATCACTATTATATATATTTTATTTAAACACACTTAACTTAAAAAACTCCATAACAGTAGATACGATTGTTATATTGAGTACCAATTTCAAATATATTATATTCTTCCAATTGATTAAAAGTAGAAAAAAAATTACCTTTTACCTATGATTTTATATATGTATATTATAGTAATACATAATTTGTCTTCAAAATATTATACGGTATTATATAATAGAAGTTTTAGTGATGAATCTATTAAAATAAACACATCGCCAAAAGTCTTGGCCCCCTCGTTATTAGAAAAATAAAACAAAGTAAATTTCCAAAATGTAGTAGGTTTGACTATGAAATACATTTTTATGTGGAATTTTAACTTTTTTTTCAGAAAATAATGTAATGAGTAACAAAAACATAACCTAGTATCCTGTATGATCTCTTTTTTTAATCACTTGTCCAGTACAGTAAATTATAAGGCATATTTTTACAGTCTTCTTGAACGGCTACAGTGAAGTTCTAAAGGGGGGTTCTCTCGATTGGATATTGCTCTGCCAAGATAATCCCATACATGCTCGATGGGATTCATGTCTGGTTAGTTTGCTGACTATTCGGCATTTAAGGCACCTGTCATTGTTCGCTGAATATTAATAAGTGGGGTACTACTACCCAACAACATCACTGATCCGCCTTTATAAGGAACAACTTCTCTGGCAAAAGTAGGTCATTCTGTCTACCTGGACCCCTCCAGACCCTTTCTCGCCGATTATCACATAGGCCAAATCGTTCGAAAATAAGACGTTGCGCTATTGGGGTAAAAACCAATTCCGTTGCTTTTAAGCCTCTATGTCGCTACAAGAGTCGAGGCTCTCTTAAACGTCTTCTTGCCCTTAGATTTTTGAGAGATGTATTCTGCTTCTATATGGTACTTGTCGAAACTTCCCTCCGGTATGTTTCTTTGTGTGAAATAAACCATATAATCATCTTCCCTCTCTGATGTCACTCTGGATCGATCTACGCGCAACGCTGCCAGTTTCCTGGAAAATGAGCTAACCTAACCTAACCTATTTTCTTCGTTGTCTTTGTGAGAATTATATTTTTTTCTATCTATATATTATAAAAACAACATAATATTTGTTTATGTTATTCGATCTAAACACAATATTTAATGTTGTCCTTATTTACGTATTCGCTCTGAAGCGTGCACAGAAGTAGTTTATCGGAGTGTACTTGCTTACGACGAAAATATTACTTCTTTTAAACATTCTCGGGTTTAATTAACTTCGTTGATACAGGGGAAGCATCTTAGATATTTTATATCAAAGAAAAATACTTTTATTACGAAAAAAGTTCCGCTGAATATATGGGAGCATACAAAGTCACACAAACATACATATTCGAGATAAGATAACAAGAGAGTGATTCTTTAAATAAGCCTGGTCAAAATGACCCTTCATAATAGTTCTGACACAAAATAGATAAAATAAAATCCGTCTAGAAAAAACGAATCCAAATAAAACAATGAAAGGATATGTGGCTGTAGGATGTTAATATAAACATATAATACTCGTTTATGTCACTACGCTGCTGGAAATTCGAAGTCACCAAGGAAATCCAGCCCGATAAGGCCATCCTCAGTACTCTATCGCAACCGTTTTATAGAGGGTGTTATATAAGACCCTGTCATTTTTTGAAAAGTTTATTCGACCAGAACTCTTACTGTTAAAGATTTTTTTTTCTCTTTGTGCAACCCACATAATCTAGAGCTAGGTACAATAAAACAGTTTCCAGCGGTTTTAATTTTTTTGTTCCTTTCCGACATAGAAGGTTTTTTAGAAAAATTCATTTTTTAAAAATGGTCTGCTGAACAAATCCCATTTATGGCAATATATTCCACCATGAATATTGTATACAGGGTGCACCAAAAACTCTACCGGTTCTAAACTTTAACTATGTTGAATTTCTGCTCCGCAAGGTAGCTATTGTTCCAGACCTTTGTTACCCACTGTATTATTGGGATATATTCTCAGTTAATTCGAAATGATGGGTAAAGAGTTTAATTAAGTCTGTATTAACAAAAATAACATGTGAAACTGTATTTTATTGGGAAAAAGAGAATTATATCAATGATAAAATGCTATTTTTAATTCTTTATTAAAAAATTTGTTTAAAATTAAATGCAATATCTGAGAGAACTATGTCCATTATTACTAAAACTGGCATTAAAAGCAGCATCGAATTCAAGATTGATAGAAAAACGAAATCACTATTTAATTTCCACCTTTTAGTTTATGGTAAACATTGTACTTTTTCGAAAAAAACTCGTGTCGGAAACAATGGTAAAAATTTTTAAATCGCTAGAAATCGTTTTTTCATACCTAGCTCTAGATTATTTTGGTTGTACAAAGAGAGAGAGAGAGAGTAAGTAAGTAAGGTAAGATCTTTGAAAAGGTCTTAAAAGAAATCCTGTTACATTACTTATTTGGAATCTTATTTTTCAATAACAAGCAGTGGTGTTTCCTGCCTGGAAAGTCCACAGAAAAAGCAGTAAGGTCGATTGTGTCTGGCATAGTCGATGGGTTGGAAGGGCATCAGATTATCTTTTTCCTACTATATGACGTCTCGAAAGCTTTTGATTGGATTTTCAAATCATACCCTGGCATTTATCAATTCCTATTTTGATGTCCGTTTCCAAGTGCTGGAAAGACCTCTAGACCTTTACCTCTTTGGGCCCGCTCTTCTTTCTTGTGTATGTTAACGATATCCCGGAGTACATTAGTATCAAGAAATGTGCAGTTTTTGCAATAACACCTCAATTATATGTCGTGACAATACTTCTAAATAAATAAGTCTTCGTGGGCTAAAAGGACGGGTGCGTAGCTGATTCTTAACTGCTTCTTAATCAAGACAAGACTCAAAAACTTACTTTTTGCTCAAGAAATGTTTGAACAAAGGACGAGATCGTTACTATTTTGGGTATTACAGTTGATAATGGATTGAGCTGGATGCAGCACATAGATGCTTGCGATATATTATGTAAACTCAGTACTGTTCTAAGATCTGTATATTTTGCAGTATTTCATTATAGAATGCCGTATGGCATTACCCTGCAGGCAATACGTGTCTTTCGACTGCAAATGAAACCTATTCGGCTCTTGAATAAACTGTGGTTTATCGAATCATGCAAGCCTCACTTTACTGTATTACGACTTCGTAGGTTTTGTAATTTTTTCTGTTGATAAAGTGAGTTTAATTAAAACATACCTATGTAGTATGGATGCATGAAATACAGAAATGTGAGGAGTATTGAGCAACTGGGATATTATTTTTAGAGATAATCGCCCTATAAGGTTAATATCTGGGTTATCTACTATTAAGTTCACGGACTCACATATGCATCCTAATTTTTTAATGTATACTTAGGTCTTTTTAAGAAATCTTTTACGTTTTGAAGGATTTTTTTTTGGTTTTGTCGCAGCATAAAAATATATAAATATATATAAATAGATGAAATGAATGATAGTATTTCTCTTTGGTACCAAAGAAAAATTACAAATTTACAGAATACTATATAATTTATAACATATATAGTCCCTACTATAATCTTCTCAAAAATAGTTTCTGATAATCGGTTCGTGTAAATTTTACTAGAATCTATAAACTTCATTTTCTAGTATCAGGATATTAACTCAAGATCCTTAGGTTCCCTTACATACATAACATGACCTATAGAGATGCTATTCATCTAACCACTTTTTTGCAAGTTCTTCATGAACACCTAGTTTTAACGTATAAATACTTTTGCACAGGAGCTGTTTATCTTGTATGCATCTTTAGGTAAAAATCAATTGAAATTAGAAGTTTCTAGTTCTGATTTTAAAAATGCTAAGTCCTGTTTCCAACGAGGATCTACAGCTGGCTTAGATTCCTATAAAGCACACTATTTGAACGATTATCAGACCTGGACCTGGTATAACATCAGCTAGACTTTTCCTATCTTTGATATCATTTGGTACTAATTATTAGTGATACAAAGAAATTATCATAAAAAGAAAGAACGACACTGTTTGTATATTT
Source organism: Kuschelorhynchus macadamiae (assembly GCA_030620095.1). Classification (NCBI taxonomy): domain Eukaryota; kingdom Metazoa; phylum Arthropoda; class Insecta; order Coleoptera; family Curculionidae; genus Kuschelorhynchus; species Kuschelorhynchus macadamiae. Next base: position 92,589 of record JAUTXW010000461.1, on the reverse strand, counting down.
CGGTTATCCTGTATGGCATATATACATATATTATACAGAACTCATAGCTTAAATGATACAATTATATGTAAAATTAACAAAGCGCTAAAACTGGCATAAACACTTATTCTAAATAGATCTGATATACTCAAAGTAAATCAATATAATCCTATTGATAATGTACTGATTTGTTTTAACAAAACCACATAAAATGATGATATTGAATATTATTATTTATATATGCATGAATTTATTGTGAAAGCCTAAATGTTCTATATAATAATTTTAACAATATTGATAGGGAAGAAGGCGAATTGGTTTAATAAACAATATTTAAAAAATTTTCGTTTGTTTCTGAAGATGTATGCCATATAAGCATGTGTTAGTGTGTACTCAGCAGAATTGTACCAGAACTTTTCTAATATATATATATATATATATATATATATATATATATATATATATATATATATCATATTTTTAACACTTAATATGATTTAAGATAATTTTGACCGGGATTTCTAAAAATATACGGGAATTTTTACTTCCCTCGTAAAAGGAAGTATTGGAATTGAAAAAATAACTGTCCGAGATTTTTTTCAGATCTTCAAGGCCGCTAGAAAAACATGTTTTCTCAATTCCGTCGGTCTGTCGGTCTGTTCTCGGCATAGCTAAAAAGCTATTTACCCGATTCACTTCAAGTTCTGGTCGATTAAGGATCATAGTATGGGGATGACCTGGTAAATGTTTGGTAAAAATCCAATGTGGCGAAATCAAATGACGGCCTAGTGGAATGTTAAAAAAATTAATATTAAAAAAGTGGTTACCCATTTTATCTCAAATTTTGCAACATTAAGTATTGTGTTGGAATCAACTGGTAACATTTTGGTACGAATCTAAGAGGGAGCAAAATGTCGTGAAGGCAAAACAAAATGTCGTCTTAATGAAATATTTAAAAATTCAGCCTCAAAAAACTGCCTAATGAATTGATTTTCTAACTAACTAATTGTGGTATAGGGATCAAATAGTAAAATTGTGGTACTAATTCAAGATGGCCGAACAAAATGGCGGTCAAATAAAATGTTTGTAATCGTCCGTCTATCTCTCTGTCTGTCAGTTCGGGGCATAGTTTAAAGACTACGTACCCAATTGACCTTGATTGAATTTTGATAAAAAGTTAAGGGTTATGTGGAGTGACCTGGTAATATTTTGGTAAAAATCCAATATAGTGAAACAAGATGGCGGCCTAGTGGAATGTTAAACAAATTATCATCAAAAACTACTTATCCGATTTATCTCAAATTTTGTGTCATAACTAATTGTGGTATAGGGATCAACTAGTAAAACTGTGTTGCTATCAAAATCACCCTGTGTCAGGTTTTACATATCTTTTGGAGTCCCTAGATGCCAAAAAATATGTTTTATCGATTCCGTCGGTCCGTCTGTCGGTTCGTCTGTCGGTCTGTCTGGCTGTCTGTCTTTGGTAAAAATACAATATTGCGTAACAACGTTAAAAAAGTATTACTAAAAAACCTAATTATCATGTTTACCTCATTTTGATGATTTTGATATTTTTATCGGCGGTAAGCTTTTTAATTGTTCAGTATTTGCGAATGTAACAAAATCCCAACTCCTTTTTTTAATTTCTTTCCCTCCTGTTTTCCATTGCCTAGAATTACTTTTTCTTCTAGTTGTTTTTATTATACTATTTAACCATGGAGCCTCTTCAATACTTTCTTTACCGTTTTGTTATTTCATTAATGGAATAACTATACAGTAATAATTAAAATGACTAAAGTATTATTGTCTATCGGTATATCTTAAAGCTGCGATAAAAACTGTACCATCCAATTTAAATTACGCCAGAAAATCGATGTTTAATACTACAATTTTTTCATTTGACGCTTAGTTCTTTCCCTCATAATATTTATAAATGGTCCAGAAATATCCACAAAATTTTCATATTTAACATTTTCTTCTATCTTTATAAAGAAACAAGTTATAAAGACTGTTCACTTTTGTATGTAATTTATCTAAAATCGGACTAGCTACATCTGTTATTATAGTGTAATTCCCTTTATTGTTTATTGGATAGCTTTATAACTACCCTCAATAAACGACTCTGCATATTAAATTGCAAGTTAAAGGGGATCAAAACCATAATCCAGTTTGATTAATAATAATAGTCTATGGTTGATGCTGCCCTAGGTGGCAAATTAACGGCCATATTCGACTTCGTAGTGCTTGCATTATTGTGTTGTAATTAATGGCGCGATGCTTCTCTGAAGTTAGTTCGTTATTCATCATTAAACTGGACAGGTGGTTTGGCATACGAGAAAGCCGTCTTTGGTTCATTAGTTGGTTCAATAGATTAACATGTCTGTATTTAAATTTGGCAGGTGACGCTTTGTCATACTTTCATTAATTCTACGCGACCACCAATCATATATAAGAAATAAATTCGCAAAAGCAAGGGATCTTCGCATGTTCTTTAGAAACTTCTATTTGACATTTTATAATAATGTGCTTGAAATCGCGCCCATTAACAGACTTCAAAAAAGAAGGCTGTCAATGCGACCCGATATATTTTTTGTGTGTACATGGTGTCTAACCATATTTAGACTTTACCTGCTTCCTTTTTTATAAGAAATAGAAAAAAAATGTTAATAACAAAAGTTGTAGGGATTGTCCTAAACCGCCAGGAAATACTTTTTATTGAAACAAATGAACATCGCAAAGCTACTAAAAAACATATTAAGGTATTTTTAAATGGACACCCTATATATTATATTATATTTCGATAGAGAATATTTTTCTGATTTCAAAAATGTATAATATGTCTATTTTTGTTTCAGTAGTTTTTGAAATATTTACGTTTAAAATTCCCGATAATATCAAATTTGGGGTTACGAAATCACAGTTGCGATGGACAAAAAACAAAACAAAGCGGAAGATTCAAACGTCTTGAATTTTAATTAAAACTTATTTAGACGTTAAAACGAAAAATTTGCCATTTTTTGCATATTTTACAAAAACAGTAATATTGTTATTAGAAATCAAATATTTTGTCTGTTACTTTTTAGAGATTCTTTAACAGGAATCAAACAAACAAACAAAAGTATGCTTTATTGCCTCAGAAAAATTTTACAATTTTATGGACAAAGCAAAATATACCTAAAAATAAGACATATCAAAACATTAGTCGAAAATAATTTCGACAGGTCAGTGCTTTTTTTTAAAAATGTAAATTATCAATTTACCAAATCGTAAAACACACGTTAGAATATAACATAACATTGCAAACAGTAAATGAATCATGATAACCTTATAAAAGTAAAACACACATGTACGAGGTGAATAATTTCGATGACATTGAAATCAAAATTGCAACTATGCGACCTTAAACTCTATGTTATTATAGTTATACAAATAATTGTGATGTTAAACAGAAGGTATATTGAACTAGTGTAGAATGTAGTATACAAAAAGAATTAAATTGTTTTTAATCCAATACCTAACAAAAATAATTAAGTTTTAAGTGAATGTTCGACAGTTCTTTTCCCTATATAATGATTTACAAAATTCTATGCTACGAGTTAGGACATGACTCACAAAAGATTTAAGTAAACAAGCGAGTTTAGTGACAATTTAAAGAGACTTACTCACTGAAAAAAAAATCATTAACGCTGTAAAATGGTCTCTCAATGAGGTATGCTTTGGTGTTTTTTCGAAATTGTGCAAGCATAGGGATAGATTTTAAATGTACTGGCAGATTGTTGTAAAGTTTTATGGCGTTGTAAATAATTGATTTTTTTATTAATTCTGTGGAAGGAATGGGAAGATAAATATCATGCCTAGAGTTTCTGGTAGGGTATACATGTTGTGGCCTTTCTGGGAGGGTGTTTATATGTTTTCTCAGATACCTACAGTTAATTTATAAATTGGCCCCGGAATAGTCCAGACTTGACGCCGTGAGATAGTTTCCTCTGGGAGTATTTAAAGAAAGAAGTAATAATTTAGAGGATTTAAGGGAAATAATTGAATATAGTATTAATTTCTTAAATGAGAATTCCCAAATTATTAGGAATGTTTTGCTTAAAATCGGCAATGTGTATAGATAATGTGTTGGAAATGATGGCGGCACAATAACTATTGTAAAATGTAATTTTCCAATAACTATTGGTTGTTCTGTATTCGTGTGATCATGTGGTTCTCGTTAATATGGTAGTGATTACCGTAAATTTGTTTTAATTTCGATTTGTTATATTTCGTGGTCATTTTTTAATTATTTTGTAATTTATATAGACAAATATTAAATATTTATATTTAACAATATTACTGTTTCTGTTAAATATGCAAGGTATGTAAAATGTTTCCTCTTCTGTATAATCTATTTTAAAATTAAACTATTTCCGTTTGACAGTTAAATATGTTTTAATTACTATTAAGGATGTTTGAATCTTCCGCTTTGTTTTGTTTTTTGTCCTTGGCAACTGTGATTTTGTGAACTGATATTATCGCTATTTTTAAAAGTTAAATATTTCATAAACTACTGAACTAAACCAAAAGATTCTCTACCGAAATATAATGTAATATATAGGGTGTCCCATTAATAAAATACAAAATATATGTTTTTTGTAGCTTTGCGATGTTCTTTTGTTTTAAGAAAAATTACTTTCTGGCTGTCTAGAAGAATCCTTACAACTTTTGTATTCAATATTTTTTTATATCTCTTATAATAAAGGCAGTAGATGAAATCTAAATATAGTAAACCCTGTACATCGATTACTCCTCGATGTTTTGAACAATTTAGACGAAATTTTTAGGATAATTCGGGATTAGTTCCATAGCAACCGTATTAAAAACATGTTTTATGTATTTAGGCGAGCGCCGGAGACAATATATATTGCGTTCACCATATCACCAGGAAAAAATAGTATGCATATTAATATCGTGTTTTATATGGTTTTCGGGGGTCTTAATGGCACGAAGTTCAATTTGACTTATCATTTTAAATTTTGACAATATCACCAGGAAAAAATAGTATGCGTATTAATATCGTGTTTTATATGGTTTTCGGGGGTCTTAATGGCACGAAGTTCAATTTGACTTATCATTTTAAATGTTGACAATATGTATTGTTAATTTTGCATAAATTTATATAGATGGCACATTTTATATAATATTAATACGGTGATACTGGCAACATTTCATGTGCAATGTACCTACTTATTTATTTTTTTGGGACGTGCAAACTGTTAACCTAAGTTTAGGCCTGAAATTTTGTATAAATAGAACTAAAGAGGATGAAATAATTTTTTTTATAAAAAATACAATCGACTTTAAAAAAAAGCAAAAGGTAAAAATATATTTAATTCTACATTGAAAATTGGACTTTATAAAGTTGGTGCTAAACCAGTAAAGACAGTGTTTATTTGCTGTGGTATTTATGTATACATTCATTGTATAAATATCTGATAGTAATTAAGTAATTAGCTTAGATCTGACCGCGTGATCCTAACGGGGAATATATTATGTTCTTACTAGCTGACTAAAAATAGGAAAACAAGAAATTGTATTATTTATTACTGTACAGCAACTGATTTTAATTTAAGGTTTTGTTGTAAAGTTTCTCTCTTCTTTAAAATCTCATTAAGTCTATTGTGAGATCATCTATTCTACTCTACTCTACACACTCATTTGAAGATATTATATGGTTTACTATTTACTTAACTATATAGTTGTTTTCTTATGTTCGTTTTGCTTCGATCACTCTAAGCGGAGACGCTTTTTAGTTTTTCCTATTTTGTATTTCACTCCCTACCTGCCATTGCAGTTTTTATACGGGGTCGAAAAACTATTTCTTATATATAATTACTGAGAAAAAAAGTAATCACTGAATTTATTTCATTGTAATTTAAGCAAATTCTAAATATTTGTTTTTATTATATTATCCAAGAATATTAGTTAACGTTATTAAGGATTTTATTTAAAAACCTTAAAAATGTAAATTTTCAATTGCATATTGTGAATACAGTTGAATTTAGATTTGCTACAAGAAAAATGTTTAGAATTTTGCCCAAAATTTCAAATATATATTACAAAGTTGGATATTTCATTTAAGAAATGTACCACCTATGTCATACTATCTAATGGGATCAACCTATTTATTTGGAATTACTGACAAAAAAATGCAATTTTTATCATGCTTTATGTGTTTTAGGATTATTGTCAAAAAGAGTTACTTTTACTGAATTCATCAAGACTTTATGCAAACGTTGTTAATATCGTATTTAGTTATGATAAATAACATATTTTATTACGAAAACAATTTCATCTGAAAGCTTTACTCGGAATAATAATTTACCATTCAACGATAGATAAATTATTATAAACTGTTTGACCGGGGACCTCGGACACATCACCCACCCGTTTAATAACATGCAAATTACGACATGGATATGCTATATCGATTGCGCTAAATTGACCTTTTCGAGCGCTGATCTATGTAATAATGTTCGTAGGAGGGTAGTGCAGTTTTGCAAAGCTAACAATTTTCTGCTAGAATCTGATGAACTAAATCCATATTTGTATTTACCTCTTTTCCCGTAAAAAGGAAGCCCCCATTTTCTAATAGAGATAATTGTTGCAATTTCTTTATATCGGTTATGTTTTTTCTCTACAGGTTAAATTTAATTATTCCACCTATATGATCTGATGAATTTATCTGAGGTGAAATTTTCAATAGAAAATGATCTTAAAATTATACCTGAAAGCCATAAAATAAATAGTGCCCATCCCGCACCCCAAAGCTGTCAGTCTTAAAAATATTTAAGTCATTTATTGATTTATATCACTTTATTGACTTCAGTTTTTCATTTTAGTTAATTTTTTAAAAATTTACTTAAAACAAGATTATACTTTTTTATGACTTATTACATTCAAAAACTTAAGTCGGGACAGAAAGCCTTAGGTCAGATTACTGACTTGAGTTAAGCCATTGACTTAAGTCTTTTAAAAATTGATTATGCACATAATAAATAAATTACGACTGTCGTGCGTGTCAGGTGCGTACTCTGTTTGTCGCATACGGCAGTGTGACTCGGCGAAAGGCGTGTGTTTTGTCATTAGCACTGCGATTTCTGGCATGTATAAACCTGTTACTTGTACGTTTGTATTTGGAGACTTCGGCTTGACTTGATCCTTCCGAATAACCTCTTCCCGAGCTCCTACCTCTCTTCAGGGACTCCAGAAACACCTTCCTTAACCAGGTCTAATCCCAAAACTGTCAGTATCCTCAAGTCATCTACACCCCAATAATACTGTTTACTCGAAAGACCCTATTTATATGGTATTATAAATATTTTCAGTTAATATACTATTATACCTTGTTTTTTTGTAACAAAATAACAAGTTTCTTTTCACATCTACATCGGAGCTACAACCCTAGCTGCGAACTATGTAACCCAAGATGAAGCCGTTTATGTTATAATGCTGTTAGAATATAATATTAATGCATTTGAAAGCACAATTATCTTATTATAACTTTCTAAATTTGATTCAAACTTTTTTGAAAAAAATACAATCTTTCAGTTTGCGTTTAATGTATTTTCTGTAAAAAAAAGAGACCAAATTTAGATAAATTTACCACTGCAGAAAAGTAGGGGGGGAAAAGTTCTAGTGGAAAAGAACACTTTTCCGTACGCTCGCAGAAAAACCACTTAGTACACATCCACCTTAGTTTACTGTAACACCTGTTTTTGTGTCCCGTTATCCCTAGTCCTAATTAAGCTTATTTTTCAGAATCATTCAACTGGACAGCAAGAAATCGCAAGAATTGAAACCTCACATACAGAATGGCCAGCGATGACTGCAATGGTCCCACGTCTTAATATAGGGAACAGAGGATGATTTTTTCGTTGTCAAAAAAACTAGTTAACTGTTAGGCAGTGTCGCGTATTTAGGACAGTATAATATGGCCAGCAGATGTTCGCTAGGCGACTCACTTTTGGACAAGTTTGTTTCTTGGGGGGGTCTGGTTTTCGGAAATGCCTGTTCAACGGCCTTTAATATTATGTTTTCGATGTCATGGTGCTCCATTATCTTATTCTCAACGGTCAAAATTCTCGCAATATCTTGATATCTTTCCCGGTTTTTTAAGTTGTATTATCTAAGTTAAACTTTTTGTAAACAGACATTATAGGTATGTGATTACTCATATCAATGAAATCTGCAGAATTGGAAAGCGGATGTCATGTGACGGGTCTAGTGATTTTTCTCACTTCGACAATATTTAAACAGACCGTGTTGTTTTCTACGTTACGTTAAATATATTCCAATTACCATTATGTTATTTGATCCCCACAATGTATATTGTCCCTTCAATTCCCCGATAATACAAAATATTATGCGCTTGATTTTATTAATTATTTTACTTTTAATGTAATGTTCGATAAAAACTCCTGCTCATCCTCATTTAGAGTAGCCACTCGTAAAGTATGCGGAAAGTCCTGCTGCCTGTCACATATTAGCCCCTGCTTGTTTTTTTTTTGGAAATATCCTGTTTGTTTCGTACAATAAAATATGAGAAGCCATGGCTGCATTTTTATCTTCAGTACTCCTCAAAATTTTTGTTCATTACATCCTGTATTCCCCCGATGTTTCTAAAAATGCTGCTGTGTTCCTTCTTATAATTTCTCACGGTTTTCCTCTTCATGTTTCTCCCGGCAATCAATACATCTTCTTTCACCTCGACATCTTATCTTGTGATGTCCGACGTTATAACAGTTAAGGCATATTATTACTGGGTTCTTGTATAGTTTAACATTTCTTTTAAAATCAAGTAATTCTTTGTTTTGCTGTATAGTTTTCTTTGGAACTTTGATAAAAACGTGTATCTTCCTGTTTATTCTTCTAGGATCTATTGTTTTCAATTTTTGGCCTCTCTTATGCCAAAACTTTATTCCATGAAGTGCCCTTTCCCCATACTTCTGATAATATTCTTAACTATTCCGTTACTGATTAATATTATTTGAGAAATATTATATTTTAAAGCATTTGTCTTTTACAGTTAGGTTATAAAAAAATGAATTTGCCTAAAACGGATTGTTAAATTCAATACCAATCCTAATTCTTCCTTTCGTGTCTATATTTTTTCTCCGTTTAGGTGAAGCATTTTTCTTAATTTGATAGTATGAATTATTCTTCTAATGTTATAATTTGTTTGTTGTGCTTTACTTACTTGTCTTTATTTTGTTAACGATCACTGACATTTTTTGGACATTTTCCTTGAATTTTTTTGAGAGTACCTTGGTCGTAAACTTTATTTTCATAAAAATACCCTATCTAAGAACACAGTGACATATATTCTTTCGAAGTGAACGGTTTTAAATTAATAAATTTAGTATTCATCTTGTTGGTAATTGATATGAGCTTAATTAAGATACTGATATCTGAAAATTAATTCATTCTTGAGCAAACTCTGATTGCAAAACGTTATTTATCAATTACCCCTCCCCCTTTTATGAGACGTTTTAACTTACAGCTACTATATGAAAACTTCTTTTGTGTGAAAGAAAATGGTGACCATAAAGCCTAAAATTCTTAAAAGATAATTCTATGCAGAATAGAACATGCATGACTCAGAAGAAGTAGATTTTCTTCGATTTTCCAAACGCTGTTTTTAGAACAAACCAGTCTCTTGGTAGACTTCGTACTGTAAAACAAAACAAAGTCTGTACATTTTCATATCATTTATTATTATTCAGAATCAGAGTCAGAATAAACTTTATTATCAGAGAAGTACACGAATTTATCATTGACAAAGCATAAAGCCATACACAGGTGCTTATAGGTATATAACTAATTCTCGTCTAATAACTTCCAAAACATATATCTAAACGAATCCAAAAGTCATGCTTTGGTTAGAAAAAGGTGTATATAGAACACTAAAAACATTCAAGTAGGCATGCATGACAAAAAGACCAAATAATATGCAAAAAAAAAAAGTTAAAACGGTAGGCAATTTTATAACTTAGTAAGTTCACTCATCAAATCTAAAATACATAACTTCATCTACCGTAATAAATATTAACAGACACGTTTAAGTATTCATTAGTTAATAAGTTTTAAATCTTTGTTAGTGTATTATTTTGTAAAAATACCTACTAGGACCACATTTTATTGCTAAACTGTAGTAATAAAATTGTACTATGAAAAAAATATTCACGTTTAATAGTTGTTTGGGGCAGAAATAAAAAGTAAGCCTCTTCTGGGTCCCCTGATATCCTATATGTTTACTGTTTCACTCACTTAAATATAAGTTCAGGAAAAATCTAGTGAGGTCGATAACAGGCAACTATTGAAAGTGATAATCTGACGACAACAATAAGAAATCGGAGTGTCTGTTTCACTACTGATAACTTCATCTATATTATTTTTTATGTATTGTCATTAGCAGTAACTACTTTGTGAATATCTGTCTTGGAAAATACATTTTTTTATTCCATAAATAATAACTCCAACTATCAATCAAATTTACTTTGTAGTTTTGACGTCGCCCTCAAAATTGGCACACAAATGCGCAAATGTTTCTTAGAATTATATGGATTGCAAAGAATATGAATATTTACATGAAACAATTGCCTTCGCGTCATATTATTCTCTTCTAAATATATGGGCAGTCTCATACATAATCATCGTAGATGGCTGCTATTAGAAATTACTATAGAGTCATCATTGTTCTATCGCAACTAATACGACTGTCATGTCATATATGTTAACGCCTAAAACATATTTATTTATTCTACACATGTGTCTTTATTTTGATTAAACCAACAAGGGTAAATTATTAATTATTAAAACCTATTTAGTAACTTAATATAATAATAATAATAATAATACGTTTATTGTTCAATCAAATTTAAATTGCAATAATATAAATACAAGTAAAAACAAAAAATATAAAGGGAGTTGAACAATGGGCCTTAGAGATTCAGACATCTAACCACATTGGACACTGTTCAATCCCTTACTCACCTAAGTAAAACGATGACCTAAATATAAGTCAAGTTAATTTACTTATTTGAGAGCACGAAAGGCACAAGTAGTTATTTAAACTTATTATATTAAAAAATATATTTAACGCCAATACCATTTAGCAGTGAAAATTAAAGTTTCAATTTAGGCGGATTATACCGTTGCGTTGGTGTGGGGGCAGACACGATCACAGCAACCGACATAACTTCAGTCGAATGAGACGTTTTTTCATTATCTTTTTGAATTTACGTATTGAAAAATTGAAATCCATATCCTCAATTGAATTTTTAAATTTACATAGGTTATACGAAAATGATCCCTCAAACATCTCTTCTCTGTGGTGAAGTACTGTTAATAAATATTTCCTACGTAAGTTAGTTTTATGAATATCGTGCCTAAACGATTTTTTTCAAATAGATAATTTGGCTGTTTATATGCAAATGGTACCACCTACTAAATATATTAAGCCATCTTGATTATTTTTGAAACGGAGAAATGTGACTTCTTCTTTTAACACTATATCAATCTCAAGCACGAGTTTTGTATTTTTTGTACTCTTTTCCGATTATTAGAAGCGTCTAAACATAGACGAAACAGAACAGTACAATGATTGAACTGAGAAAGTACAAGAGAGTCAAATAAAAATGTTTGGTTTTTGTAGATAGACAGTATCTTTAGCCATAAGTACGTTTTAAACAATTATACGCTACACGTAATTTTGTGGTAACATGCTCTTTAAAACGGGGTTTAGAATCTAGCGTAAGCCCTTTTACAGATATTTATAACGGGTATACTAACATTTTTAATTTTGGTATGAGCATTGTTAGCAGCATATGTAACTTTAGTTTGATTACCGGAGAAAATTACTAATGATTTGGTCGGACCTAATTTAAGTAACTGATTTGACGCCACGTCAAAGCAGTGGGCCATGTCTGAATTTATTAATAGTTGAGCCTCAACCGTTTGATGTGCAGAGGGATACAGATGAATATTTTAATGATTCATTCATGACAGTATTTAGTACCAAACAAAAGATACATACATACATACTTGAATACCTACATAAATATTAAACACATTATCCTCCTTTGTATTTGCACTCGGGTGAAAATTCAGTCTTCTTACTTATTTTTATTGTTTATTTATTAAACCATTCCAACTTCTGAAACAATTATATAGTTGTTTGGTAAAAAATTGCCCAAAAACTAACGGATATTCAAAAAATAGAAATCCAAATGGCAATAACGTATTAAATTCCTAGGTTTATTTTTCGATGAAAATTTAAATTGGATTCAACATTTATCTTTTCTCGGAGCTAACACTAAGAAGGATTTAAATTTACTTAAAATTTTAATACAATACTATCACTGTACTAAAAATGTAAAAATCCATTATCCTCCCTAAGCTAGATTACGGTAATTTCATTTATAGCTCGGCCAGACCTTCATATGTAAAATCCTGGGTCCTATCCAAAACCAAGCTCTCGGGCTTTCAGTAGGAGCTTCTCATACTTCCGCAATTCCTAGTCTACAAGCTATCACTAAGAGCTCTTCTCTTGAAAAACGTCGAATGTACTCTCCCTTAAAATATTCAGCTTTCTTAAAAGTGAGATCTTCTCTTATTGACTATGAAAATTTTCTTACGCATGCTTTTCAGATAAACCCAAAAAAAAAAACATAAAAGGAGCTAACGGTGTATTGCCAAACTTCATTTCCTCTCAAAACATCTCCTTTCCATCTTTTGAACCTCTCGCTCGCTCCTTCTATTTTCTCCCCATGGACCTTTCCTCCTATACATATTAAATACGATCAACTCAAACTAAATAAATCAAACTTTCCTCTTTCTAAAACTTTATCTATTCAAGAAAACTTAAGACATATAATAAGATTTTGTTCTCCAGGAAATTACATTCCAGACTTTGACTCTTTAAGAGCTCTTAGAGCAATTGAATCCCACGATCTTCCCACCCTCTAACAACTTGCATCCTGGAATTATTATACGTAGCAAATTACGCTCAGTCCATATAACATTCATATGGCTTACTAGTCACATGGGAATTATAGGATACGAAAAAGTGGACTCTCTAGCTGAACCATCAGAGAAGGAACAGAAAACCCTGCTTTGTATACTAAATATAAATTAAAAAAGTATCTAGTACATATTTTCAATAGCCTCCAACAAATTGCTTATGATTTGTGTGAAAGTAACAACAAATTTACCAAATTTAACCCCCATTTAAGGAACTCTTTCATTTTGTAGATTTATCCAGAAGAAACAATGTCGTTTGAAAAAAACTTTAGGTCACACATATATTACCCATTCATTTCTTCTGAGAAATGACTCTTCTCCAATTTGCCCTCACTGCTCAAACCATAGGTTGATGTTGCACATATTTTCAGGCTTACATTTAGTCCATCAAACACAGAAAATCATATAACAGGAAATATAGCTATAAACATAAAATATGACATAACATTTATATCCAAATATGATTAAATAAAGGTGTATATTTGCTGTATGTAAATGTAAAAAAAATTATATAATCAAACTAAAATAAAAATTATGTATTTGGGTATAGGTTTTTTTTCGGGGAAATGAAACTATGCTATCTTCTTGACGATTCGCTTTGGTTTTTTTGTGTTTTTTTACTTGTATATAGCTAAATTTTATTTTTTGACCAAGAATATATGAATGTGCATGGTCTAGCAATCTGGGTTTTTTAAATATTACATTTTTTTTAAATGCTTGTAGGTTGCCATGAAAAATAATTAAATAACTTTTGAAAAAGCCTGCTAGGACTATATATATATATATATATATATATATATATATATATATATATAGAGGTATATAGAAAAAAATGCGCCATAATATGAACTAAAGTTAAAGCTTTGTTTTTGAAAAATTTTGTTTTCATTTCTTCAGGCATAGTGTAATAAACATTCAGTTGATGTACGCCTCAGATCACTGTAACACCTATTTTCGTGTTCCTTTATCTCCAGTCCTAATTAAGCTTTGAACGCGCCTCAATTTTCAGAATCGTTCAACCGAACAACAAGAAATCGTAAGAGTTGAAACTTTCCCTACACACACAGAATGGCCGGCGACGACTTCCATGGGTCCCCCGGCTTTATATCGGGAACAAAGGACCTAACTCGACGGGCCTAATTGTTAAACTGCCTGCATTAGTTTCTGCTATCTCAACTGATTTTATGCTCGGCTAGTTCGCTAAACCTTTTCGCAGAAATCACCTAAATGCTGCTATTATTATTTCATTAATGCTGACTTAATGAGACCGTGGAACTGGAATAATGTGCTTAAAAAACGCATTAAATTTTAAATCAGATCCTTACTCGAAGAAAACGAAAAGCTAAGTCTCTTTAGTATGGTGGCATAGAGTGTGCCGAGAATATTGATGTCTGTGTTCCAGTGTATAATTCTTTCCTGGTGTTTTGGAATAATTTAGTAAAATAAGAAAAACCTTATTAAATGACAATATTTTATTAAAATGCACTAGAGAACCAAATGTCACTAAAGATTAAAATGTCACATCTTTCTCCTCGTTTAATGAGATGGAGGCCTTAAGAGTTGACTAAAAATAAAAGGGTCTTTCGTTAATATTGTATTATGCCCCATGCACTTTTATTTTTAGTCAATCAGATCTGTCCTGCTAAGTGGGACGAGGGCAATATTACATTGATTTTTTAATGCATTTTGATATAGCCCGAAGGGCGGCGTGGTCTCCTCGAGTTAGAGAAAATGTAATATATATAGTAAGTTAATCAACCATTTCTGGACACCTAACCATTTGTTGACACCATTTATTAAATTACCCAATTTTAAGGAATTCAATTTATCCTCCTATACATTTTCATTAAAGTATTTGGCAACAGTGTATGGTATGGCTTAAATTTAATAAAACGCCATTTTCATAAAAATTCAGTTAGTGTGAGTATGTTGTGAAGTTGGTGCTTCATCCTACTGATTCGTAAAATAAGGAAATTTTAATAATTACATAAATCCCTTAATGCTTATTTTACATTGATAAAAATCATTGTTTTGTTTTCAGAAAGGCCTGAAAAAGAATACACTGTAATAATAATTTACCTAGAACTACGCTCCTTGACAAAAAACAGGAAAAGTGATCATTAGTTTCTCTCCTGGTCCTGCTACTATACGTAGAAGAAGAAACTATATTAATAAATTGGGTTTTCGCACTAGCTAAACGACATTTTCCTGTTGGAAAAAAAATACTGTTCTGCTATACCAAGTCCTATACAGTGTACGTTACCAAAGGAAGAGAGGAAAAAAGGGAAAGAACATGAGACCCAGCAGAATAAAAATAGTGTATATGATGATCCAATCCCAGGCACATCAACTGACCAACTGACACTGAGTCTTAAGCCAAATAATATATTATAATCCAGTTCTAAGCAACCAACTAACAAATGTTCCCACACCTTCTAAAAAAGTTTTATTTTGGCCAGATCCAAAACCTGCCACAAGAAAAAGGAAGTTAAACGAAAAAATAGCTTCTGTATTGGTGATAATGTTGCGGTTGGGAATGGAATGGAATGGCCAAATCTTACTTTTCGATATGTATGTGTAGTACAAAAAGTATTTAATAATCAAGAGGTTGAGGTGATGACCATGAAATCGGCCAAGGATAAAAAATCATTTATTTTTAAGAGAAAAGATGTTTGTTGCATAAGAAAAGATGCATTTTTGGAGTGTTGCCTACCCAAGAAATTTTTGGGAACAAGAGAGATCAAAATATGAATTTTCCTTCGAAGTGGACGTCTTTGAAACCTAAAGTTTTAAAGTTAATAATTGGGCTGTCAATAAATAATTTCTCCATTAAAAACATGTCAACAAATGGTTTTTAGGTCTTACTTTTATAATAAAATTTTCTGCCAATTAAAGTTGTTGTTTTTGTTTTTTAATAAAGCAGTAAAGAAACATCACATATTTTATTTAATTTAAATACAAACGCCACAAAGCCACTGAGTTGAGGAAATATGCCTAGTTATTTAAAATTCTTCTAAAAAGTATCATTAATTAGTGATTGCCTTAATAGTTTATCGTTATGCATCTAAAACGGTTTTAAATAAACTTTTGAAATTGTTTACGCCTTTAAGATGGTTTTTTGTCAATAATGAGTTTTTTTTATCTTTTAGAGTGTCGTTTAATATACGATAATTTAAACTAAAAATTAATTTGAAATCTCAGAAATCTTTTCTCTCTTTGGTCTTATGGACACTATTTAATATGGACGGAATCGAAGTTTAGGAAATGTTTTATTTTTGAAACTTTTTAGGTCAAAACCACGGGTCACTTGAACGCCCTCTGGTGCCCACACGGTCAAGTTTTCAGCAAAACCAGAACGAATTATGAAAGCGCATATATATGAAGAATATTTCTTATACGGTTTTGTCTTTAAGAAGTCTAAACAAATTACGGTTATCGAAACGCGTTTTTCTTTCTGTCATTCGCATTAGTTTTATAAAAAGAGCTGTAAGACAAAAATAATGGGGAGACAAAAAAGTACAAAATTGCGAACTACTTAGCTGCAAAAAAAAATCCGTTTGGAAATTTTGTCCCCCCCGGTGGCTAAAGTTGGGTTCTATTATAATTTAGCCGTACCCTCTAAATCGTTTTTTGTTTTTTTTTTCGGAAAGTTCATCGATTCCTCCAGATAATGCCAAAAAAACTGACCCTATCGGATGAGAACTAAAAAAATACGATTTTTTAAAAGTTCTACTGAAAACCAAACTTTGAAGCGATATATTGCCTAATTTATTTACTGTTTTTAAGCAAAGGCGAAGTTAAAAGAAAAGAATGTGGACTAAACTGCCATTTTTTTTTCAAAATTAAGAATCTGAAAAGTATCCAGTTGCCTTAGATAAAACACTTCAGCTGCCAGAGGTAAATGTGTATGTATAAATATATACATATACATACATACACATTTGCCTCTGGCAGCTGAAGTGTTTTATCTAAGGCAACTTGATACTTTTCAGATTCTTAATTTTGACAAAAAATGGCACTTTAGTTCCAAATTCATATAAATTTGATTCAATTTTAGGGCATTAAAAATGATTCATTGGGCCCCAGTTTAGTCAGGTTTTAAGAAATTTTGCTGTCATCTTCTTATATATGGCAAAAGCCGATATTTGTTTGTAAGTAAGTAGCTCAACGTTGACTTACAAAATCTGACCCAGACATACAGGCGTTCAATTGAACAGCAGAAATTTTAAGAGTTGAAACTTTCCGCTCACACACAGAATGTACGGCTACGATTTCCATGGGTCCCCAGGGTTTATATAGGGAACAAAGGATCTAATTGTTAAACTGACTGCACTAGTTTCTGCTATCTCAACTGGTTTTATGCTCGACTAGTTCGCAAACCTTTTCGCAGAAATCACCTAAGTGCTTCTATTATTGTTTCATTAATGCTGACTTAATGAGATCCTGGAACTGGAAAAACGTACCTCAAAAACGCGTTGAATTTTAAAAAAGTTCCTTACTCTGAAAAACGGAAAGCTGGTCTCTTTAATATGGTGACATATTGTGTGTAAAGAATATTGATTCCTGTGCTGTAATGCATGAAAAGGTTTATACAGGGTGAAAGAGAAAGGACTACAATATTTTAACATATAAAAGTACAGGTGATATTAAGCATAAAAGTCTTATATAACCGGTGATCATAATTTAAAAGAAATAAATGTTAATTGTCGGACTTATTTTGATATAATTTAAATGACTTTGTTTATTATTATTTGTTACAACATGGTCAATTCAACAACTTAAGAAGAATTCATCTGATCGCATTATGTCACTCAAAAGAAAATTTTGGCTAGAGTCCTTAAATGTGTGTTGGCTAAATAGTTTAACAGCATGTAAAAAACATAAGAAATATTGAAGAATATTATACATATGTTATATAATTTTAGTTAAATCAAAACTATCAGATTTTTTGAAAAAAAGTTAAAATTATTGGGACATTATTCATTTTGTTCATCGTCATGGACATACTTAGTTTTTGAAGCAGATGCATGGGAAGCTTTTACTTAATCTTACCAATCGATATGTCTATTGTTAACTCTGCTGTGAAATTAAGTAAGCTATAAAGATAGTGCATTGTATGTCTAGTGGGAAGAGCTAAACATGCCCGGACGACCGTGAAGATTGTCGGTCGAGGCACAAGCCAAGACATGCAATTCGGTGTACGAGAATGTCGCTATGCCTAATGTTTTTTAGAAAATTATATGGCGTAATTAATTTCCTGGGCTTTCCTTCCAGCTTGACCTTTGTTCCAAATATAAAACGTCGGATTTTCCGTTGTCCGTTGTCTCTTTCAATGTCCGGGATACAAAAATAATACAAAGCTATTTGGCGCGCGTAAAATGCCTCGCAACACTGCGGATTTTCTTGACTTAATTTGTTGTAAACTAAACACATAAGAGAGAGTCCAGTAGGGTTTTTCTTTCATTATTGCATGAAAAGTTTTAGTCATTTTTTTTTTTTAGTTTAGTATTGTTTTATGGATATACAGTCTACTCATTAAAGTTTATTTTTCTGTAGCATCTTGACATACTTCAGTTTGATTTCCAATTCTGTGGCAGTAATTTCAAGCATCATAAGCTGGTGACCCAAGCCTAAACTTAATTTTGTTTCAAATTAAAAAAAAGTAAGCAACATGAATACAATCACCCTCTACAAAGATTTCATCAGACCAATATTAACATACGACTCACCAACATAGAACACTAATCACTTTAATTGGCTTAAAAGGTTGCAAAAAGTTCCAAATGAAGCTCTATCAGGCTCGTTCGTATGTCAATCCTTCACAGAGATTTAAAAAATGTAGACCCTGGGCGAATTTATCTGTAAATTAAATACTAAATCTGACGTATTAATTTAATAGTAAATAACCTAATAATAAACGTACATGTTTTCTCCCCTGTAAATAGCAGATTTAACTAAGTAAACAGAAACACTTTTTTAAAGTTGCTATTTAATTTATTTTATAAAAAAAAAACCAACATGACAACACTGTAGCTTCATCAGATGATAGGTAGATCTTTAATAAAATATAATTTTGGATCAACAGGCAGAACGGTTAAAAACATTATTTAAAATAAATTTAGTTACGGAAAGGACAAAGATAATTCCAATTACTCTAAACATTTATTTCAGGAAAACCATACTTTTGATGAGAACGTTGAAATTTTACATGTAGAACGAGGAAGTAAAAAATGTAATTCATTAAAGAAACTATGGAAATGAACAAACAATAGCATCTAATGGAACGATTCCCAAAGCATACAAATAGATACATAAATGCAAATTTCCACCACCATCGAACCCAAAAAAAATCGGTTATTAACTCACTAATCAAGATTCTTTAACATCGGAAACATCAAAACTGACCGAAGCTCTCAGAGGGAATGACTATTGTTCTGAAAGATATAATAATCCAACTCCACCAAAGGAGAATGATGGGGACTCACCGTTTGGTAGTGTTGTTCTTCTCTACATATGTGGTACTACAGACAAAATAGGACGATTACTTCGGCGGTCAATACATATGTACAATCTTCAATACACATAAGAAGATCAGACAACGCTTGCGATCCCCGAAGGGTACTGTACCTTTTCAAACAGAACGAGTAAATAAAATCCATTGCTCCTGTGAAGAAATGTATGTGGGAGAAACAGGACGCTTAATATCAACTAAACTTAAAGAACATGAATGATGTATTGAAGAGAAACAAATTGTTCAATCTGCTGTAGCTGAACACCAGTATACCACTGGCCATATTATAAATGTAAAGGAAGCTAAGGTTCTAGCATCGGCTTTAGGATTTTATAAATGAAAGATTAGGGAATCTATTGAAATTTTTAACATACAGAAAATTTCAATAGAGATACGGGTTACGGTCTACGTCTCATGTGGAAACTGATCTTAACACAGGGTCACGGTACAGCGAGCACAAGTCGGGTATACAAATCCGCCTGAATATCTTCGAACTCATTCTGTGGTCAAATCTCGTGGAGTAAAGATCGCTGAAGATACCTTGTACAATCAAAGGTGAAACGTTGGATAGTAATTAAAATTTGACGCGGTCTAATCCAAAGAACCATGATTTCTTAATAGTTCCTCATTGTTAAATCTTTATTAGGTTATAAGGTAAAAACATTTTACCTGTGCAATATCAGCAGTTGTAAGAACCATCGTTTGATGAAGCCACAGTGTTGGCGAAACAATTGTCATGTGTTTTTTTGTAAAATAAGTTAAGCGGAAATTTTAAACAAACGTATTTGTTTACTTGGTTAAAATACATTAGCGGATAATTCTGTTCAATAGTAGATTTAAGTTGCCGAAAGATTGCTTGCTTCTCTAGTTATGTCTATGTCATCATATTTTATAATGGTGATATTTAGAAAAATGATTTGCTCAAGTGAGTATATTTGCAGTAAATATTGCTCTCTATCCATCGCAATAGTTATGTTTTTTTATGTATACAATTATTTGTTACTCTGATTTTATCTTCATATTTCTTTGGGTTTGATTCATAAGATACATAGTATTTTACTTGATTGATATTCGTAATGTTTCTGGTCTTTGTATGAAGTGTGTATAATATCAGCTATCATTCTGCAGAATTCTAGCATATATTTCAATATCAAGGCCTTGAACGTGTTCTATTCATTTCTAAGCCCATGTCAGTTCGACACTCCTATTGATTGTTGTTTTATTCTTTTTTAAAACTTTCTCAAGTACTCTTTTCCATCATGCCTTCATAAAAGACAGCTGCTTTTTTCTCATTAACTTGACCATCTGTCTTTTCTTGCATTTGTTTACTGACGAGTAAGTATACTTGTGTAGTAGAAGTATTAGTAGTACCTGACAGTTTTCAAGGAGGGGAACTAAAGTATTCCAACAATTTGGGCCTAAAAGACTGAACAAATCCAGTATTGTAAGATTAGAACCACAATTATTATGGTGTATTCAAAAATAGGCTTGCAAATTACCAGTTTGTTTAATTGTCAAAGCTTTTACATCGTATAATTAATGTTATGCGGCTTACATAGTAGATCCAATAAGGTAAACTTAACAGGAATTGATTGACGTAATTTAGGTTAAAGGTCTTCGGAAACTTTCATCATCAACACTGTAGTGACAGTTAAGGTGCATCGCATCTTATTAAGTGGTGATGAATGCGTTCAGAAATCCATTTCTTATAAATAAGTTCAGAATTAGTATTATTCAAAAATAAAAGTACATTTCGGTTTTGCCTTTGCATTTTTCGGTCAAATTGCATCAACCAATCCTACATTATATCCCTTGTCATCTATGCTTTCTTGTTATAGTACCATTCAAGTGGCAATTTTTCCACATTTGATCCTTTAAAATAACGGGGTTTTTTACTTTTTCTAATCACCAGTACATTTTCTTTTTCTCCATTCATAGTGGAGCACATGTTTCGCCTTTTAAACAAAACGTATTATTTGGCAAGACAATTTGGTCTATGCCACCAGCAGCCTCAGTTTTCGCAAATTTCTTTTTCTCTTTCATGTTCCCGGTCTCGGCGAATCGCTTATTAAGATCGCTCTTGTTTCTCAAAGTATCACTAATTTGAGATTTTCCTACACAGAGTTTTTCGGCTAATACTCTAACACTAAATTTGTTTTTTTCCGCGTACGTACACCAGAGTAACATCAAAACTAAGATATTCTATTGATGAAGACTACATTTTATAAAAATAAAGTGATCTATTTATTATTCAATTCACCGCAATTTACTACAAGCCAGACAGCATAAGCCAGCCTATTGTTAAACTAGTGCTATTAACAATAAGTAGCATTTTTAGTTTATTAGCATATATCTAAATATTGCCCATAATGTACAATAAAAATACCGGCTTTAAATGTGGGTTTTTCAAAAATTATCTGAATATCTGTTCGTTCTGAGGAGGTAAATTTTACTGTTTTTATTAAAAATGTTCCAAATTTTACTGTCCGTGTCCGTTGTTGAGAGTGTCAGTTGCCAAGAAGCTTTATTACACAGTGATACATATACTGACGGTCGGTGACTTCAAAATTGTCCGTTCAGCAGAGGTGTCCATTGTTCGGAGTTGGCCGTTAAGGGAGATTTCACTGTAGTTACAAATAAGATCACTAAAACAATGTACTAATGAGGGAATATGAGATACTATAAGTAAGCCAAGCAGCTTTGTATCGAATTAATAATTATAATAATTAACAATTAAATAATTATAATAATTAGTATTTATTGATCTAAAAATACCGGAGTATAAGGTTCTTGCGATTCGACATTTCTTGTATATTCACGCAAAAAATCAATTTTCTTTATTTGAATGTCGGGTAATTTTATTAAATCTTTTCGTTTACTAGTTTTCTTCCATTTGATTCCTGTATTATGCAGAGAAGAAAAGACATTATTAAAAAACCGCTGAAATCTCATTTAACTTCTTGTGTAAACTGGCAATTGTAACGTATTCCTTTTTAACTTACATCATATACATTGTATCCCTTATTCTTCATAAAATCAGAAATTTTGGTTCTTTATTTAGTTATTTTTTCTGATATGTTGCTTGAATACGTTTCATCTGATTGAACTCCATTTTTTTTCTAATGCGAAAAAAAGTAGCTTGACTTACCTTTAATGCTTCCGACGCCCTCACTAGTACATTATTATACAACTGGTAACCCCTCTTCCTGCTTTTTAAACTCAATAATTGCCAGCATATTTAAAATTAATAATCGAGCCGATTGTAGAAGCGACAGTCATTTTGTATTAAGATCTTTTATTGCCTACGTTTTCTATGAACTAAAAAGAAATAAGAAAAAGGCTTGACAGTCAAACCCTATTACGTTTACTTTGTTAGTCCCCGTACTAACTGTGACTTTAGCCCTATTCAAATGCAAAATTCTTTGCTTTGTGTTAAGTTGTTCTTACTGTTTTTGTCTTTGTGTTGTCCTTAGCAACTAAGTAGCAAACGGCTGATATTATTTCAAAGTTTCGCCTTTTAGAACGGTTTTAGGACTTAATGCTAAATTTATGTAACAGACTGTTTTTGTCTGTATTAGTTATTGTTTTTGAAGCAAATATTTAATCTTCTTTGTCGTCTGGAAAAGTGAATGAATGAGGCTCTATTAGGAAAAGACCTTTCATTAAATTTCAGTTTTCCAGAAACGGTTTTTGCCAATGATTTTGAGTGTAATTATCATATTAGTCCGAGGGCCGACCTTATAAAGTGGAGCTTATGTATCAAGGGAAAATCACTAATCAAGTACTACTTTTTAATAAAAATAAAATACTGGCTAATTGAAAGAACTTATTTTTCAAACATAATCATCTGAATCTGAAGGTATTAAAATTAACATTTTCAAAATTGTGCTAATTCGTATCTGTATTTAAACGAAACTGTTTATATATATTTAGTTTCATTGTTAAGAAGTTTTATAGCGAAAATCACTGTCAGAGTCTTATATATATATATATATATATATATATATATATATATATATATATATATATATATATATATATATATATATATATATATATATATATATATATATATATATATATATATATATATATATATATATATATATATATATATATATATATATATATATATATATATATATATATATATATATATATATATATATACTAACCGGCATTAAAATGGGGCACCTAAAAATAATAACAAAATTTAATGGTCAATAACTTTTTTGTATTTGGACCGATTTTTCTCATTTTTTTTTGGCAAAATATAGGTATGATATTCTAGTTTTTGAAACTTCTTTCATCAAAGAGAAAATATCTTCCGAAGGTTGCTTATACCAGGAGAATGAGTTTTTTCAGTCTATATTTTGAGCACTCTGTAGAATTATCTCGCAGTGCAGAAGGTTTGCAACTCTATTTAACACCAAGATGCATTTTTTTTGATCATTTTGTTTTTTTGTTCAACTCAATAATCCAGCTATACTTAATTCGAAGGGGTACTATTAATACCGAAAGTGCACGAGGTGCACGCCAGACCCCATGTAGCTCGAATATTACAGGAATATGGAGCGGATGGAGTGGCGGGCTCACAGCCCGGACCTTAATCCGTTTGAGCATCTCTGGGATAGACCAGGGAGAAGAATAGGTGCTTTACTACCTACACCAATGACACTAGAGGAATTAGAAAAGGCGCTCTCCGAGCAATGGGCAGCTATTCCTCAAGGTGATATACGTCGTTTGGTAGCAAGTATGCCAAGAAGAATGGAGGCTGTTTTTACTTTTTTTACATTTAAACTTTAATTGTTAATGCATTTTGTCGGTTACGTTTGTTATGCCGAATTACAATAAAAAGTCGTTTTGGAAAATGTTTAATCTCTTCTTTAAGACCTCGTATCTTTCTCAAGCTATTGAGGTGAACAAAAAATAAAATGTTCAAAAAAGATGCACCTTGGTGTAGAATAAGTTTACAAATGTTTTGCGTCGCGAAATGATTCCAAAGGATGTTCAAAAGTTAGACCGAAAAAACTAGTTTTTGATTCTCGTGGTATAAGCACCCTTCCGAAAGAATTTTCAGTTCGATGAAAGAAGTTTTGAAAAAGCACGTACATTTAAAAATTGTCTTTGCATATTAATTAGTGTAAGTACTTTTTAATTGTAAAAAAAGTCCTAAATTTTCTGTTAATTATGTTATTATAGAGCCCTGAAGAAGAAATGAAATAATTCGAAAGCTGGAAAAATAATGTAGTATATACTTTTTGGCCGAATCATTGTTATTTCTTTACTCTATATGTACACTATCTATAGATATTACATCTGTAGGTTAGGGTAAACGATCTGTAACTGTTCAAACTATTTATTTTAGTTCTCAATATTTCCTCAACGTTTATTAACTTCCTCAAGACAAAACTACAAAAGATAAAATTTGTCTCAATTAACATGTCTAGGAGAAAAGTGAAAATATACAGTTATACTGCATATAAAAATACACTTACAATGCAACAGTTACTGGTACATACTAAAAATCAAAAGCAATAAAAGTAATACTTGTACATTCAGAACAAAACTATCTTTACAATTAACATATATTCGAAACAAATACAAAACAATGGAGAGATTCCGTTTCATTCCAATTACCACGTATGATACGTCGAAGAATATAGGATTGAACGTATAAATATAAGTAATATAAGATGTCTGCGGGGTTCTCTGAGTGCCAACTGTACTTCTACATACGACTTGATATGGATGGTGGGTCCCAGGACATTATATACCCGATAGAGTGGTTTCGTATAAGCCTACGAGAAGTCAGCAGTCATACTCCCATACATATGGGAGCGCTCAAAATTATGGGTGGCAGTACAAACCACAAATAAACCCGCATATAAAAGTTGATTATTAAAAAATTTCATGCAGGAATACGAAACCCTGACCAATACCGGCGTTCAAAATATGTTATGCACAGTTTGTTAACTTTTCTTATTGTTTGTTCTTGGGTTTTTGGTTTTTTTTTTCATAAACTGAATAAAAATTATTAAAATGAATGTATTTTGTATAGATTTTATTGTAGAATATGTAAAATAATTTAAAAAACGTAATTTGTTTTTGCTAGTTAAAACAGTTTGTTTTCAGCACCTACTATTTTGGCGGCCATTTTTTCAACATTTGATGATTTTGACCATCTCCGATTTTCGATAATTTTTCTCAAAAGACTACATGGTTTAAGGTTAAAAAAATATCTAGCTTTCCAAAATATTTCCTGTCTCCAAACCTATTGCGGATTTAGCCACAGTTACAGATTTGTAAACTTGGGTGTATTTATTATTTGTTGTTTTAATGAATTAGGCGTACCTTAGTTTTTAATCCATGCGGCGAATATGTTAATGTCAAAATCCTTTTTAAATGTTTTATTAGGCTTAATTCTTTTCATGATAAAATATAAAGATTTTTTAGAATTTACGAGATCATTCTATCCTTTTCCAAAATCTATATAAACTCGCAGAAAGGCAGATTTTAATAAGTTGTATTTGAGAATTCGAACTGTAAACAAGTTAATGTACTGTCAAGTTTTTGGTTACTGCTGCTGTTGCTTAGGTTGTGGGCTCGCTACGCATTTTCGTATATTCTATATCTATCTATTCGTTGATGCTTGTACATGTGCTCTGTTTCGAGCATCCTATTGGTACACATTTCTTAATCCGTAACAAATAAGGGAGAAGACAGAGCGCTCGAAATGGGAAACTGGAGCAACCCTGCAAATATGGGGGAAGAAATTTACGTTTAGGGAATGTCAGTTAGCCAGATGGGACTTATAATTTATCGAGGAGTCCAAACCTCTGCCATTTATTAAGCCGCCAGTTTGTTGTTCCATATCGGATTCGTACCAAAATTTTACCACTTGATTCCTACATAATACTTGATTTTTGTACAAAATTTGAAATAAATTATAGTAGTAGTTTTTTTAAGTAATATTTTTTCACATTTCACCATTTTGTTTTGCCTTATTGGATTTTTACCAAACTGTTACCAGGTCATCCCAATATATAAGTCCATCGGGTAAGTAGTTTTTAGCTACCGCGCGAAGAGACAGACTGACAGACAAACCGAATTAAGAGAACATGTTTATCGGCATCTAGGGACCCTCAGACGTAAGGATCTGAAGATATCTCGGAGGGTCATTTTTTCACGATTAGAATACTTCCCTTTTACGAAGGAATTAAAAAACAGCAGCCAAGACTCGGCAAGCGGAGGGACTCGTGCCGATGTTTAAAAATAAAAAATCTGCTCCACGGCCGAGCTACCGGCGCGAATGGTGGAAGGTGAAATTCATTTTACACTCTCTTTTTTATATGGATTTTCAACACTAATATCCACCGCAGACTTAACAAAGTCTACGTGCGCCCACCAAGTTTCGAACCTGGTCGTACCGGGATCATATATTAGATGACCAGTGCGTAAACGCACTCGAGCACCTGTCTGGGTTAAGTTTTGGCTCGGTTTAAGGTTCCTTTAGTTTCACTGGTTTGTGTTTACTTGTGTTACCTTAAGCTCTATTCGGAAAAAAGCTTATATCCAGAAACCACGTGTTTGTATGCCGGCCAAATTGGAACACTATTTTTCCTATACCTACTAAAATTAAAATAATTGCTATGCAATAATGCATATTGCTAAGGAATAAAATGCTGCCACATCTAGAGTTTAAGAAATTTCAACCAAATTCAGTCCAACAAAGTGTCACTCTGTGCCTAACTATCAATTTGTCAATGGAAATAAACTCAATTCCCTGTTGCTCGTTTGAAAGATAAACCGTATAAACTAGGACCTGCACTTAACCTTATTAAGCCAATTTCTTTTTACATCCTTTTTTAACGACCCGGGACCGTGTTGCAAAGTCACTAGACTAATTTAGCTGTAATTTAGTTGCCCCTGTCTTGTTAGTCAAGTCAAATTAGACTTTTAAAATACGCAATTTACTCCTTGTCCAATGAGGCTTGCTTAATAGGTATTGAAGGGCATATAGAATTACCATAACAATATCGATTACTGAACTGTATCGAAATTGCAATTCGAATGTTTCGGAATTACCATAACACATAAAATAGCCAACAGTTTATCTATAATTAACTTACATCTGAATATGCTAAATAACAAACCGTTAGTATAGATCCATACTGCTTGTAAAGCTTTCTGGAATAAAAAATACGCCTTTTATTTTATTTCAGTAAAGTAATTTTATATTTATATTTTTTAGGGAAAACCATTTTTTAAAATATTACGGAATTTAACATTTTTATAATCTTGATTTGTACATTTCGTATCTATGCCTCATTTTCTTGATATCTTGATAAGGTAAACCTATTAAAACATAGTGATTATGTCAAGTATGTAAAAATAAAAGCATATTGTAGAAATAATGTACATAAGCTATTTAAAGAAAATAATCAAAGGGAGACAAGAAATATTAATAAGTTATTACTTCCACGAATCTCCTAAACTTCCTGTTACACTATCTTAGAATTTATTTTTATATTGTAGCAACGTTTTATATGATTTAATTCTTGACCTTTTTCTTGAAGATTTTTTTTAT
The DNA here is from genome assembly GCA_030620095.1 of Kuschelorhynchus macadamiae. Lineage (NCBI taxonomy): Eukaryota > Metazoa > Arthropoda > Insecta > Coleoptera > Curculionidae > Kuschelorhynchus > Kuschelorhynchus macadamiae. The sequence continues at coordinate 64,444 of JAUTXW010000461.1, read as the reverse complement.
TCTTGTCTTTTGTTAAAGTAATCGCATGTGTTTGATGTGAATGAAATTAGAAAGTAAGCTTAACAATTTGTTATTTCTGTATTCTATTCCTATAAATAATATTCCACAATATTAGCCCTGAGACCATCCATTCTTAAATTTGACTAACGCCTTGTAAGTGTGAGATTTGAAAATTGACTACTTTGTATATTAATTAGTTAAGTATATATAACAACTTTGTGTATTAAATAGTATATGTGTGTAGTTGGTCGATAATGTCATGTGCTGAAGCACAATTTTATTATTTTTTAGATTTTAACGAGGATTTTAATATTATACACCTATGACTTGTTTCTATCTACATATTGTAGTTTTTGAAATGTAATATATTTTGAATTTGAATTTTGAAGCTTGAGAAGCCAAGCATTATCGTCTGCATAAATAAAAAGCTCATACCCAATAGGAAAGAATTTAAAAAATAAAAGGATAATCAAAATTATGAGTAAAACATATAAATATTAAGCCACACTTTTGAGAGTGCTTGCTAAGAAATTTTAAGACATCATAAAAAAACAATAATGAGCCACTTTTAACATGTGTTTACTTTTAAACGGAGACTCTTATATGTCAAACTTATGTACGATCAATCCAATTTTAACTAAGATTCGTACTTATTTTTCCATCTGTCATGAAATGGCAGGTATTTTATTGAACTTTGATACCTAGATTAAATTAAATTTACAAAATTTTGTACTTTTTATTACGACGTTTAGTTTCTTATATTGCAGATAGAACAAAATTGTTCAATTTAGGGGCAGATTATTATCTACGATAAAGTTTATAATGATTTTTTCAGAAATGATACAAAGTAATTTAAAGTCATCATTTCATCAGTTTATCTGAAGATGTCCGTTATTCTGGATTTTTTTTTAAATAAAAAGTTTTATCCAAATTTTGGCATTTTATAGAAAAACTGTATTTAAAAAAAAAAGACAAAAATAATTTTAATAAGTTGTTAAATTAATATTGACAAAACAGTTAAAAATGATATGCTCTGGAGGGCGAGAGAGTGATTACTGGATTAAATGGAGACCCATTTATTTACATTGTGTTATATAAATAAACGGAAGGATTAACATAATGATTTATGACGTTTTCCTTTCATGGAAAGTGACATAAAAGATCGATACATTTACAGCTCCTTTACTTTTTGCCTCATAGATTGGACAAGGTTTTGTTTGGCATGGATCAAGCGTAAGTGCCAGCCGCTGGACATTGACTTTTGTATTCATAATTTTGGTTATATCTGTGTAATTAAAATAATTATGGAGCAATTATTACATAGATAACTAAGAAAAGAAAAGTAGTGATATTTTTGGATTGTATATACTTATAAAATAAAAATTAGGAACATTAATATTAAATTATTATTAGATGAATAGAAAATTGGACACCTTAACATAAGACGAATTAAACAATGTTTAGTTAGTTAGCCCATTATTACGTATTATTAATACAAGACTTAAAAAATATGCCTCTTCAAACTCTTTGGCCTATTAGAAGTATTTGACGAGCGAAAAGAAGGAAACCTTTTAAATTTTTAATACTTCCATAAGAAGCCGCGAATTAGCTCTTACAAAATTTTCGTAGTTGCAGCGTTGCCAGATCTACTGGTAAATGACATCAACTGACTGATTATAAATGGGACACCTATTTTTGGATTCTACGAAAAATTCCAATGTATTATGTCTATAACTGCGAGATGAAACCAAAACATGAAATCGAAAACTACAGCACTGTAAGTGTCAACGTTAGCAAAATTTTTTAATTTTTTTTTTCGAATATCTCCGGAAATCGTATTGTTAGGTACCGAAATGCGCAACTTTACGGTAATTTGACATTGTATCTCTTACTCGAATTCGAGCCATGCTTCGCATACATATATTTGCTGTTCGAATCAAATTTTTAAATTTGCTTTTATAACAGTATAGGGGCTATCAAAGCTAAATTGAAGATCATAAGTTATGTTTAATTTATTTACCTTCAGATGTATTACGTGCGTTTAGGTTATAAAAAGTTGCATTTAAGATGTATAGGCAATTTTAGAAAAGTGCGTTTTTGCGTAGGTTGCTTTAACACTTTCAAACTTATTAAGTTAAGTCTAAATTTATTTTATCTTTTTAAAAATTGGTAAAAAATCGCAGTATAGCCAGCTACACCTATGGTGAAATAATGAAACAAAAAACTTGCTCTATGTTATAGGAAAAGGTTCAAATATACCCCAGAAATTTAAAAGGCATACTTAAAATATTTCTTGGACTAAGTACACCTTCAAGCAAATGTGACCCCGAAATACGCAAATTTGCGAGAGTGTTATTAAATGAGTAAGTAGACGATGCAAATTGTTAAAGTGCAACTATTGTACAATAAGGCACTACCAAAACATTTACCAAATTCACACTTTTATTTTTTCTCAAACGTCCAACAGTTTACATGGGGTCGTTCCACCGTAAGGTGCCGTGATTTGTCAAACCAGCTTATACAATGTCCAATAACGGAATATTATCTTTAGAGAATAGTTAGTTATTAAATGGCGATTAAAATTAAATAAAAATAATGGGTTAATTTCTTCTTTCCACAATTTTCCCTACAGATCAAACTGGTTAGTTTCAAATTTCTACATCAGTCGTGACTATTGTTAGGACAGCTGCGAAGAAATCCCATTTGTATTGCATAGATCGTACATCGTTTTCGGCCGAATTCCTACGAACGATTTCGGACACAGTGTAAGATATCTAATACTTTTCACCTCATTCTTTGTCTGACTCCTGTTTTCGAACGAACAAGTTTAAAGTTGCAATGCAAGATTTACCCAGTGTTTTAAAATCGAGTCAAATGCACGCCGATTCACTGTACAATTTAGCCTCCAAAGTATATTTGAGGATTTCTTTTTACGAACTAATATGATTTTGCTGATATCTTTATCAGTTAATTTTCGGTCGTAAAAAACGTACAGTATCGGCCATTAAGTCTTGGGTACCAGTATTTTCCTTTAAAAATAGGTTTGAACCACCCTTAACAATATTCAAAAGTACAGATACTTTTGAATATACCTAACCTAACCTAACCTGTTGTAAGGCTAACGATATATTTTGTAATAATGCCATGCGTAAATATCCAGCCCAAAACAAAAACATTAATAATAAATTTAATTGCAGGTGGTTTGTGTCAAGTGTCACTCGCAGAAAGGCTTCAAATACTGCAACTAAGTTAAAATGGCAACAAATTTATGGAAAACAGATCGGGAAGTGGCTATTCTAAAATCTCAAACGGAGAAGATTTTAATAATTTGTAATTAGTTGTAACAGCCTGCACTTTTGAGATAATTTCGATTTCATCAAGAATAGGTCGAAGACAAATCAAATAAACACCTACCCACCTTAGTTCTGCGATTTGTCGGAAGTTGAAAAATTGTTTTAACATTATTCTACAAAGAACTTTCCAAAAATATGGTATTTTTACTAACAAAAACGTGTTATATTTTTTGAAGGCGGCCTAATACTTGTATGAAATAAGAAAGCTTTACCTTTTATTGACATGCGATTTTTTTCGCCTTGAACTGGACTATTCTATCCACATACCTGAATATCTGGTAAAATATTACTTGGGGCAACTTTTTTTAGTTGAAATGTGACATATGCAAAAAATGTATTTTTGGCTTCTATGCCTCCAGAACACGATGATTAAACAAATTCTCTGCCGAAACTCATAATTTTTAACTATTTAGTTTTTAACTTTTTCTTAACTGAAATATGATACATTAACAACTTTTTTTTTAATATATATATATATATATATATATATATATATATATATACATATACAAATATTTCTCTGCGAAAATCCTTAATCGCCAATTTTGATGGTTTTTGGTTCAATATATTTTCGGAAATCTAAATTTATAAAATATTTTAGTTAAGAAAAGCCAAATAAATAAATAAAACAAAAACTAAGAGCACGGTTTACCGGGACAGACATAATAGGTTATGGACTAGGCTTTGCGATGCTTCATTGACGAGAGAGATTGAGCTAATTGAGGCAAAATTATCTCTTTCACAACGAATGCGATTTTCGCTTTAATTAGCCCTATCTCTCACGCGACGGCGCGGCGCGCGTCAAGGTTATTATTTAATCTTATTCGTATTATGCGAATATGTGACGACCCACAAATCTACGCCTAAGATTTAATGACCGCAACTACTGTACATCAGCCCTAATTTCCGTTCCACCACGGCCATAATAAATAAAGACTTATTCCTTAGGGGTTTTGATTTTCTCTATACCATATTTTATACATTTCGAAATGTTCAATCTGTGTAATGTGTTATAGAATTATCACCGAAAACTATATCACCTTATTTGACATCAAACTGGTCTTGTTAAAAATTCATATTATAATCCTAAAAAAACTTAACTTATAAGCCTTTACACACACATATATATATATATATATATATATATATATATATATATATATATATATATATATATATATATATATATATATATATATATATATATATATATATATATATATATATATATATATATATATATATATATATATATATATATATATATATATATATATATATATATATATATATATATATATATATATATATATATATATATATATATATATATATATATATATATATATATATATATATATATATATATATATATATATATATATATATATATATATATATATATATATATATATATATATATATATATATATATATATATATATATATATATATATATATATATATATATATATATATATATATATATATATATATATATATATATATATATATATATATATATATATATATATATATATATATATATATATATATATATATATATATATATATATATATATATATATATATATATATATATATATAATATATATATATATATGTATATATATATTTATATATATATATATATATATATATATAATATATATATATATAAATATATATATATAAATATGTATATATATATTTATATATATATATATAAATGTTTTTGTGATTCAATTTTGTGCCTTTGCCCTACACGGGGCTGGCTAGTCTATGGCGGCCTGATGAGCTCTTATAAGAGCGAAATCGCGATCGTCGTTTGACTAAAATGGATCATTGTGTCTGCTGTGATGCAGAACATGTTCCAAACAAGGATCATTTTCTTGTTATGACGTTGGTGTAAGTGGAATGAAAACATACTATCATTTAATACTCCCAACGAAAGCCAGGAGTCACAATGTAATTCAATGCCGGTCGTGGTATTAGCCAGCGGAGTAGTTGTTTTTGTGATTCAATTTTGTGCCTTTGCCCTACACGGGGCTGGCTAGTCTATGGCGGCCTGATGAGCTCTAATAAGAGCGAAATCGCGATCGTCGTTTGACTAAATTGGATCATTGTGTCTGCTGTGATGCAGAACATGTTCCAAACAAGGATCATTTTCTTGTTATGACGTTGGTGTAAGTGGAATGAAAACATACTATCATATATATATATATATATATATATATATATATATATATATAGTATTTGTCCAAAATATATCTCAGTTGAAGTTTTTAAAATGTGTCTTTGCATTTTTTTTTTCTTCACATTTATTTTTTTATGTAAAACGGTCTATTAAAAATTGGCCAAATTATTATTTTCCTTGTGGTATATAATTATACTAATAAAAAAAACTAATATTAAGGCCTTATAATAATTTCTTATTTTGAACAACTAAAATTGCGTAACACAATTTTATGGCTGTTAAAAATCATTGTCATTATTTCTGATATCTTGTCAAAGAGGAGACGAACCGATTGATATTTTAACCTTTTATAATAATATTTAAAATTTATAATAAGTCGGTGGTCTGTAGAACAGTTTTGTCTCAGGAAACCCACCTGTTCTTGGGTATTTCCTACCTTGAATTCAATAAAAATTCAATGTATTTTACAAATTGGGAAAATCTCGTAGGAGATAACTTTTATATTTTCATCAACTGATGGCCCAGATTAAATAAAATATTTTTTAAACCAGATGTCGGAATTTTTACCGTCAACGGGGTCAGTTGGTAATAAATCAAGTTTTTATTGCATTCCTCAATGTCTCGTGTTTTTTAGGGTTTTAGTATGAGGATATTATTATGCTTTTATAACGGAAATTTAATTCTGAACATTGAAGTTTTGTCTTAATTCCAAAATGTTGGAAATGTTTAAATAGCAATTTGAAAATTATTTTCTTCAACGGATTATGGAGTGAACTGTAGTTAAGATACATCTTCCTTCTTTCATTTGAATTTAATCTAAATTTCATGTAACTGAAAAGTTGATTTAGACCCCTCCTGAAGTTGTGTCCATGTGCTATTATCTGTAGAAGTATGCTCCTTCATAGTTCCACCGGATGATTTCAAGAGAGCCATTAAGGCCAGTTCGTTCTAATTATTAGGTACTATCCATTTTTATGTAGGATTCACTTACGCAGTAATGTAATGTTACTTTGATACATTTGTAAATTTTTTTTTAATATCAGCCGGCCCAAAACATTCAAAAGGTTCGTGAATCTTCCGGGGATGTTTTATCGTTAAAGGAACTATAAATAACATTTAGGTATTTTACCAGATACCTCATTTTGATTTAAACATTGCAGTACATAAGTCTCATATAGGGTTATGAGAACAACGTATCTTTAACTTAACACCAGTCTACACACATGTATTTCAAATAACTAACCACAGGAGAAAACCACAAAAAATCTCAAATTTAATAAATGTTAATTGAATCTAATCTTTTTATTGTAGTTGTAGTGTCTGCAATCTAAAAGTTTTCAATTTTTAAACATCTTTTTGCTGGCCTACATTTCCTAGTTTGAAGCAGGTTAATTACAACGAGCATAACTAGATGGGTCCAAGGGTATGAAAATATGCAACCAAATAACCCTCTAACCCAGTCTTTGACATGATGAGCTGGTGTATGCCTGACAACGGATAAAAGTTGCTACAAGTCATCACTAAGCATGCTAATAGTATAATCGAAAAGAGAAACTTGTGGTTTTTTTTTTCAGTAAACTTCTAGATATAAGACATTAAGTCTTGGGTCTATCACGAATATTTTTTTATTTATGCAGCATATTTATTTTTTCGCTTACATACCTCGATACACAGTTCAAATGCTAAAATATAATGTCACAGTCACAATTAAAATGTCATACCCAATATTCGAGAAACAGTAACTTGCTGCCTAAGAATCGAGAGATATATTAATACCCAGGGGGAGGAGAAAACTAAATTAATCTACTATTTACCATGTTTCTGAAATAAGCTATGTTAGAAAATATAATGTCAGGGTCACAATTAACATTTCATACCCAATATTTTGAAAACAATAACTAGCTATATAAAAATCGACAGACATGATAATACTCTGGAGAGGAGAAAACTAAATTAATCTACTAGTGACCATGTTTTTGAAATAAGCTATGTTAGAGTCACAATTAAAATTTCATACGCAATATTTCGAAAAACTTGCTATATAAAAATCGGCAGACATGATAATACTTTGGAGAGGAGAAAACTAAATTAATCTACTAGTTGCCATGTTTTTGAAATAAGCTATGTTAAAAAATATAATGTCAGAGTCACAATTAAAATTTCATACGCAATATTCCGGAAGCAATAAGTTCCTACATAAAAACCGACAGACGTGTTAATACCCTGTGGAGGAGGAAACTAAATTAATCTACTTTACCGTGTTAGAAAATATAATGTCAGAGTTACAATTATAATTTCATACGCAATATTTCGGAAACAATAACTTGCTATATAAAAATCGACAGACATGATAATACTCTGGAGAGGAGAAAACTAGATTAATCTACTAGTTACCATGTTTTTGAAATAAGCTATGTTAGAAAATATAATGTCAGAGTCACAATTAAAATTTCATACGCAACATTCCGAAACAATAACTTGCTACATAATAATCGACAGACTTGTTAATACTCTGAAGAGAAGAAAACTAAATTAATCTACTCGTTACCATGTTTCTGAAATAAGTTTGTTTTGGAGTACAAATTATTCTTACGCTTATAGTAACTGGCATCGATATTTGTCCATGATCGAAGTAAAGCGCGTAGAAAACATTTTTAAATCATTTGTAAAAGTCTTACTGGCAAGCAAGATAAAATATAGTGACTGTATTTAGTGAACAAAGTTTTCTCTTTTATCGCTTAATCATTGTTTTGCCACCAAAAGTCGGTTCAGCGTTGCATCAACTTTAAACAACTCGCTTTTGACCAGACTAATCTATCCATTACGTCTTTTGTCTCTTTTTGCCTAATTAATTGGACAGTAATTTCAAGTTTACCGAAAGCCTTTGGAGACTTTCCTAATAATTGAGGAAAGCCTTAATTAAAAGTTAGAAATTATGGTAAGGGAAATGCTACTTTCAGTTTACCATTATGTCTGGTTATTAAATGAATATTAATGGATGTGATTCATTAGTTTTTGGATTAAGTTGAAAATCGTTTCAGGGAAAATATGTTATCATGAAAAAGTCGGTTTTATTTTTAATGTTTTTCACTGTCATGTTATTTTTTTATTATTTATTTATTATGATGTTAAGCTGAAAATATAACTGGGCTGCTCCTCAAGGCAATGTGTGCGAGGATATGGCCTGGTAGTTTTTAGTTATATTTATTATTGGAGATAGTCTAAGGTCACCTACTTTTAGGTTTTTGTTGGAAAATGCTGTATATTTATAGTGCAATATTTTAAATGCAAATATCTTCTTTAACAACTCCTTCCTCCTCCTTCACCTTTCTTCAGCACTTTCACTTTTTCCTCATGTATTTGATGTTAAATAGTCGAAGGCGTTTATTAAATCATATTTGCTTCTTTGGAATCTATGTTATGAAAATTATTATTAGAAGTTGTATTGAGCTAGTCATAATTTTAAAGTCGCAGTTTTTTTGTGTTGCAAAGAGTCTTGTTGAGGAGTACACCCGGCGCAGGCAAGCTTCAGTTGAAATAAACCTAATACGCCTGCTATTTGATGGACAAGGCGGTTGCGCATTTCATCAGTAATTCGATTAAATTACCTCTCAAATGTGTAGTTCAGATCCGATCAATTGTTCCTGAAATATGGACAATTCAAGATATATATTTGAAAACTTTCGGAGCGGGACTGTAAAATCCAAATTATTCGCTTAGGACAAAATGAAGTAAGTGCATGTTCCTGTCTTATTTCCCTATAATGGCACCTTTTAATAGTCGTCTTTTTTCAGTTTTTGAAAAGCAGAATATCTCTATTTAGACCAAAAGTTAAGATCATGAAAGACAAAGAATTTCATACTCGAGTCAAATCTCTTAGATGTTAGAGCCTCTAAAATTTCGAAATTGTCGATTTTTCAAACATCAATGACTTGAAAACAGTTGGACTTAGGTATAGAACATGCTACATGAAACATGTTTAGAATTTAAAATATGCATTTTTTTTATTTACTCTGTGTACTTAATATTAGTGTCAAAATAGACCAATTTAATAACTCAATTTACCAGCTTTAATGTTATAAATATAATTACCTGCATTTAGGTTGAATTTATGCAGACATTTATGGATGCACTGTATATCGAGTCTATTACCAGGTATATACTTAATTGGGCAATGAAATGCTGACCAGTGGGCATAACCAATTAACAACATTGCCACCTGCGACCGAAACATTCATCATCATTGTATTTATGGTTGTCACTCTAATTATGATTTTAGATTGTTATGCGTCGTAAAGTATTGTTCTTGTGATGTTCGTTATATCAATCATGCCTTAGTCACATTCTAATGCTGATTTGCAGAAACTTTTAATTAATAATAAAGAAGCAGCATGGGCAAGGAGGGGGAATTTTAAGAATTACATTACCCTCCTCCCCTCCCACGGCCTGAGTCTAAAGTTTAAAGACAAATGTTTTAAGCCCAAATATGTTTTTCAAACTCCTGAAGAATAAATCATTTGGCACTCCTGAAATAAGCTTCATCAACATCCCCAGCAAGGAATCGAAAATAAAATTTTAAGGCCCCCCCAGAAGAAATTTCACGGTGCGCTACTGAGAAGAAACAGAATGCAGGCAAATAAACGCCATTGATGTCTTCATTAATATCGTGTAATCGTCAGATCTACAGGATGCAGGAAATTCATAAAAAAACGATTTTTGTTAATTGTCCTATAAGCAAAATGTCTTTTATACCGAAACTCTTTGAAAAGCTATCTAGTAATGCATGCAGGTTGACGCTATATACACCGACTTCAGCAAGGCCTTTGACAAAATAAGCCAAAATATATTGTTAACTCGGTTGGCTGAAGTCGGTGTGGGTGGCAGTCTCCTGAGATGGGTAGAGTCATGTATTAAAAAACAGAACTCAGTTCGTCTCCCTTCAAAGCTAAACTCTAGGTCATTTATAATAACATCGGGCGTCTCACAAGTGTCCCATTTGGGACCACTATTTTTCTTAGTTTACGTAAACGGAATTAAATCTTGTTTTGAACACTGCAACATCCTGCTTTATGCAGACGGTTTAAAAGTTCTTATTCCCATAACAAGCCTTGAAGACTGCGATAAGTTCCAATATGATTTAGATCGTCTCGAAAAGTATAGTTATGAAAACAACCTTTTTCTTAATATTTCAAAATACAGCTCAGTTAAATTCTCCAGAAATCAAAATTGCATAACCCAAACCATATAAATAACCCCCCTTTGGGAGACCTCGAATGTGTTAGGGATCTGGGTGTCTTGTTCGACTCTAAACTTGTTTTTCATTTACATGTCGATTCTGTCGTTAACTCAGCCTCCAAAATGTTAGGTTATATTACAAGAAAATACAAGCCTGTAATGATGTCAAACCAATTATTTGTCTATATAATTCTTACGTTTTAAACATACTTAATTTTGCCTCCATTATCTGGAGTCCTAAACAAAATACTTTCGCAGACCGACTAGAGCGTATCCAAAAAAAATTGTCAAATATTTCTCATTTAAAAGTAATTTTTTCAACCCGGTGAACCGAAGCCACTTTCGGCTGATGTCGTTGATTGGTCGCAGAATTGCATCTGATGTTCTTTTTTTGTCCAAAGTCTTTCTAACCTGGTACAAAGCTCTGATATTCTTTAATTTTCCATATTAATGTTCCCCGAAGGTCTCCAAAGGGGAATGAATTATTTCATCTGCCTTTCAGGCACACTGATTCAGCTAGGAACTCTCCTCTTTGTCGAGTAGTAAGGCATATTAAAAATGGCATCGACTTTTTTACTACCTCCAACATCATTAAAAAATTACTTAGAAAAAAGTTATTATAAGACATAGTGATTTCTAAGTACTGTTAAAAATATTAAAACAAATTCATATTAATTTATTAAGATTACATATTTATATATTAAAAATTCCTTTTATTAGAATTTAATTAGTATTATAGTTTTAGTCTTAAGTAAGGTGTAAATTAGAAAACTATTTTTTACGTAATTTTGCGGATACTCTACTGGGTACTCATATCTTTTTGTATCCTATATGACCTAGAAATAAATAAATTGGACCTTGAATAACTTCTGAAACAAACACGACATCGATATTGGTTTTGTATACTTTATTTATACCATCTAAATAAATGGTGTGCAAAAAAATTTAGCTTGGTACCAATTTTTCCTACATATTCAATAAACTAATATAAATGGACATCATACATGTTACTTATTCGCTCGAATGTTTGATATCTCAATAAATTTGGCCTCATTTTTTATACGCCCCTTTATTTCATATCGTGCCGTCTCAATAGTCCTCAGGAAAGTTCATCGATGGTCGAATGGATAACTAGTAGATAGAAAAAGTTTTTGAATAATTATCCCAAACTTTCTGTTTCGAGAGGAGTCTAAAAGAAAAACAAATAAATCTTGAGAGTCCCAACCTTTGTGCTTGTAAACAGTCGAGTGTATGCCCAAACTACTAAACAACACTCCTAATCATTCGACAACCTAAAGTTTTAGGTTTATTTTGTCGAAGGAATTGCCAACTAAATCAAGTTCTGACCAGCCACTGATAGGAGAAATCTGCGGGGAGTCCGTTATTATGGGCATGTTTCTCTGTCTAGTATTTTTACTATTATTTTCAATGTATCCGGTAGCGCATTTCCTTTCGCTGGCCAGATTTATATGTTTTCCTGAGATAAAGCTATCTGTATAGGTACTTCAAAAAAACTTTAGTTTCTTAAAAACATTGAGGAAAGTTTCCTGTTTTATATGAGGTTTCATGAACATGTTATTTTTATTACTCTGATACGATTGAACTTAAAAATTAATTAGAATTTTAACAGCCGAGCCGCCCTTTGCCCTAAATTGGAATAATTTTAATGAATCACATCTGCATTCTCAATTCTGGTTAATTTAACCAATTAACTAAAATACATTTCGCTTTATATACTACAGTTGTAACATAAAAATAAACAATTATTAAAATTAGAAATATGCCGAAGACAACGTGTAGTCAAAAATACAATATTCCTTACTAAAGTTCAAAATCTTTTGATTTTATCAAAATGATGGCTTATAAAGAGTGTGTAGAAGTTGAGAAATCCGTACTTTGTTTTTTTCGTATCACTTATTATAATTGCATAATTGTATTGTATTGTATTGTATAATATATATTTATATACATATATATATATATATATATATATATATATATATATATATATATATAAAGCGTATCTTAATAAGTTCTTAACAAATGAAAAACTTTTATTTTTCATTTTATGAAAAATGTTACTGTTCATAAAAAGGAAACTACCCATAAATTTAGTTTTAGCGCAAAATGCCATTATACAATTATTCTGAGTATTCTGATATAGTATGATAAAATACTAAACTTCATAAAGAAATTCCGAAGTATTTTTCTAGTAGCAAAAAATGTAATGTTGCCATACGCTAATTACTAAAAAAATATTACTAATCTTGCATTGTACTGACAGTAGATAATTGCAATATTCGGTAATTTTATTACATTGAATATTGTTCTGTTTTTCATCATGGTAGATAAATTAACAAAACAGGAAAAAATTGAAATTGTGTTAATTGTTGGAGATCATTATAAGACATGTCGTAAAGCGGCTGAATTTTTTCGTGAAAATTTGACAAGCCAAACTTATTTGAATTTTTTAAATACTCAGTTGTTTAAATTTGTTGAAGAATTGCCAATAAATATCAGGCGTTCACTTTGGTACCAACACGACGGAGCACCATGTCATAGTACACTGATAGTTTCCAATTTTTTAGAAAAGACTTCAAATCGCTGGATGGGAAGGTATTCTGCAATCTCGTGGCCAGCCAGGTCTCCTGACCTAACCCCGTTAGACCTTTTCCTTTGGGGACTGTTAAAAGAAAAGGTTTATCTTCACAGGCCATTCCAAAACGTCGACCATCTGGAAACAGTACATCAGGCAATGTGTACATGAAATTACGCCATATGGTAAGAGCGGCAATAACAGAGTTCAGTATAAGAACCATAATTTGTATTGAGTGGTGCTCACGTATATTTGCAAGCAAGCGTCCTACGAGAAGAAATTGCTTTTGATTATGTCACAGGATACTCTCCTGCGATCGATTTCTGATCCTCTACCTTCATCAGGCAGGCTTGTCTCCAGGAAGATCTCAAATGCTCAGAGCGATGTGACACAATCAGAAACGAAAACGTCTTTCAAAACAGGAAAAAGTTCTACGGACTAAACATAACACTTGGCGTTTTCGAAGCTTTCTTGTTAGGTACTGCGGAGATTTCTTTTATACCCCCACCAGGCCGAAAGTTATATGTGTGTGGCCGTTGGTTGTTATTTATGTTTTCTAGATATTGCTGTGCTAATTCCGCTTGATTTTTTAGTGATTTTAGATATTTGTCGATTATTGTCTTCTATACTGTTGGTAGTTTTAATGATTTGTCCCTTTTATTTAAATCGCTTTATCTATCTATTTATATGGCTTCTTGATTTCGTCTTTTGGGGTTCCAAGTGGTTTATCTATGGTTGTTTGTGGCTAGTGTAATGCTTGTATGTTGTGGTTTTTAGTAATTCTTCCGATTGTCTGTTGTGCCCTTTACATATCATAATACTACTTGTTGCCTTCCCGGTTCATAATGTATACCCAAGTCTCCATATAAAAAATGCGGGATATCCTACAAGACAATTGTTTATAGGCCTATTTCAAGGAACCCGAATACATACTTAGAAAAAACAACTAAAAATAAGGTATAAATAAATCAATAATCCCCGAAATACAACAAAAAATCATTCAACGGAAAAAGTCGATCAGATGTCTTAAGCTGTATGGTTTACCAAAAATACACAAACCAGGGGCCGCCATCAGACCTATCGTTAGTGCTGTTAATTTACCGCTACTGGAAAGATGTATTCTGAAATTAAGCAGCTAGCTGCCAAAAAAGCTGATTCATTTGCCAAAGACTCGGAACATTTCATTCGAGACGATATCATAGCAAGCCCAGATGTCAAGTCTTTGTTCTCTAGTATTCCCATCGACGAAGCTTTGGAGAGAATTCCTATGTACTAGGATTTTCAGGCACATATAGTACAACTCTCAGAGCATTGCCTTTGAAATGCTTATTTTTCATTATCAGGCAAATATATAAACAAACAGATGTTGCTCCAATGAGGTCTTCGCTATCATCAGTAGTCGCGAATTTATTTAGGATGTACTTCGAGAAAGAAACTCTCGAGTTTGAAGCCCAAGTTATGGGATTCATTATGTGGATGACATATTTATTATAGGGCAACATGGTCATACAGAGCTCGAAAACTTTGTGGCTTACGTAAATTTAATACATCCCAGAAAACAATTTTCTTTAGAGTTAGAGGAAAACAACAAACTTCCATTGATAGATGCTCTGGTCACCAAACTGCATAACGGACATTGCGAATACCCTGTGTATAGCATATACCGACAGTTATTTAATTGCAGGATCACATCATCACCCAGCACAAATTCAAGCAGTGGTCAATAATCTAATATCTAGATCCGTGCGATTCACTGAAACACTGACGAGACAAAGCAAACTTAACATACTAGCTGGTGCTGCGGCCACAAAATAAATTCCGATGGGTATAAAGAGATTGCCAATATAGAGCATTATAAGATCAGAATAATCCGAGAAGCCATAGAAATAGAAAAACAAGGCGATTTAAATAAAAGGGACGAATCACTAACAATATGAATAACAATAATCGACAAATCTAAAATTTCAAGAAATCAAGCCGAATTAGCGCAGCAACAACATCAACATCCAGAGAACATAAATAACCACCAAAGGACGCACAGATATAACCCTCGACCCCGGGTTGGGGTATAAAAGGAAGCTTCGCTGTCACACTTTAGCCTCTATTTGAACGCGAGAAAAAATCTTCAAAAATGCCAAATGTGATTTTGGCGAAATGTCAACAAAACTCTTCTTTTCAGAATGAAAAAATACGATTCGTTTTCATTCTGGGTGTACATCGGTGCACTGAAAAGAACAGTCTTGCTGACGTTTTGCCAAAATCACATTTGCCATTTTCGAAGCTTTCTTTCTGAATAGAGAATGAAGTGTTACTGACTACGAAGCTTTTTTTAATATCCCCACCCGTGGCCGAAGGTTATATCTGAGCGGCCGGTGGTCAATATCTATGATTTCCGGATATTGCTGTTGTTGTTTAGCTAATTTCGTTTGATTTTTTGCGATTTTAGATTCGTCGATTATTGCCTTCCATAGTAATGGTAGTTTTAATGATTCATGCCTTTTATTTAAACTACCTTGTTTTTCTTGGATTATTCTAGTCTTATAGTATTCTATATTAGCAATCTTCCGGCACTCATCGAAATTTATTTTGTGGTCTCTTTCTTGATGATGTAGGAATAGGGCCGAAGTTATTTGTTTGTTTCTGATGCTGAGCGTATGCTCTTTAACTCTTGCTGATATTCACCTGTTAGTTTGCCCGACGTACAGCTTTTTACAGTGCTGAAACGGAATGCTGTCTACTCCGTGGTTTTCCAATTTGTTTTTGTCTTTTGGTTTTCCAAGTAGTTTACCTATGGCTGTTTGTGGCTTGTGTAATGTTTGTATGTTGGGTTTTCTAAAAATTCTTTCGATTGCACTTTACATATGGTAAGACTACTTGTTGCCTCCCTGTTTCATAATTTTTAACAACGAACACCATGTATAGTACACCCTCGAGCAAGATTAAATATCCATATGAGGACGATCCTGAAAGTATATTAAAAATAGGTGTTATGAGAATAAACAAAATTAGCAATAGTCCTCTAGTGGTTAGCACGTCGGCCATTGACTTGTCAAGTCTCAAGTTCGGTTCCGAACCGAACTCAAATTCGTTTCAATAAATTTGCGCTCGTAATTAGAGCTCCCATATACCTACCTTAAAATATCTACATAATTTGTTAAGTGCGAGAGGTCGGATGGTATTCAGTAGTGAATGAAAAAGTTTGATGATGATGATTCACTCGTGGTTTAGACTAGAATATCCGAAAATATATATGTGGGGTGGTAATTTGTAAAACAAGTTTTTGAGATCAGTTTTTCTAATTTCGCTAATTTAAATAAGGACGTGAATTAATAATAAGTACTCTGCTAAATAAAATTACTGAATTTGGTCATTTTATTCTTTTTAATTGTTACTTTATTCGCTCCAGTCCCACATTATTCTGTTGTCGGAAAATGCACGTTATGCGATAATAACATGGGGTTTTACTCTTGGTGTAATTTGATATTAACCAAACCGTTGCCAATATGGCGGGAAAACAGATCAAAAAACTTTGTTCGGGCTTTAACTCGATATTCATGTTAATTATATAAAGGACGTAGGGGTTGACAAACATATCATTTTAATTAGTGCATACGTTTAATTAACGTAATGCGTTTATGTAAGTTGGGTTATATTTTAGCTTTAATTAAAAACCTGACTAAGCTCTTTTTAATGTTACTGCTTTTCCACAAAAATTAATTAATGTTTAGCTAATATATACGTTTATACAGAGTAATTTCTAATTGAATGTCAATATTTAAGAGGGTGATTTTTGGGTCTATTTTAAGAAGGAAGCTTCATATGAATGTGTGTCCTAAACGTTTTAACTTTTCAGAGTGGTAAAAGTTTTTAAAAATTAATCATTTTTCGATAATATCTTTAATACCACTCTAGATATTTTAAGGAAATTTGGTGTATGCATCAAGGGACGTTTTTTCATATACCACATGTCTTTTTATTTCCACCAGTGGCGTTCGTGCGGAATTAGACCTGCACATTTTGGCAGACATCGATGATACGCCACTGATTTCTCTTAAAATAAAAATTGTTTTTGAAATCCTCATTCGTTTCTAAGCAAATTTGATCACTTGATTTTTCTCAGACCGATGCACGGTTTTCGCTTAAAAAAAACAAAAACCGTTTTTCTGCATAGTCATAACAATATCGTTAATATGACAATATTACCATGCAGAGAAATAGATTTTATTTTTTTTAGGCGAAAATTCAAGAGATTTTTCTGATTCAGATTTGCTTATAAATGAATAAGGATTTCAAAAATATACTTAAGAGTTTACATACAACTTCGTATTTTGAAAGTTTTTCAGTAAACAATTTAAAAAAAGGCGATTGGCGATTGTATCAAGAGCGCTTGTTAGGTGAACATTTGTTAATTTACATAGAAGGTTGACTGAAACAGGTACTTTGAAGCCAAACAATCAATTAAAAGGAGCCCATCGGACTGTAAGAACTGCAGAAATTAAAGAAGCAGTTTTAAATTCGATTGGTGAAAACCCTAAACTTAGTACTGGAAAGATTTTAAATATCTTGCATGTGTTAGTTTGGAAAATTCTGCACTTCGATTTTCTGTTATAACGGGTCCAAGCGTTACTTTCCTTAGACTTTCCTTTGCGAGTTAATTTGTGTGAATATTTTCTGAAGAAAATTGCGCATAATCCCTTATTTGACCGTGAAATAATGTTTACGGATGAAGCTAACTTCTCCAGAAACGCCATCACGAATTTCCATAATAATCGTATTTGGGCCGACGAAAACTCCCATGCAGTTGTAGAATTTAATCATCAAGAACAATTTTTGGTAAATGTCTGGGTTGGAATCATTGGAAATTTCTTAATTGGATCTTTTTTCCTGCCAGAAAGGCTAAATAATTATCTCCGGTTTCTAGAAGAGGATGTGCCCATATTGCTACAAGTACCAATTTTAATTAGAAATATAATGTGGTTCATACATACGGCGCGTTTTATCACTTTAGTGTTGAAGCAATTAAATATTTAAATCGCACGTTTAATAACCGATGGGTAGGTCGTGGTGGACCCCAACCATGGCCTCCTAGGTCCCCAGATTTATTAGATCAATCTCTGGTTTGTCGCACCCTAATAAACACTCTAGAAGAGCTGAAGTATCGTATAAGAGTTTTCTGCGATCTATTAAGAAATACTGGAGGTATACTTTAAGCAGTGCGCAACAATATGAGCAAAAGCTGAAGCATGTATCCTTGAAGTTAGAGGGCATTTTCAACAACTTATCTAATTTCTATGTTCATCTTGCTTCATAAAGGTTGTAATTAATTTCTCAACAGACGGTTTATAATGATAAAATTATTAATAGTTGATATAGTTCCTTAAATAAGAATTGTTTATTAGTTATCTTGTTGTTAAAGAATGTTATGTTATTTTAAAAAAAGTTTAAAAATAAAAGAAGTTCTAAGAAAAACATTAACGTCTTGTGGTCACAGATTGGTGACTGATGACTAGATATTTAGAGACTTTTTTCACGAAAAAGGCAACGAATTCTCGATTTTAACCAGTGGCGACTCAATTAACATAGTCTTAAATATTACTACATACAATCAGTGGCACACCACTGACTTTTCTTATAATGAAAATTATTTTTGAAATCCTTATTTTTTTAAGAGCAGATTTGATCTCTTGAGTTTTCTCTTAAAAAAATAAAATCCATTTCTATGCATGGTGATATTAACGATATTGTTGTGACCATGCGGAGAAACGGTTTTCGTTTTTTTAAGCGAAAATCAAATGATCAAATTTGCTTAGAAATAATTGCGGATTTCAAAATCAGTGGCGTACTATCAATGTCTGCAAAAATATGCAGGTCAGAGTTCGCAAGAACGTCACTGGTATAAATAAAAAGAAATGTGGTACATCAAAAAATGACCTTTGATGCATAGTACCTGTATGCCAAATTTCATATAAATATCTAGAGTGATACTACAGATACTATTGAAAAATTATTAATTTTTAATAACTTTACCACCTTGTTAGGTTAGGTTTAAAGTGAGTGGATCAAGCCAACCCTCCACCGCGACTCTGTGGTCTATTGTAGCTTACACGTATGTTTACACTTCCCCAAGCAACTCTAAATCCTCAATGAGTGATATCATTGCATGTGGGGAGGTATTCTTCAAATCCTCGGGCAGCTGCAGGGCATTCACATAGCACATGGCTGGTTGTCTCGTCATCCTCCATACATAGGCGACGCTCGGATTCGTCTTCAAGCCCCATTCCGTGCATGTGATGTCTTAGACCACAATGGCCAGTGTATAGGCCTATTGCTGTTTTGAGCTTAGTTCTGTTCATATTTAACAGACTTTCTTATCCTCTTTTTGATAGGAACGGGGATAAATGCCTTTGCATGGGACAGACCTGGCAGTCCAAGCCAATAGAGATTAGCTTTTTCCTCAGCCAAGTCCAAAATTGCGCTCTTGGCTGTTTCGTGGGCTACTTCTAAAGCTGGTTCAGGTCCCACGAATTTTGTCTCTGCTCCTTCTTTCTATTCAAATATGCGACCGGTCCTAAAGGTGTTGGAGATATGATGTTTGTATGTAAAATGTGTAATACTATAAGGTAATTAAAAAAATATATATTGTGTATTTTTTTTTCATTGTTTAATTTTAACACCAAGTTAAGGATCATGTTTAAAACAAATCCCAACCTGTTTAAAACACTTGTTCTCTGATACTACAGTACAGGTTTACATTATTCGATTTGTTTATTGTTATTACTTTGATGTATTCTGTGTATAAATATATCTAGAATAATGTTATTTTAATAGAGAGTTGATCTAAACAGTTTTGATGGATTTTCATCTCGTTCTGACAAAGTATAAGCTAGCTGACGAATTTAAGTGATTCTTGGATAATTTCAAAACATCATTCTTTGCAAGTATAGGGAGCATTCAGCCTTTTTATTTTTTTGCTGCCTCTTGAACTTGTAGTAGTGATTTTTTTTAAATTTTAAACTGTCATGTAGGTTTCTGAGGAACACCTGTTTGATAAAATGTCGTTGATGACAGAAAGTAATCTCTTATACACATTTTGTTTATCTTGATGTCTTAAATACTTTTAAAGATACAAAACTTTATTCAAGGCACCGCATTTTACTGACATATTACTAACTTTCCATAAAATTGAATTGCTTTTTTTATTTTAATTTCATTATGCTTAAATAAAGTGTACAGTACTTTTTTCAATAATACGGGGTCACGTCAAAAAATTCTTCAAGAAAAATTTTATAGCTAAATTTGCAGTAATTTTTTTGGACATAATTGAGTACACATTTACAATAAATTGCTTACTTAGCTCCAAGACAGTTTTATTTTCGAAACTAGTTGCTAGTTGTAGATAACAGAGTCCAAAAGGTAATAAAAGTGCTCAAAAACACATTATTGTGGGCGCTTAGCAATAGGTTTTATTTGTCATACTTTCACAGATTAGTTGTCGAAGCAGAGATTTTTGTTTACTAAAAACTGGATTGATTGCCAACTGGATAATTTCAACGATATATAGCTATATTTTTAAATACGTCCCAAAGTTGTATTGAACATGTTGAAGATATTTCGGGAAACATATTCTGGTTATTATAGATAAGATATATGTTTAGGAAATAACCAGAAACCTACTCCTACAATTGTCAGGTTTATAAGATTAAGTGTTATGAGAAATTCGAGGGTCACCTCTACAGAAATTATTGCAAAATTCCGTCCAATGCTTAATATTAATATATCAGACACCAGCTATTAGAGGATGACTCCATGAAATAATAACCTACATACTAGGAGACCAGCGAAATGTTCATCTTTTAATGTAGTACATAGAAGGAACGGATTAACTTTTGCTTGTAGTTACTTAAACTAGAATGGATGAAGAGCTCATTTAGTAATGAATCAAGGGTGAGACTTAGAAACACAGGTGGTATAGTCAAAGTGTGGGATGACGTTATATTGAAGATTATTTAGTCCCGACAGAAACCTTGGGAGGAGGATCCGGTATAATGTGGCCCAGAATTTTTATCGGAGGTAGAACGGAATTGGTAATTTTCACAAAAAACGAAAAGGTTAAAAATTATATTGAAAGGGTTCTTCAGTCTGTGTTAGCGTTACCTCTATTCAACGACACAGGACTAGGTTTCATTTTCGTTGACGATAATGCTACTCCTAATAGGACTCAAACCGTTAATGAATTGTTGGAGATAAATAACATCACGCAAATGGTTCGGTCCGCACGATTCCCGGATTTGAATCCGATAGATAAAGGTAAAGGTAAAGTTCAAATTTTTGAATCAATTATCTAAAGCACTTGCTGAATGAGCTCTAATTACTCTAGAAAAGGGCCAGCAATGTACTAGGTACAATTTTTCCCTAGTACCTAAAATTATTTGTTAGTTTATTAGTGTTTTGTTTTTCTGGCGTGACTATGTTTATTTTGTAAATTTTATCTTGTTTATTTTTGTTTGTACAAAATAAATATTTAACATTATCTATCTACAATAACTTCTTTCTAATTACCAAAAAATCAGTGAACAACATTATAAACATGTTAGTAAAATGTAATGCCTCAGAAAAAGCTCTGTAACTTTAAGACTGTTTGCGATATCAAAGTGAACTAAAAACCCTTTGTCGGCAGAAATCACTTTTTTACTGTTGACATTTGATCGAAGATCGAACAGCTGTCCCTTAGAAAACCAACATAACAGCTTACAATTTAGAAAAAAATATTGACTACATGTTCAACCTGGTACACTTCAGAGCTTGCAAAAAATATAAATTTTAAGGCTCCATATATAGGAAAAACCCAAGGCTTTCAAATTTGTCAATAATTACTCAAATCCGTCAGCTAGTTTAGAATATATACTTTTCCAAACTGGAGACAAGTTCTATTCGAGTAGTTTTTCGTGTTTTAAGGAAAGGGGGTGGTTTAAACTGTATAAAATAATGTTTTTTAATAACCTGTTCATCGCATGGGGAAAAAGTCTAAAATTTGTAAGATGAAGCTCTAATATATTAATTTTGTTAGATTTTGAGGATAATATAATAATTTAATTATTCAGTAATTTTCCGTCCGTTTATTTGAATACAAATTATATTTTGTTTGTTTATCATCAGTTCCTTATCTACCTAACACATATTAACTTCCTTAAATGTAAAGAAACAAATCTAATTAATGTTTCGCTAATAATTTAAAAGTTTGATATTTAATAAAATTGTAAACCGCATTCTAAACAAAGATGTTTAATATGAGTTTGCGAAGTTAATTAAAAATTTTCGGATGACAATACGTACACGACTTGTATACACTTCAATGAAATCGTCGAGGGGAGAATAAGCGGGAAATATCTAATAACATTGCAAATTAGAAGTTATGAGGCTAATTTCAATTTAGTAGCGGTTGCTTGCTTCATTATAAATTTCATTTTGCGTTATTAGGAATCCCAACTGGAGTAATTTGTTCATTAATGCCCTGTATATTTCATATATTCGTAGCAGTGCGTTGTTGTCGGGTCCCCAATTTGGCTGTACCAGCGCCGATTAAAGCGAACTAAATTTAGATTTAATGAAATTTATTTTGACATACATCTCCTTCGTTATTTAAATATAATTTGTATTAAAGAGTAAAGATTTTGACACGAGGTATCTGGATGACGGTTTATAGCAAGATTTGCGTAGTAAAAAGAGATGATAGGTACCGACCTACGCGAAAGCCTAGTCTTCATGAAAGTCTATTTACCTGGATCTATATAGAATAAAACCGAGCTTATCACAAAATGAAGCGGAAGGTACTCTCTCAAAACTGTATTGGCAAGTTCCTATTTGGATAATTTGCAAAAAATAAGTAACATGGACAATGCAGAGTTCCTCACCCCTACAAAACGGCAAACGTTTAATCCTACTAGAGTGGGGTGCGATTGACTTACACCAACATCTGTCGAAATATTGCTGAAAGTTTTGTTTATTAGAAAAACCAGAAGAACGTATTACACATTTCATGAAGCTAATCGACCTCCTTAGCTCTTACCTAAATTGTCATTTACTTGGACGCCGGTGAAGTAATCAGTACAAAATAACGAGTCCATTTGGATGCGTTTAATCTCGAACGAGTCTTTTTTATGAAACGTCGTCTGCTTGTACTAACAGGAATACTCCAGCAAGCTGAACATTCAATATGTCCTGGAAAGGTCTGTAGAAGTGATGGGAATATTACTTCTAGAAGGCGATTATAAAAGGCTGTCTCCATAAGGAGGTATTGTTTTACCTTACTATGGAACTTTGTTCTTGTCCGTTGTTTGTGTCATCTTAACTCAGATAGATTCTACGGAATTATTTACGCGGATGGTTTTACTCTACTGAGTAGTGGGAAACTGGTGAATATCATTTGAGGCAGATTACGGGAAGCTTTATGAAGATATTTAAAAATGGTACTGAGACCACGCTTTGACAGCTATTTTCAATAAACTTCCTCTCTAGGAAATGAAAATTAAAGCCAATAAGTGCACCTGTATCCCGAACTAAACATCTTGCTTTCGGCCTTAAATATTTACGGATGAATACTGCAGGCAAAACAATCATTTCTTCTCTACTTTGATATGCCTGTATGATTGTTAATATATATACTATGCAGAGTCGATAAAAATTTTATTGAAAAATACACAGATACGCAACATCAAGTATATGTATATATATTAAGCAATGTCAATGGTTAGCCAAATTCCATTGTTTTAGCGGTGATCCCAAAGAATCCATTTTTTGTTATATAATATATATATATATATATATATATATATTTATATACTTATATTTATATATTTATATATATATATATATATATATATATATATATATTTATATACATGGTAAAAATAAATTTACCAGACCGTTTAAGTGCATAGTATCAATAGGTTGTATTTAAGACAACTTCTTTTGCATTTGGGGACATATTTATCGTTGGATTTAACTGTCTAGCGATGAGACATATGTTTTATATTACACTTATTTTATCATAATCTTAGTCGTAGTAAATATATGATTGCATATATATTGAAATAGTCAAAAAATGTTACTAATTTTTTTTTTCTATTTTAGAGAACACTAAAACAATTGAGCCTGAACATGTGGAAGAAGGTAAGAATTTAATAGTCCAAACAATGTACCGAATGGTATTCATCAGCCATTTTATTCTTATTTTTATTTTACGAAAATAAATAAATTAATGTTATTTCACGACAAATGAGATCCTGTAAGCAAAAATTGCCTTAATTTGATCGATACAAAAGTATTTAAAAATGACAATTAGACTCCCTGCTTGATTTTAAATGTCAGCCCGTCGCAAGGTGAGCTTTATCAATAAAATTGATTTTTAAGAAAAGGATTGTAGTAACCTACTTTATTAGTAAATTAATTTAAGTGTATTTTACTTTTTTCGATGATAAAAGTTAACTACAGTTGTATGTTCAAAATTATAGAAAATCATGAGAACGTAAAAAAACAGCAGGCTTATCAGTGGTTTTAAAAATTAGATGTACATTTTTTTAAAATCTAGATTATGATGAAGAAGATGAGGACGAGGAAGAAGATTCTACGAGATACAATGAGAGTAACTTTAAGTTTGGTGATTTCTCAAAAAGGTAATTTTTTCATATTTAATATTGTAAATTGTACAGCTTTGCACAATTCAATTCTATATGACGCTCCTTTCCTTTTATAAAGATGTAGGGTAATCGTTTCTGGTAATAGTTTGTAGGTTATAATTGAAAACATTTGTTCGAATACTTCTTATATTTAATCATTTTATATTCATGACCATCATACCCTCATAGAACTAGCATTCGCGTAACGGATTAAGCAAAATGTAGAAAATAACTTGTTCAGCTTCTTGATTTTAATTCTTTAAAATATTAGGCTTTATAGAAGAAAGCTTTAGATCTTAGTAATTGGTTACTAATATATAGTAATAACTATTGATATCTGCTGTCTTACGATTGTTTATATATAATTCAAGTTTTTTATCTACATATTTTAGGCTGCCGCATCCGAGAATCGTCAAGGCTTGTGGATTGGCCTTAATAACATTTCATACGAATTCCAATCACACCAATCATTGCATCGTAAAATTGTTGCACAGGATTGCTTTTGATTGTAAAATGTTCGTTATGGTATTTCAACTTAGCATTTTTAGATCATTTCAAAGAATTTTTGATGCGAAAGATCTCCCACAACACCAAGTAAGAATTCTTAATTTGGCTTTTAATTATTAGATAATAATGGACTGTAATATTAATTTATGTATTTACTGACAATCGATTTACAGAGCAAATTGGTAGCTTATAATAGTAAAAGGTAACACCTAAATCTAAATTTAACTCCTAAATGTATGTTAAGTTTATGTAATTAGTACAAAAAAAAGAAAATAGTAAGGAATGAAACTTAAAAACATAGGCATGTATGTTGAATGACTAATCTGTAGAAGAAAGTACTGTCCCAGAAAATGTACCTAGTTATTTGACTGGGCAGGCATTATATAAGTTAGTAATTTTTTTGAAATATTAGTACATGTTGCTTGACAGTAAGCAGAGCATTAAGATGTAGAACTCGAGGGTTCAACAAGTATAGTAAATAAGGAAAGTCAGTTGAATTGTAAAGTAGGTTGTAGAGAAAAATAGGTGAATTTAATATTTTTCTACAATTTAATGATTGAAAGTTAAACTCCAGTAATAAGATATGTTTGTTGCGGATAAACCCCATTTATTATAAATGATAAGAACTTTAGAAATTACCTTTGAACATTCTCGAGACTTGAGTTTAATTAATATGACACCAAATTATGCAACATTGTTCATGATTAGGGCATACTAAAGGGAAAAAAGTGTAATAAGAACTGCAATGTTATTAAATTTTTTGAATAATAAAAACTCTGAACTCTTTTATCGTGGATGGCACAGTAGATTCAATATGAGGTAGAAAAGTTAGTTGCAGATCGAATGTCACACCTAGGTTTTCATTCAGTCCTATCACATCGTGAGAGTTTATGTCTATTTATGCAATAGTTAAAACACACTGAATGATTCTTACGAGTAAAAGACTTACTTTACACTTGGAAATGTTTAAATTCGTTTTATTACAAACCGCAATTTTGTAATATGGTAAGCTGTTGTTGAAATAGAGTGCAGTCGCTTACATTACCAACTATGCCAAATAGTTACAAGTAATCCGTGAAGAACAATTTATTAAATGTAATATTCAAATTCAAATACATGCGTTTCCTAAAAGTAATGACAGAAAATATTTCGTTTATCTCGCCAATTAAAACTACTCGTACATAGCAACCGTTAACATCTTGCACGCAGATTAACCACGTACAAGTGTGACAAAGCCCAAAAACTAAAAACTATCCGATCCAATATAGTATTAAACAATAAATAGTAACATTGGAGAAATGCATAGACTAGAGGACAGAAACTCTAATATATACAAACGAAAACGAAAAGGTAGGTAACACTACCTAGAATAGAATATGCGAAATATTGGGTTATTATTGTTTTTTAATTTTAAGAAATATATTTTTTTTATATTTAAGAGGCCGGTATTGTGGAATACTACTACGGTTCGATTGTGGCATTTTCTACATTTCTGGAAATATTTTACATAAGAGAATGTTTTTTTTTTTTATTTCAGAAAAATGTCTCTAAGAAATGTAAAAGAATACGGCAAAAAATGAGGAGGACGGTAGTTATTAGGCAGCTGCTAAACACTACAGACATATTTTCGCGCTCTACATTATTTCGGTACTGTCACAACATAAAGAAAAAAAATAGAAACTAGTAGGTGTAGAAAACCTGGAAGTGTAAAAATAACAATTTCTAGGCCAAACAAAGAACTTAATAAAAGAAGAAGTTTTTGATAAAGAACCAGGATGTAGCTCAATGCAAAATAAAATAGAGAAAAAAAAGAAATTTCAAATGTCTGCTAAACGTCAAAAAAGAGTTTTATCTTAATCGAGCTCAGAATCTAACAAAATAAAATTCTTCAGACGATGAAGAAAGTTTTGTGCATTGTGCAGGTGCCGAAAAAGATTTGTGATTTCTGTTCTTAATTATTAATATACATGAATGCCGTTTATTTTGTTCTTTGTATTAGAAAGCCGTGTTGTTGTGTTATTTTAGTTTTACAAGTTTTTTGTATGCTGTATAAAAAAAATAATACAAAATATATGTTATTTTTCAATAAACATTTGCTTTACCAAGAAAAACAAAGTTATTTTGATATGCAGTCTAATATTAAACCTATTCTACGTTTAGAATATATTGGTATTCTGTATTATCTACCCATTTTTGAATAAGAAGGAAACTGCATTTTTAAGTTAGCTTGTTTTTCTTTACATGAAGACCTCTTTGGATAGATTTTTTAAAATTTTATTTTATATTCATTGTCATTTTTGCTTTTTATTAAAACAAAGCAGTATTACACAATCTTCTACTTTCCTCTACTTACGCAACATGATGTTAGCGACTTCGTTGAATTATATAACTACAAATATTGGTCCCTTGGTATATAAACACCATTTATAATAATTACTGTAACATGTAAATTAGACGATTGAAAATACCAAATTATTATGTTCTATGGTATTAGATTTTTCTTGACGCCCAAAAACTACAATAAATGGTAACTTTATTTAAACAAGTTCTTTTTTTGAGATGTAGATGTATATTTTTTATAAATTATTAATTTTTTAGTTCAATATATACTTCAAAAATATATTTTCACAGTTTTTTAAGAAATATATCCTATGTGATTTACTAGCCGAAGGTCGGTCCTTTTAAAGTTATATTCCTTTATTGCACTTTCTACATATCAAAAAAGAACACTACAATTCTTCAATTCTTTGATCGGGAAATTGTATAGCTTTATAGAGATCGTAGTTTTGAAAGAAATATTTTTTTCGTTTGCGTCAAAGATATTTATTTTCTACTTTTTGTTTTAGGTATCAAATTATGTTAAATATACATGGATATAAATGGAATAGTCTTTTTTTGTTTGAGGTATCAAATTATGTGAAATATACATGGATATAAATGGCATAGCCTTTCTATATACCCTTATTATTATTTTGATTTTTACTTTCGTAGTTTACTACTGCTTGTAGTGGTGTTTCTTTTAATAATGTCATACTCATATACTTAAACTTGAACCTATTAAATATTTACAGAGGTTTGACAGTCCTTATGATGGATAGTGGTAACAGAATATGTGACGACAGATCTAACTAGTCTAGATCTATTTCTCGCTTAAGGCAGGTACTTAAACTTTTCCAATAACACGTTCTAAGTTGTAAAGTGTTATTAATATCAGAATCTCCCTTTTTGAGGTTTGCAGTATTGAGCTATAAAGGAGAGTGTTCAAGCCAGATATCGACCCCCCTATATAATAATTTTTTTGAAAGTCTGCATAATTTAACTTTTATCCACCCGGTTAAGAACATTTACTCTGATTAAAATGTCAAATACACATCACCTCATTCTGGTGCAGGTGGTAAGTGTTGTTGTATGCCTCAGCAACTGTCAAAAAATCGAACATTGACAATCAACAACTGTAGCCTTTTTCCAGTTTCATCATTTTTGCAAGTTTATGTAGTAAAATGGACAGCGAAGAAGAACAGTTCGAAGGAGAAGGTTTTTCAAAAGACATCATAGAGGCCACCAACGCAGCAAATAGTACTCTGATTCCAAAAAAGAGTTTTAGTTTCTTCCGTTCCTGGTGCAATAAAAAAAAATTATCCACAATAAAGGAAGAGGTATTGCTATCATATTTTCATATGTTATCAAGTACATATTATGCCCCATGAACGTTATGGTCAAAGCAAGCCACGAAGTTCTTTAAGATATGGCATCTGCAATAAATCTACAGTATGCTACAAATACCAATTGCACGTTTAACTTTAATATTTATTATTAATTTGTTTTTTGTTATCCTATAAAAGTTTATATAAAGAATTTATGAAATGTACGTTTAACTTTAATAATATCCTTGTTATTAATTCTCTATTCTCCTACTCTAAAATAAGTATTTTAAGTGCCACTTTCCGCACTTTTTAGATAAATAACTATTTTCGAACCGTATTAATCTAAATCTCTGTTGTCCCCTTTTGCCATGAATATCCATCCAACATTTCTACTTAATAAAACTGCTCAAAAACTATTTCAGGAATTGGTGAAGTTTGCAACTTATATAGTTAGGCAATTTACAAAAGTAGCTGAAATCAACAAAAAAGTTTTTATGGAAGCGCTATTTTGGAAGTCCACTAGTGAATGTTACGAAATCGAACACGGATACATGGAGACACACGGAAAGTAAGTAAAAATAATTCGTTTGGTCCGGGGGACGGCATTTTCATATTTTGCCAAGGCTAAGCACATTCGACTAACTTCGTTTTTCCGTCGCAAAACGTTAGCAATACATTAACAGGCAACTGAAACGTTGGCATTTTATGTGTCACAAAAGAAGAAAAATTGATATTATGTATGAATTTAAAATATTTTTAGACATACACATCCAGAGTTAAAAGCAAAATAATATATAAGAATATGTTTATTAAATGTATAGTTTTATATGCATATATATATATATATATATATATATATATATATATATATATATATATATATATATATATATATATATATATATATATTTAGAGTCGTTTCCTTTATATTTTATTCATCAGTGCTTGCTTGTTAGGAAACAATTCTGTTCGTACTCGTCGTTCTACTTCTTCCCACGGGTTTTGTATCGGGTTCGAGTCCGGGGATTGCGCAGGCCACTCTAAAACTCTAATATTGTTCTGCCTGAACCATTCTTGCACATGATTGGAGTGTGTTTGGGTTCATTGTCGTGCTGAAAAATGAACCGTAGGAGCATTTCCCCTTCTGCGAAAGGAAGCATCACCTTTTCCATAATGTTTCTGTATATAAACCTGTTCATTATCCCATCGATAAAGTGTAGAGGACCAACCCCCCCCCCCAGATGCAAGGGAAGCCCACAGAACAACACTACCCTTGCCATGCTTTAGTGTAGGCGTTACATACTTGGGATTGAAACGCTGCTTTACAGGCCTTCTACTCCATTTGAATTAAAAATATTATAGCGTTTATTATCACTAAAAAGAACCTTTCTCCATTCAGCACCAGTCCAGTCGATATGCCTTCGTGCGAATGCAAGCCTAGCAGCTTTATTTCTAGTAGAAATTAAGGGTTTTTTGCTGGTCTCCTACTGTATAACCGTGCCTGTACTAACCTCCTTTGAATAGTTCGGCAAGAAATATTTACATGAGATATTTCGGCTTTGATCTGAGGACCTGACTTCCACGGATCGTTTTCAGAAATGCGTTTTATCAACCTGTCTGCTCATACATTTATTTTTCTTGTTCTACCTAACTTGGGAATAGAATCCAAATGATGTCTTTCATTAAAATATGAGATTATCCGTGAAACTGTACTGGGAATTAACGAAAACCTTCGAGCAATAGCAGCTTGTTTTTCATCATCTTAGAAAGCTCTTAGGACTTGTGATATTAAATCTTTGGACACAGCAGTTCCTTTTCCCATTTCCTTTTCTGAACTGGCGTCAACAAATTCTACGTTGCAGGCTAAGATTTACTCCCAAAACTACTATACAAATACGTTAAAATATGTTTGTTGCAATACTTTTGACGTTTAAAAAACAGCAAACCACTTAACGTCAAATTATTAAATCGTAATTTCCGATGGAATAGTGCTTTGTTATGTCAGATATGATCACCGCCAACTCGAAAAATAATGTTGTGATGTTTACAGCAGGCGCTCGTGTGTTCGCTATATACCATGCAAATTATTATATAATTATATATATATGTATATATATATATATATAGTGCCCATTTAGTATGTAATGCTTGTATATCAGAAAAGTTATTGCGGATAAAAAATAAACAAATAAAAATGCTTTTTGCATACTTAACGGGTATTTTTTTATTTATACCAGCTGTTCCAAAAACGCGTTATTTGGAGCAACTTAGTCATTTAAATAGATCATCCTATATACTTTAATATTTTTTTATATAACGTATCATTAACTAAAAATTAATTCATATTAACGTACCAAAAAATAATATGAATTAGGAAAAATGGTTCTTTCGATGCTTGTCAATTGCTCGACAATTTGTCAAGTATGTAATAGTCATATCTGTTCTGGCGCCTGCGCTCTTTGCTAAACTTCGGTCATTTGTCTCTTAAATGGCGTCACTATTTTGTATACAGCTTTTATGACATAAAGCTATCTTATCTCTCATTAATATATGGGATAATATCCTTAGTGTATCTGTCAGCAACTTATTTTAAAAAAAAAAATTTTAAACTGAACGCTTTAACTCGTATAGAGTATCCAAAGTTAGGTTATATGTGAGTAAAAACTATTGAATATTTGATTAATTTTAAATACGAAATGCATATACACGGTATTTCAAAAGTACTTTGAAAAACATTGCAAGATGATTCCTGACAATATTTTAGGGTAGAAACTTCTAGTAAACTATGGTCTCTGGTCGCTTTCTACCGAGATACAGTGTTGAAATTTAATTTAAAAAAAAATCACAATTTTTATTTAACTCCTGAACGCGTTAAGTTTTTTCATGAAATTTGGTACATAAATTAAGCCTCCAGAGGTACTTATTTTGAAAATATCCACGTCTTTGATTTTAACCAGGGGCGTTGATATAATCAAAAAATATTGAAAAATCAAAAAAATATTAAAAACTCGTTTTCAATATTTAATGTTTTTTTACAGATTTTTGTTAATGTAACTTCGTATTTACAACTTAAAAATGATTTTTGCCAATACCAAAATAAATTCAGCGAAAAACCCTGCATATACATATATTGGTTGAAATTTTCTATTTTGACAAGGAGGATTTGGAAATGCATCATTTTTCAATAAAGCTAAACAGTTATTAATAATTGGTTATAAATATGAATCATATAAGAAATAATGTCCATTTAGCCGACATGTATTTTGTATATGGCCTTGCCAATGGAAATGCGCAGGAAGCTAGACAGAGTTATCAGGAGTGATATCCTAACCCAGTACTGCCTAATGCTTCTATATTTATCAATTTTCATGGCCGTTTAGCTGAAACTGGAAGTTTGACAACGGCACGTGTCATTCCTGGAAGACCTGCTTTAGACTGAACGAAAATATGAATACGACCCTCGGAATAATTGCTAATGCTCTTAACTCCACCGAGATTACAGTTTGGGGAATTTTGCACGAACATCAGCTATATTCATACCACACTCCAAGAGTACAAGCTCTTCTACCAATAGACTTTCCCCAGCGCATTAATATGTGTCATTGATTTTTGGGAAAATTGTCTGAAAATCTTTAAATTATGTATCAATTTTCATTAACTCTGTTTGAAGGGATATTGGGTGATTACTTAATAGGCCCTTTTTTTCTTTTACTTCGACTGAATATTGAAAATTACCCAGACTTTTTGGCAAATGAACTTTTCCAAGTGCGCATGTGGTTTATACATGACGGAGCACCCGCATTTTATTGCACTAGTTAGATAATACCTAAATAAAACTTATCCAAATCGATCCATTGGTAGGGTAGTTGAAAGGAAATCAACCGTGGCCACCAAGGTCTCCAGATTTAAGTCCCTTTAATTTTTATTTGAATTTCTGAGACTTGAAGTCACTTATCTATAAAACACCAGTGGAAAAGCAAGAGGATCTTAGAAACCGAATTGTCGATAATTTCGAATCAATAATAAACAGCGCGCGCCCGAGAATCGATGCAAAGAAAATTGTATTCCTGCATCCTAGAAGAGAGTGGACATTTCCAATAGTATATTTAAAGACAATTTCATTCGTGTAGTTACTGGTTCATTATCTTATATTAGATGTTATTATTGTTACTTTTATTATTTGAATTTTTTATCAATTTAAAACAGTTTTGTATGTCCCTGATAAAATAGTTATTCACTGCAAAACCGTTTCTCATATCAAAAAAACGGAAAAGAACTTTTTTGTTCTAAATAGAACAAGAATTAATAAGACAAGGTAAAACAGAATATGTCAGTGGCGTAAGTTGGTTTAATTCAAGAACGTGTATCCCTGGATGCTTATTTCAAGTACCAAATTTTTAAATAACTCCTGAAATTAAATTTCAGCCGCTCTATATCCGTAAAAAGGCGACTAGGATTCATAGTTTACTAAAACTTCCTATCCCAAAATTTGGATAGGAATCATATTATATTCTATGGATTGCCCAGAATCTCGGATAAGATACTATGATATTATAACTACCCTTAAAGTCCGCATTTTTAATAACTGACCTTAGTTAAGTTTGAGTTGGGAAAAAAATGTATGCTTGAAAATTTATGTATAATGACAATAAAAAGTTAGTCACATGATTTATCTTTCCTGTCACTTTTTTTAATAACAAAAACCCGATTTTTTTTCTAAAAATTGTAAAAACTAGTATGGGAAAAAGTTTCTTCTTTTTTTTGAATTTTTGTCCAAATTTCAATATTAATGGTTCACGTCAAATTTTTCTTTTTTTTTTGTTAATCTAAAACTACTTCACCTAACCTAATATAAGCAAACCAGAATTAAACTATCTGTTTTTGATAATTGATAATTTTTAATATTTTAAATGTCATTTTGTTGACTAAAATATAAAGGGGATATTTTGTAAAAGAATTGAACAAATTCTTCGTTTAACAGTTCTGAAGTGAAGAAGCATTAAGTTAAAAAAAATGAGAAAAATTTGACGTACACAGTTAGTAATTAAATTTGGTATGTAGCTAAAAAATGAAAAGGGAAGCAACTTTTTCTTTTATGATTTTTCAAAATTTTTAGAAAAAATGCAGTTTTCATCAATTTTTTGAAAAAGATGTCAAATTTGACAGGCAAGATAAATCGTATGACTAATTTTTTCATTGTCATTTTGCATTAATGTTTAAGCAAAAACTCAAATGTTACTAAGGTCAATTGTTAAAAAGAAATCCTTGGAATAAGAAATTTACTGGTCACGCAGTATTTTATCCAAGATTACACAATCCATAGAATAATATTTGGAACACTCTGTATAAGATAAAAAAGTCCGTTTAAATAATATTTCCAAAAAATGAACCAAAGTTTTCATGGACAATAGGAATGTGGATTGGCCACTTATAAACTTGCACATCATTTTTGTCTCATATCAGCTGTTTTTCAGAAAAAAATAATGTTATATTTGTTACAAGACACTAAATAAAAAGCTGCAAAAAATGTCCCAAGATATTGACTAAGGCTTCAAAATATAAAAATCAATGAGGTAAACCGTTCCTTAAAAAAATAAACTTTGTTCAAAAATTGTAATTTTTTTTACATTGCTTTCTTTACCACTCTGTACAACACTAAGAAAATATCCCGAGAAGAGCATTCCATGGCGCTGTTTCCACACGAAACGAGCTTTTAGAAAAGCTCATTCAAATCGGTTGTAAAAAGTGTCGCAGTGACTGACATTTAAATATCATATCAACAAATCCTTTCGCCGTTCCTTCTTCCGAGAAATTTATATAAATTGAATAAAAACAATAATTATTCAAAATGATAAAAATTGCCTAATGAATGCCAAATTAAATAGTAAGTGCTATTGATTCTACAGTCATGATGATCATGATCCTAAGTCATGTGGCCAACTGTGGTAGTTTAAGTGGGGTTTTTTTAGAAATTAAATTAAAAGTGATAACATTTACTCCATTAAAGTTGCCATTGATCGCAAGCATACAATGTATTTTACCACTTACTGTTATTTTGTTATGCATTAGGTATTTTTTATTACTTTGAATAATCACTATATTTATTCAATTTATTTGGTTCACTTATGCTTACTATGTAAAAGAAGAGATTAAAATGAAAATATTTTCTTTTATTCGCTGAGATAATACGGGGGGGTTACATTTAAAAAAAAATTAAAAAATAATGAAAACTCCAGACTTGGCAACACTGCACTATTTCTTTTGTTTAAAGAAATGGATTTTTCAAATTAGGTCACACATACACTAAAACGGCGATATCAGCAGTAGTTATAATAGGGGAGCGCCTCCTCCTCCTCCTCTTCCTCTCTCTCATGTCCCTCATTCTTAACTTCCTCCCCTTTTATTCTCATTCGCATCATATTTTTAATTTTTTCTCTTTGTTCTCCCACATTTGATTTTGCATTCTTAAGTCTTATAAATAGGTGCATCATGATCATTTTAGTATGCCGAGACACATTTACTAAGCTGTGCTCGAGTTGCGTAAAAAGTTTTTTTTGAATTTTTCCACCAATTTTGTATAAAACAAAATGAAAAAATGTGTCAAGTAATAAGTGAATTATGTGTAATCGCGAAAAATTAACTACAACTATCAGACAGTTAAAAGTTAAATATCTCAATTTCTTTGAAGTGATTTCGAAAGATGAATACACCAAGCTGTTTTATCCACTGAAACGAGATTATTTAAAAGCAATTGACTGTTGTGATGATTATTTAGAAGGAATTATAAGCCTTACTACGTTTTTCAATACATTTGGGAAATCATACTTTGTAGGAGAATTAAGCCACCTAATAGAATTTATAGGAGAAGATTGCCAATTTATACCTGCTATTATTGCAACCCAAAAGAGGTTTCAATTATACGAAGATAAAAAACAGGTATTATCAAAGAAAGTTAATCCTATTCGCAAGAGACGTCCCCCTACATATTTAAAATATTATGTTAAATAAATGAAATGGCTGAGTTGCTGATTGCAGTTAAATTATTAGAGGAGAAATTTAGTAATCTTTCAAAAACCTATTTCTCATATTGTATGGCAAGTGGTCCGGAGTGGATAGACTTTTATTGTAATCAATCTGAGGAATTCGTAAAGGCTGCCCTCTGTTGCAACAAATACATTGAAACATTAAATTTTTTTCAACTTATTCAAGATCTAAAAGATATTGGCTTTGGTTACTATTTAAAAGACTTGAAGCAATTTATTGACGAGGATACTATTCTTCAAGAAATTGAAAAGGAAGAATAAATTTAATAATATTTACAATGGAGCAAATGGTTACTGAAATGTATGAAGAGTTTATTATATCTGCTGCATACTTCCAATATTTATCAATTGTAGGCGAAGAAGACGCAGAAGCACAAGATTTGACAGCATATGTTAATAATATAGATCGAATGAAACAATGTAAATTAGCCGCTAAATTTTGTAATGATTATTTAAATTGTTTTTTATTATAAAAATGAGTATGAACTTTTAAATGAATTTAGAAAATTAGATTTAAGGTATCATATTAATTGTATTCAATCATGGTTGGTTAATGCAAAATAAAAAGGTAATTAAGTTTTTTTTTATATTTTTATTCATTCATAAAACAATTGTCATATAAAAATAACACATTTGTCAAAGCACACATACAAGGTGATTTTGAATGATAGAAGCATTTTGGTTCCATTAGCTTTAGCGCTGGTTGTTCATCTATTTCAATCACATGCTTTTTAGAATATTTCTGTATAAAATCCTTTTTTTCGCTTCCTTTTACAAAAACAAAATCTGCTTTCTTCGTAAGTGTTTCAATTATTTTCGGGAAATGATGTAATGGAGTAAATCCATTATTCCAATGTATACAATGATAATTTTTCGTTAACCATACCGCCTGCTTGTGACAATCAGGTGAAAGAAACTCCATTGGAAAAGGCTTTTTAAAAATGTAATGAGTCATTTCATAACCATCAAAAGCTGCAAGCTCTTTCGGTATAAATTTATTTTTTTCATCTTTGAATCCTTGAATATCTATAACCAATCTCATATTTTCAAAGCAGCAAATTTTTTAATGAGACTTTTTTTACTTGAATAATTTGCAATTTCTTCTTTCAGTTGATTAATTTTAAAAATAAATTTTTCAATTTGTAGTTGTAGTTTTGATGTCATGATTAAAACTAAAAGCTTTTGAAAATTTCTTTAAATTAAATCGAAATATGAAAATAGTGGGGATAAAGTTTATAATTGTTTCACAATTTTAGTAAGAGGGTTGTAGCTAAATAATTTGTCATGTAAAATAAGACAATAAGCAGAAGTATCTTTTTTAATTGCATTGTGTGTCTCAAATTCAATTCTCATTACTACGGATCCCGTTTGAATTGTTTCTTTTTGATGGGAGCAATCAATATGTGTAATAGGACTAATGTTTTTGAATTGTTCAGGATTAAAAATGGGTTCATTTGGAACACCATAGTAAGACTGTCTAAAGTTGGCAAACATTTCGTATAAAGCAGAAAATTTTTTTTCTTCGAAATTTAAGTACAAATCGTGATAAGGATATCTTTCAGAATTTAAATATACTCTAATATTTGACAAGGTAATATTGTCAAATTTACTCATATCTTTAACAATTTTCCCTTTTCTGTTTTCTTGAAAGCCAATCACAACATGACGAGGAGCTTCTAGTTTACTAGTTGTTTTTACCGGCCATGTGTGACGGGTTGTTTCGGTTAGAGAAGAATATTCAACAAGTTCCCAACTCCTGAATCCTATCAATATATCTTTATTTGATTCTAATATTTTTGATAGAGCAAGTAGTTGTAGCATATCAACTAGAATGTGAGGAACTTTCCAATAAATTTTATCGAAAGTAACCAATGGAGTGTCAGGAGCAGTAACAAGGTGTGCCGGATCTTCTTTGAAAATAACACCATCTAAATCATCAGTTGATCTAATAAGAACCAATTCCTGTTTCATATTCATAATAATTTTTCTGTAATCTTGAAAAAATCCTAAAAGCATTTTTAGTGGTATGGATACGGAGAATTTTCCATCATTATCAACTAAAATTGTATCACCTTCTTTCCGATGTGGAAACCAACCTGCATTTTCCAGTTTTAAACTTTCGTTGGTATTGTGAGAAAGGTAGCTTTTTAAGGTTGATGCTAATCCAACATTTCTTATTGAATCTATAGTAATTCCGTTTAGTTCATAGCGGATTTCTCTGAACAAAAAGGCTATACCATTGTTAATAAATAGCAATTCTTTCTTATATTTACCTTCTGTATTAGTTAATTTTCCTTCGATATAAAGTAAACTATCTGATGGTAGAGTGTAAGCATCGAGTTCTTGAATTGGGATCCTTATTTCATCATTGTAATCGAATTTTGAAGAAATATATGGTTGATATGTGTGAAGCTCAGAACTGACGATGGAATTGTCTACATAAAGCTTTTCGTTTACGTTTAATATGTTCATTATTTTAAAACAGTGAAACCCAAGGATGTGAGAAATTTACGATTATCTCGTCTTAACTTGTTGGTGTTGGATTTGATACTGAACTGTTGTTTAGGCTTTTTCTTCTTATAAGTTTCTACTTTGTTGATAGTGGTAGGGGCAAGTCTCATCCCAAGGGCTCTATTATATCTAACAACCATTTTATATTTCACTTGTTTGTAAATGTAACCCTACTGTTATAGTTTCTCCTCTAAAACTGATAAGTTCTCCGTCTTGATCAACTATTTTAACTGTTATATTGTTAATTGCTTTGACGCTAACTGGAAAATACAAAATGGGCAAAGGAGATTCAACTATTTTATACCCTGGAGCTACAGTTGGATAAAACTGGTGAATAATATGAACAGGTTTACCATTATTGTAAGAACCGACACAAATATTACAGTCAATACAAATAGCATTCACCTTAGTTATTTTTGCAACATTATCTGATTCTTCCTCTTTCATAGCTTCTAGTATCCTGCTATTAAAACCCAACATTTTTCCTATCGAATCTTCCTTGGTAAAATCAATTATTCTACTACACATTAAAAAAGTTTTTAGAGTATTAACATTTGCTTTTAAAAGAAAAAAAATTTTTTCATTCGGAAATAAATCTTCTATACTTTCTCTTATGTATGTTTCTATATCTGTAATGTCATAAGTTCCGTCGGGAATAACAATTACTTTTTTATCTATATAAAATTTATTATATCCTTCTTTTATATTGGGGATAGTCATAAACGTTTCAAAATCAGCTAAACCCAGGTAATATTGTTTTTCATCCTCTAAATATATGGGCGGATTAAAATCAGCAGACAAAACAGAACTGTTTCCTGATATGGCAATTGTGGTAGACATTGCAGTTTATTTATGAATGAGATATTACAATAAATAATGAGT
Organism: Kuschelorhynchus macadamiae; assembly: GCA_030620095.1. Classification (NCBI taxonomy): domain Eukaryota; kingdom Metazoa; phylum Arthropoda; class Insecta; order Coleoptera; family Curculionidae; genus Kuschelorhynchus; species Kuschelorhynchus macadamiae. Next base: position 24,801 of record JAUTXW010000461.1, on the reverse strand, counting down.
TTATATATTTTTTTGCAAAAATTTTAGGGATAGTTGACCACAGTTATATGAATTAAATTTTTGTTTATTTTCATAAGTATAAAATACATCCACTTTGCCATTCGAATTAAAATATTTGAGAAGTTCAAAAGGTGGTTTTAAATTTCCATAACTATCAAAATATATTACATTTTTGTTATTTTTAATATAAGCAGTCCAATGAGATCCTTTATTTTGTTTTTTATCCAAATTTACAATACCACATTCTTTCAGATTAATTTTTTTTGGAAATTCATCGAGCATAAAAACACCTCTAAAGCCAGTTATTTTTAACAGCTTTACATATTTAATAATATCATTGTTCGTAAGTGCTCTTTTTGGAAAACTTATTTTGAGTTTTTTTTTTGTCTGATTGCTTTCATTTTAACGGATCCTCCTTTATAAGGTCTAATAAATAGTCCCTTTCCTTTATATGGTCTAATATATAATCCTTTCCCTTCTTTAGAAGCATTTTCCATTGCAATATTATGTCTATGTATTTCTTCTAGTTGCTGTTTAGCTGCTTTAGCATCATTTACTGCCTTAGCAATTCCTGCCGCGCCTCCACCTAGTGCACCCAGGGCGCCAAGAATGGGAAACAAAAGAGGTAGAAATCCTCCAATTTTTTTGGGTGTTCGAATGATACGTTTTTTTCTCAATTTAAGTTTACCCCCTTTTGTATTTTTTAATCCCAAACCGAACTTTCTTTTACCCTTCATTATTCCTGCAACACTTAAAGCTGCAATTTTTTCACCAATAGAAGAATCTTTAGCTTTTACCCTATCCCAGGCTTTTTTTTCTAATATTTGGTCAGATATGTGTCTTTTTGATAAATCTTCAGTCTGAGAGTAAGATGTTCTTTGCAAGCGGAATCCAATGGATTTATACCAACGTCACCTCTAGTTAATCTTTTTTCCAAGTTGGTGCCGGGACCACAATAATTATATCCTGGTATATGAACTTCGAAAGGTAGTTTGCTAATTAATTTATTTACTAAACCAGAGCCTTTTCTATTACGTGTTTTAATAGTTTTTTTCAACTTATGGCGACCCACAGTCATTGAAGTTCTTTTTATACTAAAAGCACATTGACATTTTTCTGGTATAAATACTTTTACAGCTAAAAATATTTACTAGTGTGATTAAGAATGAGGATTGAAAAACAAAAATTCTCATTACCAGTAAATAATCATGATGAAAAAATTTTAAGTAAACAGTTGAGAAAGCATGGTGACTTATTTTGCGGTGGTTCAAAAAGAGGGCTTATAGTTGGTTGCAGTGGTAGCGGTAAAACCAACGTTATGCTTACACTGCTCGAGCATCCAAATGGAATTAGGTTTGAAAATGTCTATGTTTATTCAAAGTCATTAGATCAACCAAAATATGAATATTTAAGAAAGTTGTTAAAACCTATGAAAGAAATTGGATACTTTGAATATGATAGCGATGAGAACATTATTTCACCTCATGAGATAAAGCCAAATTCCGTTATCATTTTTGATGATATTCCTTGTCATAATCAATCTATTATTAGGGACTAATTCACGCATGGAAGGCATAGAAACACCGATTGTTTTTTTATTTTTCAAGGATATTCCTCAATCCTTAAACGTCTAATTCGAGAAAATGCAAACTTATTAATTTTATTTAAACAGGACTGTTTGAGTTTAAAACATATATATAATGACCACTGTATATTGGATATGACATTTGATCAGTTTAAAAATATTTGTGCTAACTGTTGGATGGATCCATATGGCTTTCTTGTAATTGACAAAGATTGTGAAGTAAATCACGGCAGATATAGGAGTAAATTCGATTCCTTTATATATTTATAAAAGTAAAAAATTTGCAGTTTTATTTCATTTAAAACTTGTACAGCATGGATAAACGTTTAGCTCGAGAATTAATAAGATCGAGACAAGCCGTGAAGCAGAAATATCAAAGCTTGAAATTAGCTACTTCTACTGCTCAGTCCGAATTAGAACAAACTTATAGACCAATAACACAACCACTTAAACAGCTAATTTCAAGTATTGGTAAATCCGAACCATTCGATTTAAAAGAAGAAAGAGTTTCAAAGTATGAAGATTTCAAAACACCTACAAAGCTTTATAAAACATCAACTCCGACGAAAAATATTCAGAAAACAGGAAAAACTCCGTCACTCCCTACAGAACTACCAACATTTTTAAATGACAGTAGTATCACTTCTTCCTCTCCTGTAGTACAACCATTGTCATCAACTGTTATAGCAGAAACTTCAGATCCTTCTAGTGACACAACAACAAATTTAAACTTGTCAGACATATTGGAACAAACTAGAAAAACAATTCAAACCTATGTTGGCACACCATCATATAAAGATTACTTAGCAGATTTTCATGAATTACCCAGATCATATATTGATGAGGGTGTGAAAGATACACAACATAAATTTGACCATTATTATGGAATAGTTCATGACCTCGAAACGGATAAGTTTTCTTTTGGTTTAACACAGATACCGGTAGAAATTATTGGAAAAGACATTAAAGTGGGAGGAATAACGTACACAGGCACGCCAGGTTTATACGAATTGCTTTTCAAAAAAAAAACGAAAGGTTATAAGAAGGAAGATTTAGATAATTACATGAACATTCTAGCTAAAACAAATGTATATCGTAGGAATTTTGATTCAAATGAACAAGTTCAAGGAAATACATCACACAAATATGTTACAATAATAGGACCATATTTACAAAGAAAGGGGATAACAAAGACAAAAACCTTGCCAAGATTAGTTACAGCATTTAACAAACCAAAACCTCCGTTTAGAACAACTAGAGCCAAATCTACAGGAAAGGGATTAATTTTGAAAACAAACAGATCAAATACAGACTATGTATACTGGAATAATGTTAACGAAATTGTTGATAGGCTACGTTTATTAATTTCATCAAGTGATGCGGGAAATAATGCTCATAGTAACGAGATTATCTCTATTATTGAAGAATTAAGAGAAGATAAAGTAATACTATAAATAACAGCTATCAAATATAATCATATTTATTGTTTAATGAAACCTCAACATGACAGTTGATAAATTTGGACGCCATATTTCAAAACATAATCAAGAGAGAATAAGTGACATTAATAATTTAAAAAGGAGATTAGGTGAAAATGAAACAAATAATGAAATCTTTGCTAAAAAGCTTAAGGTTTTTGATGAAAATTTTTTAAAGTATGAAAACCAGATTAAAGGATGCTATACCTCAATTGAAAACGTTAATAAACAGTTGCTAACGCTAAATCAAATAAGTAAAGATTTGCAATTTTTAAATGAACATGTTAAAAAGGAAGACAAAAAATTAAGTGATGATATCAACAAAATTAATAAAATAATGGAAACAAATATAAGAGAAGTAATAATTGAAAAACACAAGGAAAAAATTAAACAATTAAGAACTTTTATAAAAAGGTTAGATGATGAAAAAAAAAGAAATCAAAATAGCATTCTTAACAGTAGAACAATTGACCAACTCACTTTGGAAGAAAATCAACAATATATTTCCTTGGAAAATATAATGTCCAGTGTAATTAAGAAATTAGAACAAGAATTAAATAAAACAGAGGAGGAATTAAAAAATAGTGATAGTAGATCAACTACTTTCTTAACTGGAGAGATAAAAAAATCCTTTAATGCGTTAGAAAAGGAGATTACTAAAATTAGTAAAATTTTAAATGAAAAAAGTTATACAATACAAATTGATAAATTGAATGAATGGGAAAAAACATATAAAAGTTATATTTCGAATTATTACAAAACATAGAAAGTGAACTTCCTTAAAATTGAATAAACAAGTTTGTTGTCATGACAACCGTTAAACAACAAGTCGTTAATGAATTACATAAACCTGCTAGAAAAAACTACAAACGCAGAAGGGTGGTAGTGAAAGGGTTAAATGATCTTTTTCAAGCTGATTTGGTTGAAATGTTACCCTATGCCAAATTTAATAAGGGATTTAAATATATCTTGATTACAATAAATGTATTTTCTAAGTATGTTTGGGCCGAACCGTTAAAATCTAAATCTGGAAAAGACGTAACAGCGGCAATGAAAAAAATATTAATCAGTGCAAAAACTCCACCAAAAAACTTGCAAACGGATAGAGGGAGAGAGTTTTTCAATGTACATTTTCAAAATTTGATGCAACAATTTCGAATTAACCATTATAGCACGTTTTCCAATTTGAAAGCGAGTATAGTAGAAAGAGTGAACAGGACTTTAAAGAATAATATGTGGAAAATATTTAGCATTCAAGGAAATTACAAATGGTTTAATATATTAGCGGATATTGTAAAAGATTATAACAATACAAAACATTCTTCAATAGGAATGAAGCCAAAACAAGTAAATAAAACAAATGAAAATAGAATCTTGAAATCTGCATTTACTCATGCTAAAACGTTAGATATAAAATCTCCAAAGTTTAAAGTGGGTGATCACGTACGAATAAGCAAGCATCGAGAGGCATTTTCAAAAGGTTACACACCAAATTGGTCAAATGAGATATTCCACATTAAAGAAGTTAAGATGACAAACCCTTGGACATATTTAATTCAAGACGAAGATAATCAGGACATTCTGGGTGGTTTTTATGAGCAAGAATTACTAAAAGTAAAGCATACCGATGTGTATCTTATTGAGAAGATTTTGAGAAGGAAAGGAAACAAAGTTTATGTGAAATGGTTAGGACTTGATAAAAAATATAATACATGGATTGATAAAAAAAATATTGTTTAATTAAATTGAAATTAAATTTTAGTTAAATTTGTTTTATTTCTGTTCCTCACTTTATGCTTTAGCTGATACAAATTACAATGTATTAAGGTGCTAATTAATTTCAAATAAAATTCACATTTACTAAACTAAGATTTTATTAAGTAAAACATCAAATACAATTTTTATTAAAACGTGTCAAATATATTTTATTTCTATGTTCCTCAGATAATATCGAATCTAGAATAAGTTTACAATCATTTATTCTTTTTTCAAAACGGAGTCTATCTAAGTACCACATCTGAAAGTTACTCCTACGGGCTTGTCTGTAAGCAAAGCTCCACTTCACTAACACATGCACCTTATTGTTCTCTTCCAGAAAAGATATTGTTTTCTTCGTAATATTTTCTTTTTGATCCATTTTCATTGTTTTCTTCGTAATATTTTCGTTTTGTTCCATTTTGCTTCAATTTGTTTTCCATTTGTTCAGGATATAAAGCAAGTAATTCCATCATAGTTGAAACATTTTCACTGTTAGGATTTTCTGTTGGACTTATTATATTATAAACATGCGTACACAAGTCGCCACAATCAGATGAAATATTATTTTGAAATATTTTGAAATATGTATTGAATTCTTGCCTTTTAAGTATAGATAATCTATAATCAATAATTTCCTTTAATCGCCACAAATTGTCCAAAGACTCTTGTCCTAAGTATATGAAGTGTGGGCCTTTTGTAATTTGTAGAACAGGGGTATCATTTATTTTCTGAACCTGCAGATGAATGTTGTTTATATTCACACTGGTTTGATCAACTTGAGGAAAGTAGAAATTGTTTACAATAATTCCTTGATGAACACAAATGTCTTTCCAATTTTCTTCGGTTAGTGCGATTGAAAATCCAGTTTTTCCACCAATTACAATTTTTGGAGAAAAATCATTTAAACTAATGCCAACAAGAACAAATTTTGACAAAGAATTATTTAAAAAATAAATTTTTGAATTAAGAAGCGTTTCCAAAGGTTTATGAACCACGGCGTTGTTCATAATGACTAAACGAGACTGAAACATATTGTGTTATTCTTGTACTTAAATATTCTCATCCCCACTTTCTTTAAAGTTTCGATTAAAATGGATTAATGAAAAAATAGATTTCCAGTTTGAAATTTGTAATAAAGATAAATAATTAAAATGGTAATGTATAAAAATAATGCAAAGTTTAATGTAACACTAATGATGGAAAAGTAATAATTTTTGAATCCGTCATAATAATTGGTACAGTTGGGGGTTAAAATTTGTAACTGATTATTTTTAAACTCTAACCTTTCTATCCAATTTGTATCAAAAATAGATCGATTTGGATAATGATACAAAATTTTAAAAAATTTACTTGCATTTTCATTTCCATTTATTCGTTCCATCCAACTAATTGTACTATTGTTAATTAATCCAATTTTCATAAATTTACAATATTTACTTAGAGTGACGTCTGTTTTATTAGAAAAACATATTTCACACTGTGTTACGCCAGGGGGATGATGAACATAAAAAACATTTTGGAAAATAAAATAAAGAAGAATAAATTGAGATCTACTGATAGTCATTAAAACAAATTAATAATTATATTCCAAATTTATTAACATTAAGCAGATACTTTCACCACGAAAGCAAAAGCAGTTGTAAAAAAATAACAATAAAATACTTAATTTAAATATAAGTTCATAAATAAGGATATTAATAATACTATATAAAATGTGTAGCTTGACTTATTTTGAATGGTTACAATTATTCGATTCCTATTTTTCCATAAACAGTTATTTAAATCACAATTCCTAGCAAATTTCTTATGCTCCACAATAGGATCATCATAACTTAACCAATCAAAAATTTCAATACCACAATAAAAACATTTACAAATATCATTGATTGAAGTATAGTAAAAGCCAGCTCCAGCTAACACTTCTGGTCTCAATTTTCCTTTCCATTTTTTAAAAGTGGAAAGTCGTTTTTCATATGTTTTAAAATAACTGTTATCAATTTCTTTGTCAAAAGTTTCTATGCACATTTTGTGAAAGACTTATGAAGACTAACTTTGGTTTCAAAAACAACAAATTTAAATACCTTATAATATCTACATAAATATATCTAAATCTTCATGTTCTGCATTCCATTGATACAAAGCAATATCTTGGTGTCCCCAAGCTAATGTATTAAAACTATAGGGAATTTTATACCGCTTATCATCTTCGGAACTCAAAGCCAATTTATTAATTAACTCTGTAAATCAAAATACAAGAGTTCTAACCACACTACACCACAACTTGTTACGTTCTGGACGCGCGTTTCGCTAACCAAGTTAGCATCATCAGCAGTTTATATCATCTGCTGATGATGCTAACTTGGTTAGCGAAACGCGCGTCCAGAACGTAACAAGTTGTGGTGTAGTGTGGTTAGAACTCTTGTATTTTGATCTATCTTCCACCACAGGTTCCAGTGTTAGGACTTAACTCTGTAAAAATTGTATGTTGTCTAGATCGAAAAACATACATTGAACAAAAGGTTTTAGAATGATTTTCAACAACATCTTTATAATGAATAAAATCCAACTGCTTTTTAATTGCACTTTTTTTAACACCTTTTGCTTTTTTTGTTAAACTGTTTTCCGTTTTAATACAATATGCTTTTGCTCCAGTACCAAAGAAAGCAGTAATGGGTTCACCAGCATATTCATCTTTGAATTTTCCTATAACTGACTTTGTAATAGGCATTTCATGAATATTATTAAATTCATAATTAGATGTGTCAAATTTGTGAATATTTTTTATCATGTCAGAATAAATATTTGGAGTTGTGACTTCTAAAATGAACGAATCGGTATCGGTGTATAAAAGTGAAATATTTTCCTGATAAAGAGGTTTTAAAAAATTATAAAAGAAATCATACATGACAGTTTTAGATATATCTAATATTGAGAAGCCTACATATATTGGTTTATTGTAAGTAACTTGAATCTTTTGCATTTGAATAGCTACCAAGTTTTCAGAAAATATTGTTAAGTCCTTGAAATATGGTTTTGCAATTAAATTCTCAGCACCATCTTTTCTTCTATTTTTTTCCCACTCTGTAACAAGTCTTACGTCAATTCTCCTATCAACATTTTCCATAGTCTTGCCATAAATACTATTATTTGCCAACTTGTAAGTATTACGATCAAATTCATTCTTTGAATCATTTCTTAATCTTGAATTCAAGTCTATATATTTTTTCAACCAATCAGATTGAGAAAACTGTAAAACTCTATGAACTTTAGTTAACTTGAGTCCATGTTCCAAACATTGTTTTAATAATTGATAGTGAATAACATATTTTGATTTATCATTTAAATTGGGTATTAATTTTATGCATTTAGAATTTGGCGGTTTAAAGTTTTCTGGACAAAACGGAAAATCGTTATGATAGGAATGTAGACTTGTAGGATATTCTAAATCAACTTCTAAAACATATCCCTTATTAGATTTTTTAGAAATATTCATAATATTTAAATCATTGATTTCTTTATCTGTTAACCAAACAAAATCTCCCGTTGGAATGTGCTGTGACATTGCATAACCATACAAATTTGTTGCATCATAATAAATTATGTATTTAGTTGGCTTTAAAGGATCAAAATTTAAAAGAAATGGGTTATTAGCTTCAGATTTTCTACAAATGCAAGAGCTCACACCACCGCGAACGCTTTTTTTGAAAAAGTGTATCATATCTGGATCAGTTAACAATTCTAACTCTATTCCAGTATAACGCAAACACGCCTCCCAGGATAAACCTGGAAAAGTGTAAAAATGAGCTGGATCGAGCTTATATGTGGATAAACAAGTGCTTCTAAAATTTTCAAAAATATCTGCCAAAAGTAAAGTATCAGAGAGTAAGTAAACGTCGGAGTATTGACCAAGAGATTCACATTTAAACAATTGCCAAACCTTTACAGCTCTTTGGTATTCTGCATCACTGATGTGCTCATCCGTTAAAGTATTATAAAATTGGTCTTTCTGAGGTAAATTTGTTTCTTCTAATTTTAAATAATCATCAATATAACTGTAAGGAAATACACCTTTTTGCCGAATAAGTTTAAATCTTTCTTCATCATTGAAAATTTTTTTTATTTCCTTACATTGTTCATCTTTTAAGCTTTCAGAGAGTTTTGATAAAGAATGGGATAGAAATTGAAAAGAATCAATAAACCTTAATGATATATTTTTTTTCTTAGCCTTTTGTGTCTTTTTATCAAAATAGTTATCCACATGAATAAGCTTTTCAAATGAAATATATTTTTCCTTGTTTTGTGCGATAACTGTTAGTTGTTCTTTGTTTAAGCATAATTTTTTAAGAAATAGATGAGAATCATAATTACGCAAATTATGCAATATAACTGGAATAAAGTTAGGTATTCTGTAATTTATGTTGCAGAGTGAATGAGCTGGACCTCTATAAAGACCGGTTATATGACAATGATCTGCAACCCTGTCATTTAAAAGAGGTTTATTACAAATATGACAAACTTTTTCATAGTTATGATAAATTTTGTCCAGTTCGTTCAAAGGGATCATTTTTTTAGGAGCCTTTAAATATTTATTGTATATGTTATACACATCTCTTTCTAAAGAATTTATAAATAATGTATCACAATTTTGACCTCTATATTTTTCAAATTTAGAATAATTATCGTCGAAGGAACATTTAATGTAATAGGCAAATGAATGTGGAATATGTTCATATTGTTTTAAGGTGTATGAAGTATTAGGATTTTTATCAACATTGTCATTATTTAAAGGCTTTAAAATGCATTCAAAATCTGCATACACCACGAAAGGAACTTTCATTTGTTTATGATAATTTACAAATTTCAAAATATTATCATATGAATAGTTTCCAAACTTATCTTTTATTAATTCTTTAGAAGGTAGGTTAATTCGTAAATGATCACAATCATAGCTATTGTGTTGTAATAAATTTTCTTCTGTAGGGAAATATTGTAAACAACCATCGCAAATATATTTTTTTCCGTGATGTTTAGAAATTTGTGCAGAAACTAGTTTTGATAAATCTTTAATATAGCAATAATGAAAAGTTTTTTCATCATCATCACTTATTAACAATAAATTGACATGTTGATTTTTTTTATTCGATGAATAATAAAGTGGACCAATTACTTCATACCCCTTTTTAGGATTTATAATTTCTAATCCATATACATTAATAGAAATGTTATTTTTTTCTTCAAAAATCTTAATGTTCTTTAGCAACATTGGAAATTCTATACCTGACATATCCAAAACAGAAGAGTAGTGTGGGTAGGATGAAGTTTCAAAATCTAATCCGCGTGGTTGGTGAAGAGCAGACACAACTGCCCAGGCGAAGCAAAAGTTGTCATCATTCCTAATGTTGATCACAGCTTGACGTCTCTTGATCTCTTGAGGAAGTTCGATAAAAGATGAGGCTCTCAGCGGATTGTGCTTGTTAACATTAATTTCCAAATGAAGTAAATTCATCAAAGCCCATCCTGCAACGTAAAAATTAAAAAATTACTTTTTTTGTTGCTGTTGTAAAATCGAAAATAAATTCTTTACCTGAATCTCTTTCTGCAAATTCGTCAGCTTTCTGGTCAATAATGGTGCAGATTTGCTCTAACAGTTCTTTTTTCTGATATCCCTGGCAAATGACTTGGAACGGCGCATTAAAAGATTTGACATCATAGCTGTCGCTGCTGGGGTTAAAATAGAAACCGAACAGTTCCATATTTAGCTTGATACATTTATGTTTCTGCAGTTCTTGATCTATTAGATGTGCAATTTTGTATTCCAAATGTTGAAAATATTCTTTCACATTTATGAAGTTTTGGTGTGAGGAAATCCTATAAGATATTATTCGTTCCCTGAATGCTGACTTGATAATTTCAACACCTTCCTCCAAGCCTATTTTGGAATTGTTCTTGTGCACACTAGATCGAAGATGTCCACCCCATAGACTTTGGTTTATATTTTTCTTGCATTCTTTACAATATTTTACAATATTTGTAGAATCTATATAAATTAAGAAAAAAATATTTTACAAAATATTTTACAAAATATGACATGAAAAATAAAATGTTCTTACCTTTAACAAGCTTTGGTTTTTTCAACCAACTGTTGAGTTTTGTGGAATTTCCGTTAACATGTTTTTTAATATGTCGCAGTAAATTATCCTTTCTAGTAAAGACTTTATTACATGTTACACACTTATGCATTTCTGAAGTTTTCTGCATAATAATAATAATAATAAAATTAATATTGTGCAATTCTATTTAGTTATAGTCAAATTTTGAAAAAAGCAATTGCATTTTTGAAGTTCTTTGTATAATAATAAAATTAATATTGTGCATTTTTATTTAGTTATAGTCAAATTTTGAAAAAAGCAATAGAAATTAATTGACTTTATGAATCCATTTCTTCAAATGAGTCAACTAATTTGTCAAAGGCCTGTTTAACATAATTCACCGTACTTTCGTCTCCCTTTTTAATTGTGATCAAATTAGTTAAATTTTGAATAGCGAAACCCAGACACTTAAGGTTTGCTATTTGTTTTTTATTTTTTTTATTAATTTTAAATTTTTTTTTAATGATAAATGATGGTTTCGAAATTGAATTTTGTTCAACTGGTGAATTATTAGGAGAAATATCCGAAGTCAAATTTGCATCAATTTGTTTTTCTTGCGGATCAGAATTTACAATAGCATATGGTGAATTAATAGAAGATATAGCCGAACTTAAATTTTGATCAATTTGTTTTTCTTGCGAATCAGAATTTACAATATCATATGGTGAATTAGTAGGACAAATAGCCAAACTTAAATTTTGATCAATTTGTTCTTCTTCCGAATCAGAATTTTCACTAAACAAAAAGGGAGAGCAAATTGGTCTCGGAGAATTAATTGGCGATTTTAATGTTAAATAATTTGGATTAGATTTTTGAAAACAAACAATATCCTCACAGCTAGAATTTTCAGTTTCGTCAATGTCATTCAGTTCTTCAAGAGTTTGTTTAGTTTTTGTTGTAATTAAGTCCGTTTTGTTGTCAATAATGTCATTAAGATCGTCAAGAGTTTGTTGTTGAGTAGCTGTAAATAAATATTTTTCGTTGTTGTGTTTGTTGGCATTATTCTGAACTTGGCTATTATAAATAATTTCATTCAAGTCCTGAATAGTTTGTTGTTGACTAGTTGTAAATACGTCTGTTTCATTGTTTTGTTGGTTTGCAAAATTCTGCATTTGAGTACATGTGTATAAGTCAAAGTCATTGTCAATTATTTTGCTACTCGATGCCAAAAAATTGTCCATTATGAAAAAAATCGTAATAACAAATAAAAATGCCACAAATGTACATAAAAATGTCACCAATATATATAAGAATTAAATCTTGCCAAATAAAAATGTTAGAAATAAAAATAAAAATTTACCAAATAGACACAATGTAAACACCAGAAAACTCGCGAGCTCTGCACAGTGTGAATGCAGAAATCAATTGCATTCGTCTCTTCGCTGAGGCGATTTTATATGCAAAAGTTAATCACATGTGTCCTACTTAAAGTTGAACGACAATCTCTAAAAACCACTTTCCCAAGCCGATCAACAACCTTACCCCCCCCCCCGGACCCCTGAATTTCCGAGACTAAAATCCCGGTTCCCCAATTTCGGGCTACCCTCTTCAGGTTAAGTTAAGTTAGGTTAGGTTATGTTAGGTTAGGTTAGGTTAGGTTAGGTTAGGTTAGGTTAGGTTAGGTTAAAAAAAAAAGAAGAAAAGAAAAAAGGAGAAGGAAAGAAAAAGAAGAAGGAAGGAAAAAGGAGAAGGAAGGAAAAAGGAGAAGGAAGGAAAACGGAGAAACATATAAAAAAGAGAAAGAAGGAAGGGAGAGAAAGAAGATAAGGTGAGAGTGAGGGGGGTTGGCGGAGCGGGGAGGGGGGGGGGGGGCGAAGCCCCCCTTGGCCCCCCCCCCCCCCCCCCCCCCCCCCCCCCCCCCCCCCGAAAACTGACAGGGAAAGGGACAGCTAAAAAAGAAAAAAAAAAAAAAAAAAAACTTAAGTATTGCAGGTAGTAAAAGTGGTGGTTGATGGGATATATACTTAAGAACATCCACTCGACGATCATACAGTATCATTCGCTGTAATATCAGTTGTCGATATTATTTTATAAGCTATAACCAAAATTGTTTTTTATCAAATATATCTATCTAAATCTAAAGCTCCTAACGATGGCAGAAAATATGATTGGAAACGCTGACCAAATTGAAGAAAATAATGTGGAGAACGCCGCTCAAATTGAAGAAAGAAAAGAAATTTTTATTAACTTGGAAGGCGATTCCATCACTTATAAACATTCATTTTTGGACAAATCATCTAGGCTTGTTAGAAGATCATTCTTATGTAACATCGACATTAATTATATTGAGGAGGAAGAAGAAGAGATGGAGGAAGATGATCAGGAAATTGACGAAGGAGTGGACATGGATGGACAACTACTAAATTTAGGAACCGAGGCTGACGTAAAAGTAAGCAAGTTTAGGGCTAGTGAATTATTTAATAATTTTGAAGAAAAAGATGTATGTGTTATACAAAGCTACTCTAAAATTGAAAGTCGAAGACTAGGAACATTTGCTATTTGCCTTCCTTGTAGTGCAATTCACATGAGATATTTACGGAGAGGGGAGTCCGATCATGTGAGCTGCCACTACAAAAGAGCCTATGTTGTTAGTGCTTCTGATTTACATTGTGCTATTTGTAGGATACATCTTTTTCTACTAATTCCTGAACATGCTTGCTTTTACTGCAACAAAAATGAAAAAAAAGAGATAGAAAATTATGTTGTTAAATATTAATAATAAACATAGTTTGTAAAGGTGATGGGTAGATTATTTCAACAATATTAATTTTAAATATAGGTTATAAACGTAATGGGTAGATTATATCAAAAATATTAATTTTAAACATAAATTGTAAAGATAATAAGTAGAATATGTCAACAATATTAATTTTAAAAAATGTCAACTGTTACTATAAGCGGTTATATATTTTCATTGCTATATGCAAAATACTTCTTTTTATTCTAACATCTGACACTGTATTTGTAAATGAAATAGCTAATCATATGTAAAAAAAGTGTCGATTATGTCAACTGCCACTAGAAGCACTCATATATTAGCATAACATTTTGTTAACGCTTGTTTCTGTATTCAATTGAGTTTTCTCTTACTTGATGCAAATTATATTAATATTATTAGTATAATTAAAAAGTAGTAGATTAGGCTATGCCGGTCCGACAATCAAAACCGTCATTTTTACATGTAAATTCCCATAAGAAAATTTAAGCTTCCATTTGCAAAAGTGGTGCCATTTTAGGGCGTGGCACTTTTTGTGTAAACCCATAACAATTGTTTTGTTATGTAATGTGAAAATTAGTATGTATTAAAAAACTTGTTAGATCATTGTTGTCGTTTCAATATAGGAAAAGGAAAAAATGTGTGTCAATTATTATATATATTTACATTTACTTTTTTTACAAAATTATTTGTTACCAGAGTTTTCACAAACACAAATTATAAAAAATATTATCCTCTTTTTAAAATTACAACAAAATGATGTCTAATTACATCTTTGAAGATTTGTACCAAATAGTAATATCTAGTGCGACATACAGGACAATTGTTTACCATTATAGAACAACCATTTTCATCATTCCATCTTAAAATACATTTTAAACAAAAAATGTGGGAACATGTATTTGGTCTACATGAATCATAATATTCGATTATTTCAAAACAAATAGCACAAAACACTTTTTTCTCTTCACTCTCAGTTTTATTCAAATTTTTTAAAACAATCCCATTATTTTCTTCTCGAACTAATGGTATATTTTCTTCTTGAACTCCTGGTATAATTTCTTCGAGGCTAATTGTCTGAAGCGGAATGGATCGATTTCTTTCTCCAACTGATTCACTCATTTTATTTTAATATTATTATTAATAGATTTATTCAACAGATTTTTTTCTTTTAACAGTCACTCGTACCTTAACATACTAAAATGATCTTGATGCACCTATTTATAAGACTTAAGAATGCAAAATCAAATGTGGGAGAACAAAGAGAAAAAATTAAAAATATGATGCGAATGAGAATAAAAGGGGAGGAAGTTAAGAATGAGGGACATGAGAGAGAGGAAGAGGAGGAGGAGGAGGCGCTCCCCTATTATAACTACTATCAGCCATTTAAAATCATTTAAGTTACTTAGTTGCAATTTAATTTTGTGCCAAATTCTGAAATTTAACACATTTTAAAATATAAGTCAAATTTCACATTTTTCATAATAAACTAGTGGCACTGAAATTCATTACAAATAGTGCTAAGACATTGAACAGGAGAAGTTAGTTGTATCAAATTATTGTCTGACTTGCATTGTGTTTAATTTAAATTAGTAGAAATATTTCTTTCATGAAGCTGCATTGTACTAATACTATTATTTTTAAATCTGTCTTTTTTAACATTCTTTCAATAAACTGAATAACATGACTTTTAACATAGATTTATCTCAAATATAAACTTTTTTTATTCAAAATATTCCGATAAAGCTATAAAACTTCTATAAGAAAAAGAATAAAAAGTACAAACGATCGTTTATAATGTGGGAAGTAAATCTGAGCTTAACTTTTTTGCATGATAAACTTTCTAAGGATTGGCTGGAAACCTTTAACTTTATTCACCATCAAAAGGAAAATTGGTTGTCTTGCATACATTATTTAGCATTTAACTTTTTGTATTCCACTATCTATTTTGTGTCGTAAAAGAGATTTAATATCTTTTGGAGAAAAGTTAAAAGCTCTAGTTTAACACTATTAAATACTAACTTCAGTTTTTTAAAAAATTACAAGTTTTGAAAATAAAAAACAAGATTTTGAAATGTAACTTCTATTATTTAATTAACTTACACACAACATGCTCCTGAAATAGTTGCTTAATAAATATTCGAAAAAAAAATTATGTCAGCGCTATACCAGTTGTGTCAAAAACTCAAAGAATCGTACTATTAATTTTCTGCAAAAAAAACGAACATCTCTGATTACATAACTTATATTGAATGTATGAATTTATAAGTTTACTTATAAGTTATAGGCAAGTTGCATTAAAAAAACGACACGGTACTTTCGATAAATGGTAATGTCAAATATAACATAAACATTTTAATTTTTTTATATTCGAAAATAAAATGGCAACGTTACAACTTTTCCAAATACATATAATTATAAATTCTGTCAAAAAATGCAATTTTTGAAATAACTATAAATTTTGATAGGTGAGGACTACAGTTTGATTTGATATTATTTGTTTAACTTAAAGAAATTTTATCTATAGTTCCCTATTGATGACGAAATACTAACATTTTAGGTTTACCGAAATTATATAGATATTGGAATATATTTTACACTACACCACCAATTTATGACAAATATTACGATTAAAATGAAACTATTATTTTTTTTAGGATATGATTTTCGAAAAAAAAAAGTAATTTTACTCAAACTGCGTTTTTTTAAAAATTGTAATTATATACGGTTATGTTCGTTTTTAAATAATTACCAATAATAAGCATTAACAGAATATTACTCTTAAGAATATAAAGTTTTTAACAAGCTTTGGTTTTTTCAACCAACTGTTGAGTTTTGTGGAATTTCCGTTAACATGTTTTTTAATATGTCGCAGTAAATTATCCTTTCTAGTAAAGACTTTATTACATGTTACACGCTTATGCATTTCTGAAGTTTTCTGCATAATAATAATAATAATAAAATTAATATTGTGCAATTCTATTTAGTTATAGTCAAATTTTGAAAAAAGCAATTGCATTTTTGAAGTTCTTTGTATAATAATAAAATTAATATTGTGCATTTTTATTTAGTTATAGTCAAATTTTGAAAAAAGCAATAGAAATTAATTGACTTTATGAATCCATCTTCAAATGAGTCAACTAATTTGTCAAAGGCCTGTTTAACATAATTCACCGTACTTTCGTCTCCCTTTTTAATTGTGATCAAATTAGTTAAATTTTGAATAGCGAAACCCAGATACTTAAGGTTTGCTATTTGTTTTTTATTTTTTTTATTAATTTTAAATTTTTTTTTAATGATAAATGATGGTTTCGAAATTGAATTTTGTTCAACTGGTGAATTATTAGGAGAAATATCCGAAGTCAAATTTGCATCAATTTGTTTTTCTTGCGGAAATTTACAATAGCATATGGTGAATTAATAGAAGATATAGCCGAACTTAAATTTTGATCAATTTGTTTTTCTTGCGAATCAGAATTTACAATATCATATGGTGAATTAGTAGGACAAATAGCCAAACTTAAATTTTGATCAATTTGTTTTTCTTCCGAATCAGAATTTTCACTAAACAAAAAGGGAGAGCAAATTGGTCTCGGAGAATTAATTGGCGATTTTAATGTTAAATAATTTGGATTAGATTTTTGAAAACAAACAATATCCTCACAGCTAGAATTTTGAGTTTCGTCAATGTCATTCAGTTCTTCAAGAGTTTGTTTAGTTTTTGTTGTAATTAAGTCCGTTTTGTTGTCAATAATGTCATTAAGATCGTCAAGAGTTTGTTGTTGAGTAGCTGTAAATAAATATTTTTCGTTGTTGTGTTTGTTGGCATTATTCTGAACTTGGCTATTATAAATAATTTCATTCAAGTCCTGAATAGTTTGTTGTTGACTAGTTGTAAATACGTCTGTTTCATTGTTTTGTTGGTTTGCAAAATTCTGCATTTGAGTACATGTGTATAAGTCAAAGTCATTGTCAATTATTTTGCTACTCGATGCCAAAAAATTGTCCATTATGAAAAAAATCGTAATAACAAATAAAAATGCCACAAATGTACATAAAAATGTCACCAATATATATAAGAATTAAATCTTGCCAAATAAAAATGTTAGAAATAAAAATAAAACTTTACCAAATAGACACAATGTAAACACCAGAAAACTCGCGAGCTCTGCACAGTGTGAATGCAGAAATCAATTGCATTCGTCTCTTCGCTGAGGCGATTTTATATGCAAAAGTTAATCACATGTGTCCTACTTAAAGTTGAACGACAATCTCTAAAAACCACTTTCCCAAGCCGATCAACAACCTTTGGCCCCCCTCCCCCCCCCCCCCCCCCCCCGGACCCCTGAATTTCCGAGACTAAAATCCCGGTTCCCCAATTTCGGGCTACCCTCTTCAGGTTAAGTTAAGTTAGGTTAGGTTATGTTAGGTTAGGTTAGGTTAGGTTAGGTTAGGTTAGGTTAGGTTAGGTTAGGTTAAAAAAAAGAAGAAAAGAAAAAAGGAGAAGGAAAGAAAAAGAAGAAGGAAGGAAAAAGGAGAAGGAAGGAAAAAGGAGAAGGAAGGAAAACGGAGAAACATATAAAAAAGAGAAAGAAGGAAGGGAGAGAAAGAAGATAAGGTGAGAGTGAGGGGGGTTTAAGGGGGGGGGGCGCCCCCCCGGCCCCCCCCCCCCCCCCCCGAGGAAACTGACAGGGAAAGGGACAGCGAAAAAAGAAAAAAAAAAAAAAACTTAAGTATTGCAGGTAGTAAAAGTGGTGGTTGATGGGATATATACTTAAGAACATCCACTCGACGATCATACAGTATCATTCGCTGTAATATCAGTTGTCGATATTATTTTATAAGCTATAACCAAAATTGTTTTTTATCAAATATATCTATCTAAATCTAAAGCTCCTAACGATGGCAGAAAATATGATTGGAAACGCTGACCAAATTGAAGAAAATAATGTGGAGAACGCCGCTCAAATTGAAGAAAGAAAAGAAATTTTTATTAACTTGGAAGGCGATTCCATCACTTATAAACATTCATTTTTGGACAAATCATCTAGGCTTGTTAGAAGATCATTCTTATGTAACATCGACATTAATTATATTGAGGAGGAAGAAGAAGAGATGGAGGAAGATGATCAGGAAATTGACGAAGGAGTGGACATGGATGGACAACTGCTAAATTTAGGAACCGAGGCTGACGTAAAAGTAAGCAAGTTTAGGGCTAGTGAATTATTTAATAATTTTGAAGAAAAAGATGTATGTGTTATACAAAGCTACTCTAAAATTGAAAGTCGAAGACTAGGAACATTTGCTATTTGCCTTCCTTGTAGTGCAATTCACATGAGATATTTACGGAGAGGGGAGTCCGATCATGTGAGCTGCCACTACAAAAGAGCCTATGTTGTTAGTGCTTCTGATTTACATTGTGCTATTTGTAGGATACATCTTTTTCTACTAATTCCTGAACATGCTTGCTTTTACTGCAACAAAAATGAAAAAAAAGAGATAGAAAATTATGTTGTTAAATATTAATAATAAACATAGTTTGTAAAGGTGATGGGTAGATTATTTCAACAATATTAATTTTAAATATAGGTTATAAACGTAATGGGTAGATTATATCAAAAATATTAATTTTAAACATAAATTGTAAAGATAATAAGTAGAATATGTCAACAATATTAATTTTAAAAAATGTCAACTGTTACTATAAGCGGTTATATATTTTCATTGCTATATGCAAAATACTTCTTTTTATTCTAACATCTGACACTGTATTTGTAAATGAAATAGCTAATCATATGTAAAAAAAGTGTCGATTATGTCAACTGCCACTAGAAGCACTCATATATTAGCATAACATTTTGTTAACGCTTGTTTCTGTATTCAATTGAGTTTTCTCTTACTTGATGCAAATTATATTAATATTATTAGTATAATTAAAAAGTAGTAGATTAGGCTATGCCGGTCCGACAATCAAAACCGTCATTTTTACATGTAAATTCCCATAAGAAAATTTAAGCTTCCATTTGCAAAAGTGGTGCCATTTTAGGGCGTGGCACTTTTTGTGTAAACCCATAACAATTGTTTTGTTATGTAATGTGAAAATTAGTATGTATTAAAAAACTTGTTAGATCATTGTTGTCGTTTCAATATAGGAAAAGGAAAAAATGTGTGTCAATTATTATATATATTTACATTTACTTTTTTTACAAAATTATTTGTTACCAGAGTTTTCACAAACACAAATTATAAAAAATATTATCCTCTTTTTAAAATTACAACAAAATGATGTCTAATTACATCTTTGAAGATTTGTACCAAATAGTAATATCTAGTGCGACATACAGGACAATTGTTTACCATTATAGAACAACCATTTTCATCATTCCATCTTAAAATACATTTTAAACAAAAAATGTGGGAACATGTATTTGGTCTACATGAATCATAATATTCGATTATTTCAAAACAAATAGCACAAAACACTTTTTTCTCTTCACTTTCAGTTTTATTCAAATTTTTTAAAACAATCCCATTATTTTCTTCTCGAACTAATGGTATATTTTCTTCTTGAACTCCTGGTATAATTTCTTCGAGGCTAATTGTCTGAAGCGGAATGGATCGATTTCTTTCTCCAACTGATTCACTCATTTTATTTTAATATTATTATTAATAGATTTATTCAACAGATTTTTTTCTTTTAACAGTCACTCGTACCTTAACATACTAAAATGATCTTGATGCACCTATTTATAAGACTTAAGAATGCAAAATCAAATGTGGGAGAACAAAGAGAAAAAATTAAAAATATGATGCGAATGAGAATAAAAGGGGAGGAAGTTAAGAATGAGGAGACATGAGAGAGAGGAAGAGGAGGAGGAGGAGGCGCTCCCCTATTATAACTACTATCAGCCATTTAAAATCATTTAAGTTACTTAGTTGCAGTACTTTAATTTTGTGCCAAATTCTGAAATTATACAAAAAGAACACATTTTAAAATATAAGTCAAATTTCACATATTGCTTTTCATAATAAACTAGTGGCGACTGAAATTCATTTCCACTTTACACGTCCTAAAATTTGCTTTTGTTTATAATACGACAAATAGTGCTAAGACATTGAACAGGAGAAGTTAGTTGTATCAATATTATGCCAGGATTATAGCTGTCTGACTTGCATTGTGTTTAATTTAAATTAGTAGAAATATTTCGTACAATCCGATATCTTGGAATAAAGATCTCATGAAGCTGCATTGTACTAATACTATTATTTTTAAATCTGTCTCCTTTTTAACATTCTTTCAATAAACTGAATAACATGACTTTTAACATAGATTAGGGAATATCTCGTAAATATAGGACGGCAACTTCTTTTTATTCAAAATATTCCGATAAAGCTATAAAACTTCTATAAGAAAAAGAATAAAAAGTACAAACGATCGTTTATAATGTGGGAAGTAAATCTGAGCTTAACTTTTTTGCATGATAAACTTTCTAAGGATTGGCTGGAAACCTTTATACTGGCTAACTTTATTCACCATCAAAAGGAAAATTGGTTGTAGCTTGCATACATTATTTAGCATTTAACTTTTTGTATTCCACTATCTATTTTGTGTCGTAAAAGAGATTTAATATCTTTTGGAGAAAAGTTAAAAGCTCTAGTTTAACACTATTAAATACATAACTTCAGTGTTTTTAAAAAATTACAAGTTTTGAAAATAAAAAACAAGATTTTGAAATGTAACTTCTATTATTTAATATAACTTACACACAACATGCTCCTGAGTAATAGTTGCTTAATAAATATTCGAAAAAAAAATTATGTCAGCGCTATACCAGTTGTGTCAAAAACTCAAAGAATCGTACTATTAATTTTCTGCAAAAAAAACGAACATCTCTGATTACATAACTTATATTGAATGTATGAATTTACGATAAGTTTACTTATAAGTAATAATTTTTAACTAGTATAGGCAAGTTGCATTAAAAAAACTACACGGTACTTTCGATAAATGGTAATGTCAAATATAACATAAACATTTTAATTTTTTTATATTCGAAAATAAAATGGCAACGTATACAACTTTTCCAAATACATATAATTATAAATTCTGTCAAAAAATGCAATTTTTGAAATAACTATAAATTTTGATAGGTGAGGACTACAGTTTGATTTGATATTATTTGTTTAACTTAAAGAAATTTTATCTATAGTTCCCTATTGATGACGAAATACTAACATTTTAGGTTTACCGAAATTACTTTTTGTTCGATATAGATGTTGGAATATATTTTACACTACACCAATTTATGACAAATATTACGATTAAAATGAAACTATTATTTTTTTTTAGAATATGATTTTCGAAAAAAAAAAAGTAATTTTACTCAAACTGCGTTTTTTTAAAAATTGTAATTATATACGGTTATGTTCGTTTTTAAATAATTACCAATAATAAGCATTAACAGAATATTACTCTTAAGAATATAAAGTTTTTAACAAGCTTTGGTTTTTTCAACCAACTGTTGAGTTTTGTGGAATTTCCGTTAACATGTTTTTTAATATGTCGCAGTAAATTATCCTTTCTAGTAAAGACTTTATTACATGTTACACACTTATGCATTTCTGAAGTTTTCTGCATAATAATAATAATAATAAAATTAATATTGTGCAATTCTATTTAGTTATAGTCAAATTTTGAAAAAAGCAATTGCATTTTTGAAGTTCTTTGTATAATAATAAAATTAATATTGTGCATTTTTATTTAGTTATAGTCAAATTTTGAAAAAAGCAATAGAAATTAATTGACTTTATGAATCCATTTCTTCAAATGAGTCAACTAATTTGTCAAAGGCCTGTTTAACATAATTCACCGTACTTTCGTCTCCCTTTTTAATTGTGATCAAATTAGTTAAATTTTGAATAGCGAAACCCAGACACTTAAGGTTTGCTATTTGTTTTTTATTTTTTTTATTAATTTTAAATTTTTTTTTTTAATGATAAATGATGGTTTCGAAATTGAATTTTGTTCAACTGGTGAATTATTAGTAGAAATATCCGAAGTCAAATTTGCATCAATTTGTTTTTCTTGCGGATCAGAATTTACAATAGCATATGGTGAATTAATAGAAGATATAGCCGAACTTAAATTTTGATCAATTTGTTTTTCTTGCGAATCAGAATTTACAATATCATATGGTGAATTAGTAGGACAAATAGCCAAACTTAAATTTTGATCAATTTGTTCTTCTTCCGAATCAGAATTTTCACTAAACAAAAAGGAAGAGCAAATTGGTCTCGGAGAATTAATTGGCGATTTTAATGTTAAATAATTTGGATTAGATTTTTGAAAACAAACAATATCCTCACAGCTAGAATTTTCAGTTTCGTCAATGTCATTCAGTTCTTCAAGAGTTTGTTTAGTTTTTGTTGTAATTAAGTCCGTTTTGTTGTCAATAATGTCATTAAGATCGTCAAGAGTTTGTTGTTGAGTAGCTGTAAATAAATATTTTTCGTTGTTGTGTTTGTTGGCATTATTCTGAACTTGGCTATTATAAATAATTTCATTCAAGTCCTGAATAGTTTGTTGTTGACTAGTTGTAAATACGTCTGTTTCATTGTTTTGTTGGTTTGCAAAATTCTGCATTTGAGTACATGTGTATAAGTCAAAGTCATTGTCAATTATTTTGCTACTCGATGCCAAAAAATTGTCCATTATGAAAAAAATCGTAATAACAAATAAAAATGCCACAAATGTACATAAAAATGTCACCAATATATAAGAATTAAATCTTGCCAAATAAAAATGTTAGAAATAAAAATAAAAATTTACCAAATAGACACAATGTAAACACCAGAAAACTCGCGAGCTCTGCACAGTGTGAATGCAGAAATCAATTGCATTCGTCTCTTCGCTGAGGCGATTTTATATGCAAAAGTTAATCACATGTGTCCTACTTAAAGTTGAACGACAATCTCTAAAAACCACTTTCCCAAGCCGATCAACAACCTTACCCCCCCCCGGACCCCTGAATTTCCGAGACTAAAATCCCGGTTCCCCAATTTCGGGCTACCCTCTCAGGTTAAGTTAAGTTAGGTTAGGTTATGTTAGGTTAGGTTAGGTTAGGTTAGGTTAGATTAAAAAAGAAGAAAAGAAAAAAGGAGAAGGAAAGAAAAAGAAGAAGGAAGGAAAAAGGAGAAGGAAGGAAAAAGGAGAAGGAAGGAAAACGGAGAAACATATAAAAAAGAGAAAGAAGGAAGGGAGAGAAAGAAGATAAGGTGAGAGTGAGGGTTGGCGGAGCGGGGAGGGGGGCGAAGCCCCCTTTGGCCCCCCCCCCCCCGAGGAAACTGACAGGGAAAGGGACAGCGAAAAAAGAAACAAAAAAAAAAAACTTAAGTATTGCAGGTAGTAAAAGTGGTGGTTGATGGGATATATACTTAAGAACATCCACTCGACGATCATACAGTATCATTCGCTGTAATATCAGTTGTCGATATTATTTTATAAGCTATAACCAAAATTGTTTTTTATCAAATATATCTATCTAAATCTAAAGCTCCTAACGATGGCAGAAAATATGATTGGAAACGCTGACCAAATTGAAGAAAATAATGTGGAGAACGCCGCTCAAATTGAAGAAAGAAAAGAAATTTTTATTAACTTGGAAGGCGATTCCATCACTTATAAACATTCATTTTTGGACAAATCATCTAGGCTTGTTAGAAGGTCATTCTTATGTAACATCGACATTAATTATATTGAGGAGGAAGAAGAAGAGATGGAGGAAGATGAACAGGAAATTGACGAAGGAGTGGACATGGATGGACAACTACTAAATTTAGGAACCGAGGCTGACGTAAAAGTAAGCAAGTTTAGGGCTAGTGAATTATTTAATAATTTTGAAGAAAAAGATGTATGTGTTATACAAAGCTACTCTAAAATTGAAAGTCGAAGACTAGGAACATTTGCTATTTGCCTTCCTTGTAGTGCAATTCACATGAGATATTTACGGAGAGGGGAGTCCGATCATGTGAGCTGCCACTACAAAAGAGCCTATGTTGTTAGTGCTTCTGATTTACATTGTGCTATTTGTAGGATACATCTTTTTCTACTAATTC
>JAUTXW010000460.1:1975000-2120412 GCA_030620095.1 Kuschelorhynchus macadamiae | reverse complement strand
CTCTACCTACTACAAGAAACGACAATGTGAACCTTATTAGGAATGCCATCCAAAGTATCTCTATAGCAGAAGTGGAGGCTGCAGTCCAATAGAAACAGGAAAGATTGCGACTTTGTATTGATAATGACGGCCGGCACATTGAGCATTTGCGAAAGTCGTTTTCAGTGATTTTAAATATATTTGTTATTAGTTGTTTGTTAGTTCATTTTGCTGTTTTTCTTTTGCTGTTTCACTGATGCGGTTTAATATTCTTGTACAAATCGACCTTTCCCTACCTCGCCCTAGCTTTAGCTTTTTTATTGCGAAGCTTATGTGATTTTGAAATTGAATTTTAGAATTTTTTGTTTTGTTCTTTGTTAAGTTTTGTTCTTTAAAGTTATGCAAAATTACTAAAGTTTCTATTGCTTTGTTTTCTGAAGTTTTCTGGTTTTCCTAAAACGTTAGGAACAGTTAAAATGAGAGATAAAACTAATTTCCCTTGTTACTTTTCTCCTCTACAAAACGGCAAGGTATATTTTCCAATCCGACTTTTCGTATTCGAGAGACTATCATTAAGTTTCTTAATTTAAATGCGGACTTGGATTTTTTATTTCCCTATTCAAAGCCCTTCATAACTACCAAATACTTAAATTGTGATATAAAATTCATAGCCTACCATTTGATTTTTTGAGAAAAATTATGTGGAGAAGTGCGAAACAACGCCCTCTAGTGATAACTAACAAAATCATTACGGTACAGTTTATGGTTCCACGAGTAGAGCAAAAAAAAGCACTTTTTGTCGACACCAAGTTGAATAAAATCGGAGATATCTACATTTGACAATAAAAACGTTTGACGTTCCCCCTCCACTTTATTTTTAAAAATAGACAAAAATTGTTTCAAGCAAAAAAGTGAGTAATTAGTTGAAGAATACGATGCTTTTATTTTCAGCATATCTGAATTATGAAAATTTAAGAAAAAATTGGCATTTACACTTTTATGTTGCTGTTACGCCTCCTAGCCGCCAACTTTCGAATTTGAAAATAATTTACAGCGATTTCTCTTAGCCAATTTACCTATAAATATTTTTTCCTTACGTTCTCTTATTACCGTTGAAGCTAAGCCGACGCCCTCTATTATTGGACCACCCTGTACACGAACGACTAGACCTATATAAAATAAATGTCATACCGGTTGGACTTCAATTGTTATCTAACCCCTACAACTAAGTGCTGTCGGCTAAAATGGCTGCTTTAAGAAGGGTTGGTACAGTACAGGGTGTCCCATTTTCGTAGGTTTTACGGGGTTTCCAGCTTATGAGTAGAGATAGAGAGATGCGGTTTTCAGCGACACCGTGCTACTTTTCGATGAAACTAAAGAGGCCGCAACCAGATTTGCCCTAACCATTTTAGTTTCCGTGCTACAGGGTGATTTTGAAAATTTGTCATTTTCGGACACCCTCTGTAACTCAGCTATCGTAAAATATATATAAAAAAAGTGAAACATTATTATTAATCAATTTTTGGTTTTGAATTAAATGATTAATAAAATAATTTGATAGTTTAATTGTAAATCACCCGGCTCTATTCTGCGTCACAGGCCATTGACAGGTACAATTTAAAACTCTAGTTTTAGCTAAATTGATTAAAAAAATGATTTTGAACGGTTTGTCCCTGAACGCGAAAAATATTTTTTCCCAAATTAATATAACCCTGAATTGTACCCTGGCTATACAAAACAATACATTACATTTTTATGGTGCTTTTGTTTCATGGCTTGCTATTCGTACAAAAAAATCTACAAGATTCTTAGACTTTAGGCCACATAAACTCTACCTAACTTGGCCATGCAAGTACAGTACTTAATTGTAGAACATCGTTTCTCAGATGCTCTACAATTAAGTATTGCCGGAGATAAACGGATAAATTGGGAAAGTTGCCAGCATTCTGATCATAGTAACCCAGGAGGTCTCGTGGCAATATTCCTAGCGAGCAATGGACAGATCCGGTAAAGATTTTCACCTGCTGTTTTGACCTGCGTGTTTATCGAAAACTTAAACTTCGATATAAATAAAATTAATAAACCTACTTTTGTGAATCGAAACAAGATGTTGCAACATAAAGACTAGCGTCTCTTTACGCATCTACTTTTATGAAAAATAATTAAATCACGACCAGTGTTAACGATTTTAACCAAAACAACAAATATTATATCATTTCATTTAACGTCAGACATAATAATTAAAGCCCGTATTAGCAATAGTACTTCGGTAGTTATAGTATTCTTGCGTTCGGTCACGCCTTGATATCGTAAAAAGTATAATGAAACATCTGTATCAGTAAATTTTACTGTCCGTCATCTAAATAATAGTGGGCGATTAAACAATGTAATATTAATTTGTCGTTCCGCCTAGAACATTTATATTATTTGGGCATTAGCATGTCAACAGAAACAGTAATGTGATGTTTTAATTTGAAGAATTAGACAACAATAAATAAGGAATTATAATTTACTTTAGGTGGAGGCAGTAAAGACCTATAACAGCTCCTGAAATATTTTAGATTTTTACTTCCGTCGTAAAAGGGAAGTATTATAATCGTAAAAAAATCACCCTTCGAGATTTTTTCAGGGTCGGGATTCCCTAGATGTCGAAAAACGTGATTTCTCAATTCCGTCGGTCTGTCCGTTCGCGGCATAGCTAAAAAACTACTTACCCGATTGACTTAAAATTTTGGTGAAAACTTAAAGGTCATATGTCATTCATAAAAAATTCGTCGGGGCTTACGATCCGTGCGCGTACTCATTTTTCCCGACTATCGATCTATGAAAAAATAGTTAAGAAAAGATCTAAGATTGCGCCGTAAGAAACAAAAACAAAATTTGGAGACATTAATGCTCGATTAGAAAACAAACCCAATAGATTTTAGCCATTAGGACATATTTCGAAGCGCGCCGCCGCCAGGTGTCCCACGACCTGACCTTGCGAGTGGGTGCTGTCTTATGTACAGGGTGTCCCATTTTCGTAGGTTTTACGGGGTTTCCAGCTTATGAGTAGAGATAGAGAGATGCGGTTTTCGCGACACCGTGCTACTTTTCGATGAAACTAAAGAGGCCGCAAACAGATTTGCCCTAACCATTTTAGTTTCCGTGCTACAGGGTGATTTTGAAAATTTGTCATTTTCGGACACCCCCTGTAACTCAGCTATCGTAAAATATATTTAAAATGTTTTTTAAATAGATTTTTGCTGAGAGTTATAGTTTTTGACATATTGGCATAACCTACTATTTTTTAAATGGGACACCCTATATATTATTTTTTCATCTTATTCTTCGTGTCGAGAGCTTTTCAAAAACATACCATAAGTCATATTTATTTTCATAAATAACATGAAAAAATGCATTTTTCTTTAAACGGATTTATGGCATAGCAGATCAATCGAAATAAGAGAAGGTGGCTGTGGAGCCATGGAAAAAGTTCACAAATATTTATTAACGAAATAACAAAGTAACAGCATCAGAAAAAATTAGGAAGTAGGTAAAAGGTAATAATTATAATTTCATTAAAACTACAAATATTGTTCAAATTGTAGACCATTATGTGTCCTACAAGTGTGACAAACTTTAAAAATTCTTTTAATGCATTTTCTATTGTAAATGACTGTCTTTGTAACTCTGCAAAAGCGTTTTCGGTGGCCATTCTTAGTTGTTCTAAGTTTTCGTATCGCCTTACATAAACCTTGTTTTCTAAATAACCCCACAAAAAGAAATCTAAAACTGAGAGGTCAGGGGATCGTGGTGGCCATCGAACAGGTCCGTGTGTTCCTATCCATCTTCCAGGAAAATGGTCGTTAAGCCAGTTTTGACTTATTCTGGCATTGTGGGCTGGAGCTCCGTCTTGCTGGAAATAAATCCTATTTAGTTGAGCCAAGGGAACATCATCCAAAATTCCTAATGCGTCTTCTAGGATTCGCACGTAACCAATCGAATTCAGATTTCCTTCATATATTTGGTAAACTATTTTTCGGTTGAAAATAAAACAGGAAACATTGAATCCAAATCTGCCCTGACGCTCCCTAGGAAAAATAACATGGTTGTTTTCTTGACTCCAAAATTGCGTGTTGTGTCTATTTAAAATCCCTGAACTAGTAAAATGTGCCTCGTCTGACCAAATAATCTTTTTTTCAAAATCGATATCTTCTGCCTTCATATTTATAAACCAATTGCAGAACTCCAATCTGCGCTCTGCATCACCAGGATGCAGATGATGCACAAGTTTGTATTTATAGGATTTGAATTTGTGCTTTTTCAAAATTTTCTGCACTTTGGTTTTCGGTACACCCGCCTCTTCGTCTATTTTCCTGCAAGATGTTTCAGGAGCTGTCTGAACGAGGGCTAAAACGTTGACCTCAGATTCTTCGTTGTCTTTATTGTAAGTTCGCGATCGAGGCTTGTTAAAAGATCCATATTAGCAAAGATTATTTTTAATTTTTTGAAAAACTCTTTTTTTTTTGGTTGTCTTCTCTCGGGATATCTAAGATAAAATAAAGCGAACCAATAAAGTCAAAATGCAGGAAGATAAAAAAGAACTAACCTGTTCAGATAAAGCTCTGCCGCCTGATTTGCATCTTCATTAGACAATATAAAACACGCGTTCATATCATATTTCTCAAAATATTCAAATTTTTGATTCTGAGCCATATTAAAACAATAATTATAATAGACGTCAAGAAAAATTTAAACGCAATAATGCCAAAAATGACAGCAGTAATGGCTGCCTGATCATATTTTTGTTGGCGTTGCCATGGCTACCACAGCCACCTTCTCTTATTTCGATTGATCTGCTATGCCATAAATCCGTTTAAAGAAAAATGCATTTTTTCATGTTATTTATGAAAATAAATATGACTTATGGTATGTTTTTGAAAAGCTCTCGACACGAAGAATAAGATGAAAAAATAATATATAGGGTCTCCCATTTAAAAAATAGTAGGTTATGCCAATATGTCAAAAACTATGACTCTCAGCGAAAATCTGAGTACGCCACTGAATTCTACGTGAAAAAATCTATAAATACCAGTTGAAACATTTTAAATATATTTTACGATAGCTGAGTTACAGGGGGTGTCCGAAAATGACAAATTTTCAAAATCACCCTGTAGCACGGAAACTAAAATGGTTAGGGCAAATCTGTTTGCGGCCTCTTTAGTTTCATCGAAAAGTAGCACGGTGTCGCGAAAACCGCATCTCTCTATCTCTACTCATAAGCTGGAAACCCCGTAAAACCTACGAAAATGGGACACCCTGTACATACAGTTCAATATTCGAATTATATAATAGCAGTTACAAATAAGATGTTGTTTGATTTGATAAATTATTAATATTATTCACGCTTACACTACAGAATGTTATAAAAATAATGATGTCGACCTCCAGTTCCTCTTCAGATGAGGTCCTATATAGAGGATGACATAAAATTAAAAGGAGGATGTGGACACGTCCAATATATTTGCACAGGGAACAATTGGGAGAGTGCCTTCATTTAGTTCTCCAACTTAAAGAGTAGAATGAAAAGTTCATTAGCTATTTATAAATGGACACGAGATATTAACCGTACTTTTAAATAGAAGTAGTCTTATTATTACCACAGGTAGAACCTTTTGATAAAAGAATCATTTTAAAATCTCATTTAGTTAAAGACACATTTTAGAAAAAGTAAAATCACATTACAGCCCCTTAAGGGTGAAAGTTTGAAACATACATTAATGAATTTTCAGTTAACTATTTTTGAAAGTCATTGACGAAATTGTTTAATTATGGTAGTAAATAAAACAGATAATTTATACACCGCAATTAATTTAATACTTTAAAATCTTATAACAGTTATCTTGAATTAATGTTCGGGAATCTGGAATCTATAGACCTTTTTCTGTACTTCAGCCGGATCGTAATAGTTTCTTCTGTAGTGATCGTGATGGTCATCTTCATGTGTCGAAGAGTGGACGTGTTCTTCGGTATACTTCGGTGTTTTGATAATTTCAAATGTTGTTTTTTCATGGTTGCCCGAGACCAGTTTTTTTAGTCCTAGAATCGCGCTCAGTATTAAGGCCATTTTTCCAATAAGTAAAGCTGTACCTGACATAATAGCGATACCTAAAACAGAAGGTTTAAATTACTAAATTAGCAAATAAGATTATTAATTATTGTGTGTATTAGCGGTTAAAATATAAATTAGTCCCATCCCATTTTTAAAACTGTCTATCTTAATGTGAATCACGCCGATTTCAATGAAGTTGAACTTTCTGGAATGAGGTTAACTGACTTTCAATCAAGGTAATATGTAAAGTGCAGGACACGAAAGAAAACCGGGCGGTGTCAATCGGTTTAGGAAGGTCGGCCAAGAAATCTCTTTAAACCAGTGGTGTCCCGTCGTTCTTTAAATAATATGGCACTCATTTTTGACTATACGCACTTCAGATAATTAAAAAGTGTAACTATGTTTAGTAAACCTTTATCTATATTTGCCTGTTTTATTTCGTGTACCGCAATTCTATATCTCTTTTGTGTTGCAAGAACGGCCAACTTTCGAATTTTAAAATGATTTAATTTTTATTTTTCTTGATCGATTTACCTATAAATATATTTTTTCTTGAGTTCTGTCATTAACGGTTCCCGGGCTACTGCCTACGTCCACTATTATTGGACCACCCAGTATAGTGACACACGATTTACAAGTCCAGATTTTACGAGATTTATTATCAAAATTTTTATTTATGCAGTTCGACTTTGGGCTACTCGGGTATGTCAAAAGTGGCCGTCTGTCTCCGTTTGTCATATTACTTTATGCAGGGGCCGTCATTGTGAAGTACTATACAGGGCGTTTCCTAATTGCGTGCTGATGGTAAACGGGATGTTTTTATGTCCTAAAAGTCTTAACTTTTGAGATACAAGATGGTAAAGTTTAAAAAAAAACATTTTTTTTCATCCCAATTCTGATGCTATTGTAGATAACTGCATGAAATTTGATACCCGTCTTCCATGCATTAAGGAGCATACGGATTTACCCAGGTTACTTACATATGCACGTCACTGGTAGAAATTTCAAAAATTGATTGTTAATAAAAAATGCCCTTTTATGCACAAAAGACGTGTATCAAATTTCACACAGTTATTTATGTATAATAGCATCAGAATTAGGATTTTAAAAAAATGTTTTTTTAAAACTCTGTATCTCCAAAGTTAAGACTTTTAGGTTTATATTAAACTTTTTTCTTAAAAAGGTCCCAGAATCACCCCCCCCCTTTAACATTAGCACGCAATTAGGAAACGCCCTGTATAGTACTTCACAATGACGCTCCCTGTACAAATTAATAAGACAGCCGGAGACAAACGGTCACTTTAGGCATACCCGAATAGTCGAACTGCAAAAGTTAAAATTTTGATAAATCTTGTTCACTGGAATCAGTGCTGGCGCCCTTACTATAACTACATTGATGTGTTAATTTTGGAAAAATATGAGTTCTGTAGTTTTTCAAACATTAATTGCAATATTTTGTTTATTGCCAGCTACTTTATAAACAATTTTACAAAATATATGAAAAAAAACTAAGCCATTTTTGAGGTTGACGGCTGTGATTCTAATGGTTCAATTCCTTCTAAATCGTTGTCTTCCTCTGAAAAGAATAAAGTTCAGTCGTCATTACTTGAAGATCCCAGTGTGATAACTAAATCATCAATAACCGTTTCAATTTTGCCATCTACTTCCCAGTTTTTATCTTCAATAGAACGAACATATTTAACATACGATTTCCAATTTTCAGCCGATATTGAGTCAATCGCTTCTAATGTTATTTTATTTAAAACTTTAATTGAAAGTTCACCGGTGTTGCGCTCTCGAATATATTTTTTTACTCCTGCCCATGCAAGTTCAATAGGGTTGAGGTCGCACATGTATGGAGGCAGCCTTAAAGGTTACGTAAAAGACCGTCAATTTTATACTTTTTTTCTCTAGGCTTGTTGGCTGATATTACTTCATATAATTGATATTTTCTCCATGTTGAATGACATACAAGATTGTTCGATTTAAGCCACGATATCATATGAGCTTTTGTAGAGTATTTAGTTGGCACTTTATCTTCTACGTGAGAATGATAAGACGCATTATCCATTACCACGACTGATTTGGGAGGAATGTTAGGTAGAAGCTTCTCAAACAACCACTTTTCAAAATTATCTCTATTCATCTGTTCAAGATAGTCTCCAGTTCTTAGCCCCGAGCGAAAAACTAAAGCAGCACCTGGAACAAATTCGGCTTCTGAACCAGCATGAACTATAATAAAGCGACTACTAGAGCGGATTCCCTGAACAACACCTGTAACACTTTCACTTTGCCAGCATTTGTTCACTGTCATATCGTTACTTACCCAGGTTTCGTCTAGATACACAATATTGCGTCCTTCTTGCCTATATTGCCTTACAGTTGATAGATATTTCACCCGCCAGTGAAAAATATTTGGTCTCTCGATGAGCAATTTTCGTTTATTTTAGCACTTGCGCCAAACAAAACCATTTGATCGTAAAAGCCGATTAAAGGTTTTATACCCATTCGGAAAATCTATTTCGTTCTTTACAGCACGAAGTAAGGGTTTGCAGGTCGGAACCTTCTTCAAGTTTATATAAAAATCCTCTATTGTTCGTCGAATTACTTGAAAATAACCATCGTCAATTTTATCTTTGTGATGATAATCGGGGTCTTTTTTTACCTGGAGATTTTAAAGGTGAAGTAGAACATGAGCGATCATTATGTTCTCTTTGAATTTTTCTTACAGTACTTTCCGAAACACCAGCGTAAAATGCAGCGCGTTCTGTTCGATTTTGAATTGGAATAGTCAAACTATTATTTTCAGCTTCTCTAGTACAGGCCTCTATAACGCTCGCAATAACTTCACATGCACCACTTGTTGTTCCTCTTTTGCTCGCCATCGTTACTTCGAAATTCAAATTCAACGCAACGCATTTATATAGAAATGAAAACATATGCTCGACATGTATAGGCGCCACTGGAAATACCTAGAACCTTCTAACGGCAAGTGCATGAAGACTCTAGGCACATCCCAATTACAAGTGGACCAGTGCGAAATTTACTAAATCCTCGATTAATTTTCCGTACCGCTTAGCTGGCGCACTTTATAGGTGAAGCGGCAAACTATTACAACAAATAAAACAACATAAAATTTATTTGCGTACACAAATTTTACTTTTCCGCTTGCTTAAGACTATGAACCTTTATTTTAAGGACCGCCCGGTTTTCTTTCGTGTCCCGCACTTTAGTATCAGTTGATAGCTATGTACAGCGCACGAAGTGATATAATGATTTAAAATGTTTGATGGTCTCATTTTCACTAAAAAATGTGGTTTGATTAAAAGAAGTGATTTCACCCATTTTTGAAATTTCCTTTTTTCTAGAAATACGAGTTTTTTGCCGAAAATTTAATTATTTTTACGTTTTCCACATTACCACAAGTATCCGCATGGAAAGTATATGATTGCGTTATACAGGATGTAAAAAAATGTACAAAAATTGAGGACAGCTATTAAAAGTTAAACTTTCGTTTTTCAACACACTTTTGCCGAGGCTAAGCTTCACTTTGGACACTCTATTTAAAATAATTATTATAAAGCATGCTATTTATGTATCTTTTTGTTTAAGGTGCATTAGTCTGGGGACGCTTTCGGAATCTCTCATCCATCATCGTTCTTAAAGAAGATACAGGGTGATTAAAAAAATTCGATTTTCGGGCTAATTGAAAAATCGGTCGTTGTTATTTTATTATCTAATTGTTAGCAGACATATTAACTGTTTATTCAAACAATAATACTTGAATATGCTGAGTGTTTATGATCTAACAAATGAGTTTTGGTAGACGATTAATCAATTGAATTCCGTAACAAAGTTTAGGTTTAAATAAACCTCAATTTTACCAAACAAAACACTAAAATAACAATAACCTGAAAGCAACACAATTAAAGTGATTTTACTACCCTCCATTGACTATTAAATTATCTTAATAATAAAGTAGACGCGGTTAGACGCTGAATGAATTCAATAGCTTCGAATTTATCCCTATTGACATTTATTAAATCTTCCATATTCGTGATCTCATTGTCGTGCTGCCTGAGCAGCAGTTTTTTTCTACTCCAGACATGCTAAATTATTCAGATCTATCTGGCAGTTCATTCCATTATCTAAATGTTTTTAGTTCTTGACAATGCGCGCTTTGTGGGGCAGCGCGTTAACATCAACAAAAACAAAACGGCTTCCAAAGTTTCTGTATCCCCTGCACATATCTTTCCATCTCTCATAATTCTTCCCCAAACATTCACACCACCACCTCCAAACGATACACTCCCATCCATATTATTATCTTCCCTTCCTCTTTTATTATTTAGTCTCCATACAAAACACGACCATCTGAAAGGTGCGTATTAAACTTACATTCATCTACATACACACCTCTACTGTATTTTATTATTCCCCAGCAGCTTAGTGTTTTCGAGCCGCACGATTTGTTTTTGTAAGCAAAGGATGACTTTCTCTTCTTTTCGCATGAAACCTCTCTAGTATAAAGGCGACATTTTTCTAACTCTTCAAAAATAGGAGTAATTTTTTGTTCAAAATATAATACTGTGGGTAAAATTTATTTCATTTCCAGTCTTAATGGTGAAGGGTCTTAGTGGCGAAGCAACTAACATAAGCCATTTCTTGCTGCTCTTCCGGCCATGTAAAGGGACGACCGGCGTACGTTGGCGAGGCACCTTATTACAGGAGCACCCGTGTTAGAGCAATAACTGGTATGCAGGCATCATCTCAAACCATTAGAAGACGCCTTTGTCCCGAGGGTTTCATTATTATTAAAAAATGATTATAATGCGAAGACATAGCCGATGCATGCAACGGACAAGTGATCCTTCAGAAACGTACACTACAGAATGCTGAACATTCCAAACGGTACGAATTCGCAAATAACATCAAGTAAATAAACAATAAAGTCAATAACTCTAAGAAAAATATGTCAGATCAGCAAAGAAAATTTACCAATAAAAAGAAAGTTTTTCAATTTCTGAGGTAAAATAATACATGAATAATAATAAAACGAGACAACTACGTAAACAAAAACGAACATCAATATGGGCAAAAAACATCACAAAACCAATCCGGTTAACTGCCCTTTTAGCTGCAAAGTGCTTAGCCTCAAAAATATCATATTCTGAGAAGTGACGATTGTAATTGTAAACTAGTCGGTCAACAAATGCACTTAACCCATAATTTGTTCGGTGGTACCTTTCAACAAAGAGCTGTGATTGTCTCGTTCTCCTAATAGGAACTAAAAACGGGACTGATCCGAGCAGCACTTCACCGTCAATCCCCTCATTGACTAATTTATACAAAAAGACCAGAAGTGCCTTCTTTCTTCTAAATTCTAGGGTTTGAAGGCCGCAAAGAAGAGCTCTAGTATTAGACGACAGACCTTGATATGGGAAATGAAATGTATGTAAAAGGTATTTTGAAAACCTATTTTGCACCCTTTCTATTCTGTTGACGTGACACTGTTAGATAGACTCCATATTATACAACAATGTTCTAGAATGTTAAGAACCAATGAGTTATAGACACCCAATTGCATTGGTATCAGTTACGTGTTTCGTATGTCGTTTTATAAAACCAAATGGTCTAAAACTCTTAAGTACAATGTTATCAATAAGTAGATTGAAAGTTAGATATTTATCAAAAATAATGCTAGATCCGTGAAAGAACTAACAACTTCAAGACTTACGTTATCTATGGAGTAGGTGGAGGGTATGAGATTGTGTGTAAACGGAGCACTTTACATTTCGAAATGTTAAGAAAAAGATAATTAGTGCTGCACTATTTGATGAGACAAAAGAATTTTAAGTTGTCTGCATATAAAAGACATTCAGAAAATTCGAATCAAGATACTATATCATTTATAAACAGCAGAAAGAGAACTGGACCAACATGCGAACCCTGCGGGACACTCGATGTCATAAGAACGTCTCTGGAAACTGAACCACATATGTTGATTTGCTGGCAACGATTAAATAAATACCATTTGATCCAGTCAAGATATTTTCCACAAAAACCAATTTGCTGTAATTTCCAACATTAAATGTGCTACCAAGTCTCCAGATCTGAATTCAATTTTTTTTTATGCATGTTTGAACTCAGTTTGGTTCAGATCGTTAAGGGTATTTTTTATTTTTGTCTTCCAAATCACCTTACGACTTCCCGAAATTTGTTTTTTTTTAAATTAATAAGCTTCTTCTCTCTTAAAATGCCCCCCAAGACTTGAGTACATCACTGATCTAGCACAAAGACTATGACAATTTATTGATGCCAAGCAGTGGCGGCTCTTTCATAGGGTCATTTGGTCAATGACCTCCCAAAAATATATTTCGGAAAATAAATTATTTGTTTGACCGTCCCTCCTAATAGTTGCAATAAAACGCGAACCTTAGGAAAAGTTCAATATGCTACACTATTAGCCGCGCGCGGTGGTTCGTATGGTCTCGTTGCGTTCCTTAGGCATAATAAAATTTGCTATACTAAGCTGGGCTGGGCAGTCCGAATTGCCCTGATTACCTTAAAGCTTGACGAAAGTTCCCGAAGATTTCACAGCTACCGAGCGGCAGCCGAAGGTGATAGCAAATGGAATATGAAATCGCGATTTGGGTCATCAGCCGGTCTCTTCTTATAATTCGATCGATCGGCGTGGCAGCACGTCGGCATGCGGAAGTTCAATTGTTCAGAGGTCGCGCGGTCGATATTCTAACTCGATATTGTTTAGGACGTTTTTAATCGATGAAAATTGATTTATATACTGTTTTTTGTAATATGTATTTTTTTATTTTCATGATCCATGTGTGAGTTGGAAATATACAGGAAATAAAATGTAGGTAATGACTAGTGCAAAAAAATAAACAACATAAACTTTAATTGTTATTATTAATAAAACTTAATTTTGCAAAAATAACCAATTTCAAGGTGGTCTATGTTTGAGTTGTGAATGTAGATGAAATAAAATGTCGGTAGTGCAAAAAATTAAACAACTAAAGAGCGCTACGAACTTAATTTTGAGAAAATAACCGACTTCAAGGTAAGTGGTCGCAATTTGCCAGAACTTAGTATACGACAAACTAGTAAAGACAAAAATAAAGAGGTTCATCGAAACTTTCGCAAAAGTATGTACGATTTAGCTAACTGGATATGTGGTTGTGAAGTCTCTAACTCAATTTACTGTTATATTTGTTTTTTGTTTTCAAGGACTCGTCGGAGTCACAGGAAATGTTCGGTGAACTATGCTACGGTCGGAAGTGTTGATATTCGCACTCAGCTAGACTTAGAGCTTATAGAAAATTTTAATGAAAATGTATCCAAGAATCGTTATATTTTAAACAAAATTATAAATTGTGTAAAATTTTGTGGGGCATTCGAGCTAGCACTACGTGACCATGATGAAACGGCTTTGCCTGAAAATCCAGGAGTTTTTCGAGGGCTTATAAATTTTGTTGAGGAGTTGGGCCAAAATAGATTATCCGCTTTAGCAATGTTAAGTATCGAAAAACGTTTATAAAAGGTATGTGCGTGCATTCAGCATTTTTCCAATTCTAAAGAACGAAGAGTAGACCTGAACTTCGGGAGAATTTAAAGCTCAATTTAAAGATAACATATTTATTTTTATTTTAAGTATGCCTGTTTTTAAATTTGTTATTGACCTCCCAATATATTTCACCACGAGCCGCCACTGATGCCAAGACATTAACGCAAACTACTTTAATTTTCAATTTCGTTTATTGTTTTTTTAATCTCATATTTATATTCCAGAAATGTGTTATTCATTTTCTAGTGACTCTATATGTGAGCGCCCACTGGCCAAAGCCGTATGCGCCCCCTCGCGCAGTAAAAAAACTAATTTTCACAATATTACAATTAAAAGCGCGAAAATTATCCGTAGTGCAGAAACTCAAATGCAAATTGATGGAAATATTTTTTAAAGTATAAGAATATAAAAATCATGTGTAATTTAATTCCGGTCGTGGTATTAGCCAGCGGAGTAGTTGTTTCTGTGTTTTCATTTTATACATCCGAAACTATTGTCACAAAAATCGATAGAGAAATTATTAACTTCGCAAATTAACGCTCTTTAGAAATCAAATACTACAAAAAATTTTCCCCTTAAAAATCAAAACTGACGTGGGATTAGACCGTGTCAAATTGGAATTACTATCCGACGTTTCGCCTTGGATTGCACGAGGCATCTTCAGGGATCTTTACTCCACGAGATCTCAACACTGAATGAATGATGATTGATATGATAAATGATATTGACCAATGCCGTGAAAGCTTCCGTTCTATGAAAACTGACGTGTTCGAAACATTTTTGTTTTAATGAACTAAGAACAAGAAAACCTGAACTGACATTTTCGTTGAGCCACCTTGTAATCTGTTACTTTTCTATATTATGTAGTTCTAATTATAAATATAGCATGATATAATACTTAATTGAAACAGTCCAACTATAAGGCCTTTCCTGATTTAATGAAAATTTTTTCTTTGGCAAATTTGTACGAATTTAGTTTCAAAAGAGAAAACATTCTTATTTAAAAATCAAGTACATGTCATTTATCTCTCATAATAAGAAACAGATCTTGAGATTTTAGAACTACTCACAATCACGACCTTATTGCCAAAGATAGAATAAAGAATTAATAATTTTTTTAACAAGGTCATCCTCATATCGTTGCATGTTTCACTTTATACAATAAAAAAGTTTGCTTAAATCTATGCATATGCAAAATAGAAGCCGAGAAAACATATATTATCGGTGTATTATAACTACCTTGTCAGTTGACATACACCATTTAACATATTAAGCTTATATCGTATCGAGGACACACTCTGACCGAAGTAAGAATGTACCTATGCGAGTAAACGATATAAGTACTATGATTAATTTGGAATATCTATATATTTATGAACACAATAGCTTACTATAAAAGATACAGTTTAATGAAATATATTAATCTTTAGGGGGATTTTTGTACAATAGGCCAGCGGTTCTCAAAGTTTTGTAGTTCGCGCCCATTTTTTTACGTTGAATAATTCTGCATCACCATGCATAATATAACGTAAAGAGAATAACCCAATACGCAGGTAGATTACTTGATTAATCATGTACTGTAATTATTAGAATTAAGTCGTTTTCAGAAAAATACACAAATCCAGTAGCGGCTCGTGGCCTGAACTGCCGTTTCACCTAAAATTTGGAAAATATTGTTCTTCCATGACCAGTGATTTTTTATAAAACGAACAATTTTAGTAATCTAATAAATATTATAATTTATTGCTTGGCATTTAACTAAAAACAACGTAGAACCTATAGCACACCTACATCGTCACACCGGCTCTCTGTGAAACGCTAGTCGTGTGTATTATGTTCATGCACTCCAACGATCTGTCAGGTGAACGTCAGGAATCAGCTGTTTTTGACGATCGTAGGACAAACAAATCGAGTTTTTACGCAGGAGTATATAGGACTTTTATTATTTATTTTTTTTTATTTACCTTAAAATGCCTTTTTTTTGTTGTATTGCAAATTCTGAAAGTAGAGTGATGAGAGACAATATTACTTTTTTTTGGGTTCCAAAAATTTGCAATTTTAATATAAAAACGATTGAATGAACTTTCGTCGATGCGGCTGAAGTGGATTACTGCAATAAGGAGAGGATTTACCGACTACTAAATTAAATTAGGCCCAGGTGTGTGCAAAACACTTCATATTAATCATTTATTAAAAAACTAAAATTAATCTAGCTAATTGACAATTATTATGATTCTCAATCGGTACTCTGATCAAGGATATCTCTAATCGTTGTTTGAAAAAGTTATATTATATTTTGTACCTTTACATATTTCAATGCTGAATTATTTTTTTATGTTTTAACATTATTGACTGGACTTAAATAATTAGCAGTTTTTGTATATACCCTTTGAAAGAAATTTTTTTAAATAATATTTACGTTTATGTTATGTTAGTTTGTTTGTTGGTTTATGGCTTTGCTGCAAGGCAATTCTCCAGATTGCTCTCCGCCCGGGGCTTAGTCAGAGCTGGGGCAACCCTCCCAGATGATTTACACCTTATTCCAGTTTGGAGACGTTATATGTCCGGATGGCGAGCTCTAAAGTCCCGGATACCCTGAATCTTTAAAATACTTCTTGATTTTTCCTCTTTTAATTTCTGAAATGCATCTTGGCTTCCACTAGGTGCCCCTTGAGAGTACTACTGATATCACGAGATGACCCTTTCTTTCAAGCTATCCCCTTACGAACTTAGAACTACGACTAGCGGGGTCGTTGGTTTCCACACTGACCGATTGAGTCTTACGTTTCTTCCCGACATAAAGCAGCAGAACCGAACACGTGGAACCACATATGTTAATAACACAGAGGTCTGCCTACGACGACACGAATCGGAAGACTGTGTTATGCAACTCTGCTATTTTTTGTTTGGGAAAGTGAGGTAAACCTACTTAAAAGACTCCTAGTTCTTAAATTTATTATACTACTAGGCAATACATATTTTTTTTACATTTTACGAATTCTTCGTATGTGGAATTTTATTACATACTTTATATGCACTAACAATATATATATATATATATATATATATATATATATATATATATACATATATATACATATACACATACATATACACGCATACATATACTTATATACATACATACACCCCTACATATACAATAAAAACAGATCATTTCCCTTCTCCTCAGAAAAGTCAGTACAAAGAAATAAAGATCAATGCATGTCAAAATGAGCTGGAAAAGTATTCGTCAAGAATATAATAAGCTTGTTCTGTCAGTAGTTTTTTTACATTTTTTTAAACATTATTGAGGATTTGAGACCCTTTAAACTCAATGGTAAGTGATTAAAAATCTTTAGGCCATCATAAATAACCGATTTTTTTGTAAGAGTGCTTGATGGAAATGGAATTGGCAAGTTATGCTGTTGGCGAGTGTGATATTGGTATATGGTAACCGCAAACTTATGACGATATTTAAAAATTAGACAAACGGTTTCGAGTATAAACAGTGAAAACAGTGTTAGAATTTTTTAATGGTCTGCAAGAATCCCTAGGTTTAGCTTTACAAAGGTATCTTATCGCTCGCTTTTGTAAGACAAATATAAGATTTAATAGGTTCAGATTAGACACACCCCAAAACGCAATGCCATATCTTAAGTGAGATTCTATAAGGGCGTGATAGACTGTTTTCCCTATGTTAGTTCTAAGTTCATTTACAATAACCTTAACCGCATAACAACCAGAAGCTATTTTTTACTTAATTGCACGATATGATTTTTAAAACGTACTCTGTTATCTATTACAAGACCAAGAAACTTTTTATTAGAAGATTTTTCCAGTGGGGAATCACCAATAACCAAACCATCCACATCACATTTGAAAACAATTACATTAGTTTTACTAAGATTACTATAAAAGATACAGTTTAATGAAATATAATAATCTTTAGGGGATTCTTGTACAAGAGGCCAGCGGTTCTCAACTCTCAACAATTACATTAGTTTTACTAAGATTTAATAACAGCGGATTCGAATCAAACCATTTTTTTATCTTTATTAAATCTGAGTCAATAATATTAGCCAATGCATCAACATTTCCAGATTGCCACAATATGGTGGTATCATCGGCAAATAATGTAAATTTACCTTCAATATCGATAGTCGACAAATCATTTAGGTATAGAAGAAATAGTACTGGTCACAGCACTGAACCCTGTGGCACACCCCATTCATTTATACGACTCTTCGAAGATGTGGCACCCACAAATACTCTTTGACTCCTTCACTTCAAGTATGATTTGAGCCAATCCAGAGCACAGCCCCTAAAACCATAGCGCAATCAAAAGCTTTCCATAAGTCACAAAACACTGCCGCTTTGTTGATATTTCTATACACTTCCTCCAATAATTTAAACATAGCATCATTAGTACTTTTGCTGCACTGGAATCCAAATTGATTTGGATCCAGTATACTATTACTTTTAAGAAATGAGATCATACGTTTTTTAACTAATTTTTCGATTATTTTGGAGAGTGTCGAAAGTAGGGATATGGGTCGGTAATTCGAAGGCTGGTTAGCGTCACCACCCTTGAATAGGAGGATAACCCTAGCTGTTTTCAGACAAAATTCGCCAGTCTCCCATGAGTTGTTAATGGCCAAAACTAATACATTTAGTGCTGCTTCAGGAAGATTTAGGAATAACTTGGGAGACAATCCGTCTTCACCTGTAGCATTTTTATTTTTGATTTCCTTTAATGTCTTCTTAAGTTCTAACAAATACGTGAGGAAAAGGAAAAATGAATTGTTAACCTCATTTAAATTTAATTTTGGATCCTCGGTAGGAAGCAGAATCTCCGTGAGGCTTTCCGCAACAGAGCAGTAATAGTTGTTTATCTCATTAGCAGACAACTGCGGACAACCGCAATGAGAACTCTTATTTGCCTTTCCACGCGCTTTTTAGATTAATATTATCCTAGCACGTATAAATGAAGCTACGATAACCATATACAGGGTTATTACTTATTTAAAACTAAGATTTACCAAAAATGTCTCTCGGCAAATCCTACGACCGAATGAAGAAAGATATCTTATGCATTCAGGACTGAAGTTCTTAAATTTATTAACTTATAAAAGGTGGAAATTTCGAGTACGACTTTCTTTTTAATATTTGAGTTTCTCGATAACTTCTCAAAAAGATAGGACGTAGCTTTTCTTAGGGACTGGATGGTATAATCCTGTCCTATATTGCAAGTATATAATTAAATAAGTTTAAGTCTAGTAAAGGGTTTCATTACGCTGAAAAAAATTTACATCAGGTTTATTGTAGAGATAACTTTTTATTCATATCATATTCACTCCGAAAATGCTATATATTTTTCACTCTGACATGCATTACAAATTATTTAAATAAAAACGTTATTTTATTAATACGTATGTTTTATTTATTAACAAAATATATGTACTGGGTGGAGTACAAAATATTAAATACACAGACTGAACTAAGTTTAACTTGGATATACATAATTTAAATTGAACAGCTAAGTAACTGACAATGTCCATATTTGTCACTGGGAGAAAGTCTTTTGAATTTACACTACAAAAGGTTCTAATTTTTAATTTTAAAAATATGTTGTTCGCACCGCTCGGCGACTTCGGCCAGCGCCCTTACTTCGAAGTTTCAAAAAGTATTCACTTCTCATAACTAAGGTTAAAGCAAACACACAATTGTAAAAAATGGTTCTGTCCAAAAAAATACACTGAATATATATATAAAAATCCTTGAAATTTGCTTTTAAATTATCACTCATATAGAAAAAAACAATGTTTGTCCTACCGCAGCCATATTGACAGCAGTCAACTGTTTTGTTGG
Organism: Kuschelorhynchus macadamiae; assembly: GCA_030620095.1. Classification (NCBI taxonomy): domain Eukaryota; kingdom Metazoa; phylum Arthropoda; class Insecta; order Coleoptera; family Curculionidae; genus Kuschelorhynchus; species Kuschelorhynchus macadamiae. The sequence continues at coordinate 2,100,889 of JAUTXW010000460.1, read as the reverse complement.
ACCGCCTAATTGATTTCTGTGGTTGCTACGACAACGGCAGGTACTACATCGAGTGCAACACCGCGCCAGAATACATGCAAGTAAATAGGACATCCTCTTAGTTTCTCCCAGAGTTCTTTTTAATGCAGCTCGAGCGTGCCAAAAATGCATCTGTTTCGAGAAAAGAAATATATTCTTTTCATGATATAATTTGCTCAACGCGAGAAACACCATTTTCTAGAAATAATAATGTTAGGATCCAGAACCGCAGCAAAATCATACAACCGGGGCCGCGGGGCGTGGTATAATCAGTATGCATTCAAACCGGAATTAACAATAAACCAATTCTTAAAATGACATTATTGATAAATACGCATTGCTTAAAAATAGAAAATTCCGCCTTGTTTATGAAAAGTAGCAGATAAACATATGATATTTTTTAATCCCAATAAGACTTGCTTTTTTAAATTAATCTTTTTCTTCTTTGTACCTTTTAGATTTGTTCAGAGTCAAACTATATTTGCACTGATCAAGTAAGAATTTTTATGGTTTTCATCATTTAATGTTAAAACAATCATTATGAAAGCACCACATTTTTCTACTTCACCCCTGTTCTTACAACACTGTGCTGATTTTATTGCCAAATGTTCACGGCAGATACCGACACGTCTGGAACTTTCTGGGTTGAAAATTTGCGACTAATAAACAACCATATATAAATAAAAATATATAAGAAACTTCAGATAGAACCCTTGAAGATGTTTTGTATATGCAACCAGTTTATCGTATTTTTGTTAGTTCTGCAACGCTCCACAGAGTATGTGATCTACATTTTTCTGAATATAATCGCATGCCAGGAATGAAAAGAGGTTTAAGGACAACCTCTTTTCCAACAGAAAAGTCACCTCATTTATTTGGTACTGGTAAGTTCATTAGTTTATATAAAATATCTATCTATTTATATAAAAAAGAAATGCCTAAATACTAATACAATTTGATTAAACGCTGTATTAAAACAAAAAGGTATTTTGAAAGTCAAAGAAGCCAAGAAGAACAGAATTTTCATGGTTCTAGTCTTGTTTTTCATACAGAAGTTAGAAAGTTTTCAAGAATTAGTTTTGTCATTTATATAGGATATTAAAACTTAATGCTTTTATTGAATTATACTGATTTAGAGGGTTTGAGGTTTTCAATATGAACTCATGTTTATAGACTTGCCTAACATAGAACATATCAAATCAAACAATAACAATACATGTAAATTATTTTTAGAAATTGATGTACCTAGTCCAACAAGCAAAAAACCTAGTAGAAAAGGGAAGAACCACAACTAGAATGTAGAGTTACCCGAGGAAATAAGAGTTGTTGTAGGAGGTAGGTATTACCTAATAGTTAATAACAAAAAATAGGTACATCTGAGTGATGAGCATAAAACTGTATACAACTAAATAATTTTACTAACACTGGCCTTTAATATTCATTTAGATACACCAGCCAGCCCAACTCTGGGAACTTCTAGAAACCTGTTTACCCTCAAAGAATGTAAAAGGCTTTTTTTCTAATAGTCATTATTTTTAAATATAGCGTTTATTTGACACAGTTCAAAGCAATTCATGCATTACGTTTAGGGTACATCACACACGGGATCGTCAAGTCTGCTAGAGCTTTAATAAAGATTTTTTTTTGGGATTGTTGGACATCAGAAAAGAAAGTAAATTTATTTTTACATACTACAAAGGTTTTTTAGAATGGAATATAAAGGGTGAGCCAAAATTTTTTGACTGTGTGTTGAGTTGGTTCGGCTGACAATAAGTCTGTTCTGTTTTTTTCTAGATCAAAATACTATATCTAATGCAACAGAATTTCTTTTATTAAACAATATTCTTTTGGGTATGTCAGATAAATTTATCTGAAAAAGTTGCTTTTTGCATTTCCTGGAAATATTAAAAATAATGTGTTAGCCTAAATATCTTATTATATGTTTATGTGTTGTATGTTTTCAGATATGTCCGAGATACATATATATTATGAAAAGCAGTAGTCCCAAAACAGAGCCTTGGGGTATTCTACTGAATACATCATAGCTCTCCGACAGACATCTATTGATTCGGACTTGGAAGCTCCTTCCCTGTAGAAAATTTAAAATCCATCCAGTAGGATGTATTATTATAAATATTGTTATATTTTTTCGTTTATTTAAAATTACATGTGTAATTATATTGTTTATGAAAGTATATATGTGAATGTACTCTAAGGGAGCTCATAACGATAAGAGATTTAGCAAGGATTAATTCAGAGAAAAGTTACACAATTTTGTTTTTAGTTACTTTACATTTCTCAAAATTAACCATTATGTATTTGCGCATTATAATTAATTTTGGAGTTAAAACAAAACAACGCTGAGACATGTTAATGTCATTTATTTATAACATTTCTTTCTTTTGTTCTTTTTTTATGCTTATGTTGGATTTTATAGTTTGTATCTTGTACCATTTGTAGTTCACTTGTTTATTCTGTGTTTTGTTCAACAGTTTTATCTACCTGTAATAAAAATTTTACAAGATTTAGGTGTAGAAATAATAATAATAGTGATAGATATGTTAAAATACAATGGTAAATAAAACACAAACATATGGTGGACAACAAGGTATTTTTTTATAATGTATTGACTTATATTTAAAGTTAAAAATTGATAATCCCTAGAGCATTTATTGTATCAGATAACATTTTTATTAATGAAGTACATGATCACTACTTATATGCATTCTAAAAAACTTCTAATTTTTTATTGTGAGATCAAATTATAATTTTGAAATAAAACAGTCAAGATTTCAAGAAAAATGAGTATTTATTTTCTTATGGAGTAGGTGATTTTTTTTTATTTGCAGTGAGACATTTGGTGGACCTAAAGGAAAAACGGGCTTCATTTATGTATCACCCTGCATCTTTGTAGTTTATTATCCTATTACCAAATGATAATTAATACAGGGTCAGTAAAAAAGACGAAACTAAGGAAAGATATAAATATTTTTTTTTTAATTCGAATGTTTTCTGTTTATAGATGCGCATTTTAAAATAAAAACAAATTTTGAAAATTATACCATAATTTTTTGATTATATGGTTTAAACCTAAATATTTTTTAATTTAAAAAAAAATATCTGTATATATTTCCCAGGTTTGGTCCTTTTTATTTGTCATGTATTGTCAAAATGCGCTAATAAATTAATACACTACAAAGTAAGAGGGTGATACATAAATGAAGGCCGTTTTTTTTTTTAGGTCCATCAAATCTAAAAATTATTTGAATTGGGCGCGCGCATTTAGTTTTAACAAACTCGCGATAGATGGCGACATCGCTGCCATCGGTTTGTACAGTTAACTGTAGAAAAAAAAGTTAGGCATCTCATAACTTTTGCAACGACCCGAGGTATTGCGCTGCCAACTTTACAACAACTCGCAGCACGGCAGTTTCCATTATATTGTGAGTGTTATGTGAAAGCAACGGCATGGCATGTCATGTACTATCTAAGAAAGTGAAGTGGGATTCGAACGCTGAAAAAAATATTGTATATTTACGTATTGGTATATAGTAAATATCGATTAACGTTTAATTGAAGGCAAACGTAAGCTTAATGACGAAGAGGATTCTATTTCATCACAAACCCCCAGTAGCCGTGCCGATCCTGTCATAAAATCAAGAACACGATAATTTGACCAAGCATAGTTAAAATTTGGTTTAGAAACATCGAAATAGGTGGTGAAGAAAATCCTCGTTTGTAGTTTACCTCAGAATTTTGGCTGCAGATAGCATGAAATCCAATAAATTGAAACTGCCTTTAGACACCCTGCACAAAGAATATGTTGATGAGCCCAACGAAATTTTTGGAAAAAGAAACTTAGATCCTTCGGGATACAGAAGATACATTTTCGCAAAGCACTCATAGTACCAAGAACTCATATTCAAAAAACCTACTTCACTCAGTTTTCGACTTCAGGAAAATCTAACTATATTTGATTTAAGTCAAATGGTAAAGGCTTTTTGGAAGAAAATACAACTGTGGAATGACAAATTTAAATAAAATATCTTTGATATGTTTCTAGCAATGTGTAAATTTATCTAGAGTTACCCATCGGAAGAAAATATTTGCCGTAATAGTTCATTTGAACTGATGGGCATTCGAAGAAGAGCCCGAAAAAGAGAATCATAAAAAGCTGTTGCTAAACACGCCAATCTGCAAGAATAACTGATAGATATTGCTTCAAGTAGCGCAAAAAATCAAATTTTGCTATTAAGTCATTAACAAATATCTAGAGTGAACTGCTTAAGATTTTTTCTCAAATATTTAAAATGAACGATATATTTAAGGCGCTGTATAAATTACACAAAACATCTTTAATACAGTTTCAGTTGACTTAATCTAAAGCCTTTTTATATTTCTTAGCTATAGAGTATAACACTAACATTTTGACAATATCTGTTTTAACACATTTTACATACCTTTGTAGGCGACTGCTAGAAAACTTCCCTTAATAGCTAAGGCCGCTAGCAAAGCTCCATATCCGCCTCCTCCTCCTTTATTCCCACCTCCTTTATTCCCACCCTTCTTTTTCCGAGCTTCTCCGGAGAAGCTTCGCCCAGTTTCCTCAATAACTTTTGGGATATTCACTTCGACTTTATGAGTATCCAAAAATCTGTAAAAAAAAATATTTAAATTATACTTTTCTCAGGAAAGGGGGTACTTATTAGAATAGAATAGAATTTTTATTTCCTTAATCTTTCTCTTATTATTAAGATAATACAATTGTATATAGGTATATATACACCCACATAGAAAACATAGTGAATAAAAATAAAGTTGTGTGATTCTTTTATCGACCTATTAAATCTCGATGGGCTATTTACAAATACACAGGGAGAAAGAAAATAGTTTTTTTTATTATATTACGCAATATTATTAAGATAGCCACTTAATATTATTTTATATACTAAATACCGAGGGACTAAATATGTATTTGGTTAAAAAATTTTGGTTGGCAAAAACAAAAATACACAAAATGGCAATCGCCTTAATAAAGTCGAAGGGCGGTTCGAATCAATGTATCAGTATCTGTTTATACAGCCACTTAATGAAAGTGAGATTTTTTGTCACCAAAAATTTGTGCTGGGTGATGATGTGATTTTGCAAATGGAAAATCACATCATCACCCAGCACAAATTCAAGCTGTGGCAAATACCCTAATATCCAGAACCGTGCGATTAACTGGAACACAGACGACACAAAACGAACTTAAGGTAATATACAGTGCTTTAAAGAAAAATGGCTACACAAATCGCACCATAGAGAAAGCTATTAATGCACAGGTTTCCCGAACAAAGAATAACAAAAATTATGAACCGGGAAAGCAACGAGTAGTCTTACCATATGTAAAAGGCACAACAGACAGAATCGGAAGAATTCTTAGGAAACACAACATACAAGTATACAGTATTCCGTGCCAGGACTGTGAAAAGTTGTACGTGGGGCAAACTAACAGGCGAATATCAGCAAGAGTGGAAGAGCATAAACTCAGCATCAGAAATAAACAAACAATCTCAGCTTTATTCCTACATCATCAGGAAACCGGCCATAAAATAAATTTCGATGGGTGTAGGGAGATTGCCAATATAGAACATTATAAAACCAGAATAATCCGAGAAGCCATAGAAATTGAAAAACAAGGTGATTTGAATAAAAGGGACGAATCATTAAAACTACCAACAGTATGGAAGACAATAATCGACAAAAAATCTAAAATCGCAAAAACTCAAACGCAACTAGCGCAACAACAACAGCACCATCCGGAAAACATAAATAACGACAAACGCCTGCTCAAATATAACCTTTGGTCCCCAGTGGGGGCATAAAAGGAAGCGTCTCAGTAACCAACACCTCAGTCTCTATTCGAACGCGAGAAAGAAAGCTTCGAAAATGCCAAATGTGATTTTGGCGAAACGTCAGCAAAACTGTTCTTTTTAGAACGACAGTAGTAAACGGATGTATACACGGAATGAAAACACACTATATTTATATATATATATATATATATATATATATATATATATATATATATATATATATATATATATATATATTTATATATATATATATAGTGTATATATATATATATATATATATATATATATATATATGTATATATATATATATATATATATATATATATATATATATGTATTTTTGTAAGCCAAGAGTTTCTGGTAAAGCGATTTTACGATTTTTATATACCAAATTTTGTCTTATAATTAATACAAAATTTACTAAATTTTAAAAAACGCTTTAAAATTAGCAATATATATATATATATATATATATATATATATATATATATATATATATATATATATATATATATATATATATATATATATATATATATATATATATATATATATATATATATATATATATATATATATATATATATATATATATATATATATATATATATATATATATATATATATATATATATATATATATATATATATATATATATATATATATATGTATATATATAATATATATATATATTTATATATATATATATATATATATATATATATATATATATATATATATATATATATATATATATATATATATATATATATATATATATATATATATATATATATATATATATATATATATATATATATATATATATATATATATATATATATATATATATATATATATATATATAGCCTGTATTTTTCGTTAGCCCCGAGTCTCTGGTAAAGCGATTTTACCGATTTTTATATATCAAATTTTGTCTTATAATTAATACAAAATTTACTTATTTTAAACAAGCTTTAAAATTGGAACAAGTATTCTATAATTATTTATTTATTGCCTACAAAATTACAAATGTACTAAAAAAGTAAGCAAAAAAATAATATCTAGCAGCCAGTGGCAAAAGTTTTGAGAATCGGTATAACGAATGTACAGAAACTTGTGCATGAAAAATAAACATAATTTAGTTCCGAATGTACGTGTACACGACAAAATCCAAAGGCAAAAGATTTAAGTTAAAATAAAAAAATGGATATTCATAATGCAATTTATCATTTATACACATCAAAGACTAGTATAATTCTTCAGAAACTTTTTAATATTATAGACTAAAAAATATCATCATCACTCAAAAAGTCTTCATCTTCTGAATCGTCCTCAAATGGCGCAATGATCGTTGGTGCTATTTCGACATCTAGAACTCGTTCTCGATTCCACTAATCCCATATTAATTTCTCCGTATGTTCCACAGATTTCATCTAGTACTCCGGCGTAATATAATTTAATATATGATTTTGCCCCAGCCAATATTAATTCTATTGCGTTAAACTGGCAATGGTATGGCGGCAGTCGTAAAACCTTATGTCCATTTTCCCCTAATATTTTATCTACGACATATATTGGTTTTTTAATAGATTTTGCCATTAAAAGAAGTTCTAGTTTTAGCATATTGGGTAAAAGATTTTGTTTTTGTTTTATTAGCCAGTCATAAATATCACTTTTCTTCCAGGATGAAGGAAGTTGTTTATTTAAGATTCTTGAATGATAAGATGCATTGTCCTGAATAATTAAAAATGGATCATCTAAATTTGGAATCAGTTGTTCTTTTAACCACTTTTCAAACAGTTCACAGTTCATATTATCATGGTAGTCCATATTTTTGCACGTTGAAGAAAACAGTAAACTTGCACCTGGGAGAAAACCTGTTGAAGAACCTGCATGCAAAATGATGAACTGTTTTCCCGTCCCACATCCCTTTTTTCTCTTGACACTTTTACAGACTCGTCCTGCCAAGATTTCGAACCACTTCCATTAGAAAATATCCAAGTCTTGTAAAAATACCACTTTTCTAAATTTTGAATTAACATTTCCCGTGTATTTCTTTAAAAACTGGATACGCTGACTTGCTATATGTGGCAACTCGCATAAAAATCTTCGATTACTGTCCATTTTATATCGAAAATCCAACATTTTTATTAATTTTGACAACGATTTTAGTCCAATTTCCAATATGCCTCGATTTTTAAAGCTTCTTTTAAATCTTGAAGAATTATATTAGTTTTTGATGTGTATAAATTGTAAATTACATTATGAACATCCATTTTTACATTGTCACTTAAGTCTTCTGCCTTTGGCTTTTTTCGTGTACATTTTTTAATCTTCTTCGGTAGTAAATTATGTTTTTTTTTCATGCGCAATTTTCTACACAGTCCTTATACCGATTCCCCGATGTTGGCCGGTGAATTTTCAATTTTGTAATATTTTATTAGATTTAATACCATTTTTTTCGCTTGTGGATGCGAAAAACCCGAAAATTGTTTTCTATTACTCATTTTGTCACTGACTTGTCAATCTGACTTTGAAGTGACATCGCTCAAAGATTTTTGCAACTGCTGGTATTTATATGTTTATCCTCTTTTTTCATATAAAAATATCATAGGTCTATCTAATTCATCTTCCGGATTTTATGCGGAGGATATGATTACACGTAATAAAAGAAAAACAAACTTAAAAAGTTTGTCGTTGATAAATGTTTTTTGTTTTATGGTTTTTCCATCTGGAGTTCTTATGAGAATGCTTTTATTTACGGTCTTGTTTTTCGCAACGTAACTCAGTAAAACTTGGGGAAATTAAGAGTAAGGCCGTTATCATTTGCCAGAGTTACATCCTCTCCCCAGTCTCGTGCCTGCTACGCTACTCGGGGACTAACTAAGCAAAAAAGTCGTTATTGTATATTGAAAATAATGTAGTTATGATTTTGTACCATTTTCTAACTGACCTGTTTGCTTTCTCTGCAATGAAAAAAACCTTTCCCTTATAGACCAGTGGCCTATTTTTTGATTATAGGTATTATCTAGAATGTTAGGTGTATTATTTGTAGTTTGTTATAGAACTGTTTCTTTGTTTTTGGAATTTACAAACCTGTGTTGGCAAGGAGATACAATTTATTTGATTCTAGAAGATTATCTTGTCGGTCAAAAAAATTTGTTTCAAATAACTTTATATATTTAGCCATGTTATTCCTTCCTCTTTCCTAAAAATCGGTATTGTTTTAGATGGTTGTCTAAAACTTGCCATGCTGCATATATATATATATATATATATATATATATATATATATACATATAATGACATATTTGTAAGAAAAACATACATTAAATATATGGGCCAAAGCCTTATAAAAATAGAAAAAAAAATAGCTTTATCGAAAAAGTTTAAGTTCTGGAAATTTTGCACAAAACTAGTAAAGCACCAGAGGCCTTTGCAATCAGTCACTTTCCCACAGTCTTATCAAAACTCTACCACTTCTTACGCATCGTCCCACAAAGCCAAAATTCTTTGGATCTTTTTCTCACCGCAGATACTTTTACCGCCCCTGTATTCGTCCGATCCTAGTATAATCACTACCTCTTGTCTCATTTTAATGGAAGCTGCAAAATCATGCCACTATTTGCCACTAGAATTTCTCAAATTAGGATCCTTTCTCCTAGATCTGCCACTTACTTACATTGCCATAAATTCGAGTTATCGAAATCCTGCGACAGTGCCAGACAAGTAAAAATCGGCAGTCATAACAATTTTCTTTTTCGATTTCTCAATTTCGTCGGTCTGTCTGTCTGTCTGTTCGCTGCATAGCTAAGAAAAAACTACTTATCCGAATGGCTTCAAATGTTGATCAATAATTAAGGGTCATATGGGGATGACATGGTACATATTGGTAAAAATCCAGTATAGCGGAACAAAATGGCGGCCTATTAAAATGTCAAGAAAATTATTACTCAAAATACACTAATTGAATTTACCTCAAATTTTCAAGTGTGATATGGGGTTAATTTGGTAGAATATTAATGAGGAATCATTATGAGAAAACAAAATGGGGCCTAATTAAATGATTAAAATAACAGTATCAAAAGACTACTAGTCCAATTACGTTGAAGTCTTGTACAAAAAATAAGAGTAAACTGGTAAAATTTAATAACTAAATCCATTTTCTAGAATAAAAACATTTTTTTTATGAAGGGAATAATAAATATGATAATTGGCTTTTTATAGATGGTGTAAACAAGTTTACAAAAAATAAAAAATAATGAAAATATTAAAAAAAAAGCTAAAAAATAAAAACAATATTTAAAAAAATATTATCCTGAAGTATCGAACCAGGGGTATTGTTTAAGTAAATAAGGTGAGTGAATAAATGTTTTTATATACGTATGTATATATGTTTGATCTTGCAAAAAATTGTAGAGATAAAAATTATTCTTGAGCCTCTAATATAGGTTTTTAGATTTTTTTTTGTTTTCTTGGGATATGGTTCCACTGGTACAGGGTAATGAAAACTATCTCATTTCCTTGAAAAAATCTGTTATAAATTATATTTTCAGACCTTTCGGCCGACTTTTAGCCTTTCTCAATGAAACAGTAACAAAACTAAAAAAATATATACGGTACTGATGCCATTGTAATAATATTTAAAAATTGTAATAATAAAAAAGACTGAATCGCTAAAAGTTTTATTGACTTTTTGGTTTGAGGAGATTGCTTCGCACAATTAGGTAATTGTTAATAGATACATATACATATTATGGACATACATACACAAAAAATAAGTTTAATTATAGTTGAACGATTCACAAACACATTATATTATTAGACATTGACAATTTTAATCTATTTGTAAATTGTCCAACTATTTTAACTTATTTTTGTACATGTATGTCCATAATATTTACATGTATCTATTAACAATTACCTAATTGTGTAAAAATTCATAACGATTAACGTTATTATTCTTATTATTAAAATTTTTAAATATTATTACAATGTCATCTATACCTTATATATCTTTTTAGTTTGGTTACTCTTCCATTGAGAAAGGCTGAAATTCGACCGAAGCGTTTAAAAATACAATTCTTACAGATTTTTTAAGGAAATGAAATAGTTTATACTAATAACGTTAATTTGAAAAGTTATAGTACAATGGTAAAAAGTTTGCTTATACTGTCAACACTATCAGAATATTAAAGGAAATTTCATGGAACTCAAAACATCTTTTGCTGCTTATTATATTATTAGTGCAATAGCAGATTGAGTTTTAACTTATAAATATGTTATATGCTTTTACCCTGTATAAATCTTCAAGAGATAAATCATAATTTAGATTTCTGACTCACCCTGTTGTTTGGGAGATATGATGCAACGGTAAAAAATTTCTTTATAGGAACGATAGCAACATACTAAAATAGGTTTACAAATAACTTAAAAGGCCCAAAATATACTAATGCAAAAACTGATAAATTGAAAATATACAAAAGTTTGCCCCTTGATTTCTGATTCAATATGAAAGGAGATTTCACGGAACAAATTATAATTATAAAAAGATAGTTGTCCACTTATTATGTTTATGACAACAGTTTTACCATTTCGGGTTAAATAATAACCCGTAAGTGTTCCGTTCATATTTGTTAAAGCACTGTATTTTATATACCTGGATATCCTATCGCCAAGTAAAGTATCCAAGTCATCATGGGACAACTTCTCCAACTTAGTCTCGTTAAAAGGTAACCAACTAGCACTCTTTCCTAGTCTATCATTACCGACAATATCAAGTCCGTCAACGACATTAAACGATCTTATTTGAAGTGCCCGTTCACCCACCTTTAAAGCTTGAATTTTCAGACACTTTATGAGTTCCTCTTTATTCGAACACTGACCAAAGAACTTTTGAAGTACCCACGAAGGACTGTTTACGTTTCCTTTCACACCTTGACATTTAGAAAGGGCGATACAGGTGAAACAAATGAACACGATTCGGGAAAAAAGTTTCATCGTATTTTACTCGATGACTAAAATACAAACTGTTGAAAAAGTGCGTTTCTTGGCGCTTTATTAAGAAGATCTCGTGTATATTCAGGTGTTTTAGACCGTAAATGATGGAAATTAAGTCGAGACATGCAATTTTGCCCCATGTATCGTTTGTTGGGGATTATATACAGAATCGTATTGATATATTTCAAGTTGTATAGAATGTTTTTGAAGAAACTATCGATTTATTGACGATAATATTATTGAAATAAAATATCAATGCAAAAATATTTTATTTTAAAAAAGGAGCCAAGTCTATTCTACACATTAGTTTTTTTTTAAATTGTAAATTGGTCATTACGCAACACAACATTTGGATTTGTCGGTGTAGTTTGCATTTCATTGTTAACATAAAATCACTAGGGGCCGTTCATTAATTACGTTAAAAACACCTCTAGGAGAGGGTGTAAAAGCCATTCTTACGTAAAGTATTCCTCGTTTGTAGTTTTTTGACTAATTTATTTCCTTATTTTAAGATTGTTTCAAATCTTACTTTTAATTATAGTACGCATTTTCCAAAGCCTAACAGTTATTTAAAAAATAAAATTCTTTGATTTATGCCAAATAATTACGTGTTTTAGGAAAAATGAATCTTTCCTAACGATATTTAACTATTTAACGCTTTTTAGGGAAACTGTAAGTAAAATCTTATGTAAAAAGGGGGAGGAGATCCAAAAAATCTTATGTCTTTACATGGGGGTGGAGGGGATCAAAAATAGCCAAAATTGTCCTCACCTAATTATTGAACTACCCCTATTGTATTTACGTAATACAGGGTCTCCATCTATAAAGTATCACATTTTGACAGGTTATAACTCAAAAACGAGTAAAGATATTATGATGCGGTTTTCACTGAATTTCTTAAAATTACTCTTGCCTACGTTGTTGCAATGTGTCAATAATTTTCTGAAAATAGCAAAGAAAAAATTTTTTCTAATGCAGATTAAAGGCTTATTTCAAATGGAACACCCTGTATCTCTAACACTCATTTAGAAGTCTGATCCTACCCCTTTCTAAGAACATATTTGTTATAACCTTGCAGAACAAAAAACAACAGAAATAACAACCCACTAATCTACCTTAATTTTATTAGACACAGCAGAACAAAGGCATTAATTAAATTAATACACTAATACATTAACTGCTGAATATGACCTCCATTTTCTTCAATACATGTATGTAGGCGAAAATCAAAATTGGCAAAAGCATTTTCGAGCATTTCTGCTGTAATTGTATTAAAAATGTCAATTACGTTATTTCTAAGTTCATTTGCAGGAGTAAGACTATAGCATCTTTTCTTAATATACCCCCATATAAAAAATCGAGTATTATTAAATCAGGAGAAAAGGGAACCCATTCGATGGGGCCAGCTCGACCTATGCAGTTGTTGCCAAAAGAATGAATTCTTTGCAATTACAGAAAAGCGGGCACCATCTTGCTGGAAATATACATCATGCAGTATTCCCTCTTGTTCCAGCTGAGGGTACAAAAAAATTTCTAACATATCTGTATAATTGTTTTCAGTTACTGTTTTCTCTTGGAAAAGAAGGGTCCATAATTTTTTGCTTTTGCATGATTTTCAATTTTTTGATAAGTTTGTATCTTATATGCTTTAAACTTAATTACTTTTATACAATTAGATACCTTACTCTTTGACATGTTTAGGACTTAGGCGATTTTTCTAACAGATATTTTATTATTGTGTATTGTTAAAACTTCTTTGACCCATAAAATGTCATTTAAAAAATTGTTTTCAGAGTCTTTGTTTTGTCTTTTTTTCCTTTCCATTGTTTCAGTTTCTGAAAATTTTCTTACCCAGCTTAGGATTGATTTTGGAGTTGAAGGATTTCTTTAAAAATTGTTCACTATGATGCCTTTTATTAAAGAACGTGAGAATTTTACAAACATCTTGAAATGGTACAAGATGACATCAATAACTTTTTCAACATTTAAAGCAAACTAATGGGTCTACTAGAGCTTTTGGGATTTGAAGGATTTCACCCCGTTTCTTCAGTAAAAAGCGTACTTTCAACTGTAAGAAAAAAAGCCAAGATTGAACACTGCCTGAGTTATGTTGCTCAAGTCACGAAGTAACTGACGTCACGATGGTGGTACCGCTACGAGTTTTAGTTCAGTTTCTGGAAGGCATATCCGTTAAATGTTTTGGCAAACTTGAATATTCTGCGGAACTATATACCTATTGCAGTAGTTGTATTTTCCTTCTCTAAGGAATGTTCACAGTTCAATGAAGGCTTTCTGCTCTAGTGTCGAATTGCACATATATTACAAGTTAAAAAAAAGTGTACAAGTCTGATCATCACTATAAATAATTTTATCGAACTGTCTAAAGCCGACCCTGGTAATTAGATTTGAACATAAATATAAAGATAATTCGCTTTTATTTCCATTTTCAATAATTAGCTATTTTCTAGACTAAATTCTATATAATTCATTAAACGGATGCGTGAAACGAAAAGTGTGGCGCAAATGATATTATTTACTAGTCGAAAGCTTAATAAATAATTTATTAACTGAAACCAATAGTCAACAATTTTTGCTTTCTTACAGTCCTAATTTTTTTTGTTTCTGTTTTTCAAACAACAAACTTACAATCGAATAAGATTTTCTAAAATATTGTTTCATGTTATTTCGGTGTTTTAGGAAATGTTAATATTAATATTAATTTTCTTTCGTTGTTCTACGGTACAAATATCATTTTTGAAAATATCCGTTCAGCTGCCCAAGTTGTAATGGGGTCTGGCAGAAATATTTTTACGTAAATAAAATTCAAGACCTTCCAAATATTCTTTAAACTGTCTGCAACATCATTGCTGCTAGTTATATCATTTGCAATGGCAAACGTAATATCCTTTTCAAAAAGCTCTTCGTGAAGAGAGTAACGTTAAGAGCGATTTCTTAACAAGATACAAATCAGTACCCAAGAATTTTCATAACAAAAATATTATACAAGGTTTAGGAAAAGGTAGCAATATATATATATATATATATATATATATATATATATATATATATATATATATAATATATAATATATATAGCGGATCCAGGATAAGATTCCTCTAAAATCCTGAAATAGGTACCCAAAGATTTTTTATCGGCTTCGTTTTTGTCATATAAACAAAAACTGGGGCTCCAATTAGAAGACACCTTTTGTGGCAACTTTTCTATTTTTAAATATAATAACATCAATAATAACAATAAAACTGAAATCTTACCTTCCTAGTGTAAAAATTGTTGAAAATGTGCCCCATAAACTTGTTGGCACAGATCCAAACGATGGTATAATTCTTCCCTTACCCGTTCCAAAACTTCTGGCGGGTTTAAATGCATCTCTGCTCTAATTCTTGCCTTCAAATCTAATAGATTTTCAGGTCTGGTTACATAGACCGTCCTTTTTAAATCACCCTATAAGAAAAAATCTAAGGGTATCATATCCTGGGATCAGGGCGGCCACTCTATAAATCATCGCCGTCCTATCCACCTATTTGGAAATGCAACGTTTAAGAACTCTCTTACATTTCTTGCAAAGTGGGGAGAGGCTCCATTCTGTTGAAAAATATTTTTAACGGCCGTTCGGACAAATAATTCTACCTTTAGTAAGCTTATTCAGGTATAAGGTCCAAAAATGATTGACCATTATACCGACAAGCCTTTAAGTGTTTTCTATTATCTCTAGCGGCACAATTGACGACGTTTCGTCCTTTTGGGGCTCATCAGACTAATGCAGCCATATGGTAGAAATAAGGCAGTAAGAAATTAACCCAGAGAGTAAAGAGGTGTCATCTATGGGTATTAGTGTGAGGCTTGTTCTTTGAACCTAGTAGTAGTAGTAGCAATAAGCAGAAGTATATAGATGTATAAGTTAAAAACACAAGCGCGATATGCGTAGGCTTTAAATTTTTGGTTTGGCGTGCGATACCAACTATTTTGTTGGCGAAAGGACGTTTCTTAAAAGCTTATAATGGTCCAAGATCTTTGGACGCTATACCTGACTGAATAAACTTATCAAAGGCAGAATTATTTGTACGAATAGCCGTTAAACTTACTACTAATTTATCTACGGACGCTATTTACTTTCTTGTTCTTATATATATATATATATATATATATATATATATATATATATATATAGATATATAGATATATATATATATATATATATATATATATATATATATTTAAATATATATATATATATATATATATACATATATATATATATATATATATATATATATATATATATATATATATATCGGATGCAATAAAATCGTTATACAGAACCCTGTTGCATTATTACTTTAGGTAGAGTATTGAAATTTTGGTAGGGTATATGATTGATAGGGATACACGATGCCCATGAAAAAATAAATTTATGCTAATTCCCGTTTGACCGATTTGATATTCTTATATTCTGAAAGGCCTTCAAATTTCTTTTTCAATGACATGTCACAACATGTAATTTGTTTTCAAAATGACGCCGTATGATCGATTTTTTGTAGAATTCAAGATGGCGCCGTATTATAAATCTTGTTGAAATAACTTAGTTAATTATTAACAATGAATATGGATAGTTTTTGACTTATGTAAGATGTACTACGTCGGGAATTGATGTCGCTGTTCGTTAGATGGATCTAAACTTTTATTTTAAAATTTTCTGTTTTTAACTCTACTTTTCTTCCAAATTTTGAATGGAAGGCATTACATATTAAACTCGATCTGTAAGCTTATCCCAAGAAATAATGCCCTACGCCATCATTCTATTAATTAACATAAGAATTGAAAAATAAAAACAAATTTCAATACATTTTTAGATAATAATATGCTTTTCAACTACGAATCGGTACAAAGTAACATAAATATTTGATCACTTTCTGAGTCAAATCATCCTGTATTTAAAAAAAGACTATAAACACCGTTTGCTTTACCATAAGCCTAGTCTAGGTATTTATATCCTTGATACATTACTTGAATGAAATTTTGAAATTTCAGCGAGTAATAGCTGAAACGTCAAAATGTTGCCGTTTTCTAAAAATAATAATTGTTTATTATAAATTTAGGAAATAAGACAATTCGTAACTATCTTATTTTCCTTGGCTTGAACAGCATTTAAAGTATGAAGACCGTGAAATTAACAATAATGTACGCATTACCCCAAGTGAAGAAGCCGAAATTACAGTACTGGCATACATTCAATTTGATCGGACAGCATCAGTTAGAGCATTGGAAGTGCAATGTGTTTCGTGAATCCTTGAATACATTATATTCGGATTTCTTGCAAAATCAAATTTTTCCACGTGTACAGTTCCTATACACGGCAATATCATTTTTCAACAAGATGGCGTCCCGGCTCATAATGCAAGACTTGTGATTAATTATATTTGAGTCAAGGAATTGGTTGAGTACAAATGGCCTGCGAGGTCTCCGGACCCAACTCGTTTGGATTTTTTAAGAACATCTCAGTTACGCATTTAACAAACTTATCTGAAAATGTTGATAGGGTAAGATTATGTCAAAGACTTGAAGAACAGCGAATTTAACATTTATTAGAATAAGGTAATAGTATAATAAATTAATAGTATAAATTATCTTAAACCCGTTCAAACTTTCACTGTCAAATAACATTTTCAGTTATTAAAATTTTCTACTCCTGTAACAGTAATCATTCTCTTACGTACATTTTGCTCAATATGTAAAACCATTTTTATGCACAATTGTGCGGAAAGAATAATAACATTGTACGTTATACTAACGGACAGTTATGCGTTATGATGTTACCCGGATACTTTTGTTTCGGTTTTTTGACATTTTTTGGTATTTGTATCGCACGGTAATAGCGACGTCAAATGAAATTATAAATAGAATTTAAAAATAATCATACAAAATATAGTACACAACTTGAATAGTAATAATTAGCATGTTAATAAATGCATTAAAATTTGTTTTATTTTTGTATTCTTATATTAATAGAATGATGACGAAGGGCGTTATTTCTTGGGATAAGCTTAGTTTCTTATAGTACTTAAATGAAAGGTTACTGAAGAATCGTCTTATGCCATTTTTTGTTAAGCGTCAGATAATATCCCCGGATCAGTTCGGATTTTTACCCAATAAATGCACCAGTGACGTCTTGCTCTCGTTGCTTAGCGACATCTACTTATCCCTTAATAACAACCATCCCACCGTCTCAGTTTTTGGTGACTATGGAAAAGCCTTTGACTATGTTGGTCATGAAATTTTGATAAGCAAGCTAAATTTTTATAGAATCCGTGGTATTTCTTTAAATTAGTTTAAATCTTATCTCGGGAATAGGCAAAAATTTGTAAGGGTAAATGGTTCTGATTCTGATTGTTACTTGATTACAAGTGAGTCCCTCAAGGTTCGTTCTTGGGACCTATTCTTTTTTTGTTATACATTAATGATATCATCCACCTAAAAATTAATGAAAAAATGTCTTTCTTTGCTGACGACATTACATTCTAATATTTCCAACGAACTTATTATGATTAATGTGGATCAAACGGCGGCCCTCTCTTGAAAGGAAACTTTACAACCACTTCAGTTACTTAACAGTAATATTAAATGCGTTGAGTCGGCTAAATTCCTAGGCTTGGATTTAAATAACAACCTAAAATGGTCTAAGCATAATAAGACATTCACTAAAAAACTTTCTACTCCCTGCTTTGCCTTTCGATCAGTTTCAAAAGAACTGGACGTGTCTTCTGCCAGACTTATTTATTTCTCTCTATTTGAATCCCATTCTCGCTATGACCTTCCCTTTTGGGGCTCCTGTACCACCGAGCAATTTCTTAGTATTTTTAGACTTTAAAAGAGAGCAATTCGCTATTTGTTTGGTCTAAATAATAGATCGCACTGCCAATACTATTTTAAAAAAACATGAAATTATTACTTCCTGCATTATTTATTTTAGAAACCGTCTGTTTGATGAGAAAACATATAAATACATTCCCAGAAAGGCCACAACACGTATATCCTACCAGAAACTCTAGGTATGACATATACCTTCCCATTACTTCCACAGAATTAATAAAAAAAACAAATATTTACAATGGCATAAAACTTTATCTCTTCCAGAACATTTAAAAACTATCCCTATTTTTGCACTCTTTCGAAAAAAAACCAAAGGGTACCTCATTGAAAGACCTTTTTACTGCGTTAATGATTTTCATAATGAATAAATCTCATTCAAATATTTTTTATTTATTTGGTTACTCCAACCTTTTTAGGTGTCATGTTACAGCTGCTAGCATAGAATTTGAAAATTATTTTATGAATTAATTGTCTGATAGTCCGCTAAAATTAATTATTTTTGTTACGTATTAGATTAAAGTTATACATTTTCTTTTTTTTTAATACACTTTAATTACTATATTAGTTCAGTTCACTTTTTGTTTAACCTCACTTATTTTGCTTGTATAACGATAACAAAATAGAGTTTAAGGTCGCGCAATTTTAATTTCAATGTCATCGAAACTATTCACTTCGCATATGTATTGTTTACTTCCTTATTGTTAAGGTCACCTGGATTCATTAACCGCTTTACGCCAATGTTGCGTCCTAACGAATGTTATAATTGCAATTTATGTCTTTGCATTGACCTATCGAAAATTTTTTTTTTGTCGATTAATATTTCGTTTTTTCATTGTTTTGTTTTCTTTTGTTTCTAGGTAAATTTTGCTTTGTCCATAAAATTGTAACAATTTTCATGTGACAATAAAGCATACTTTTGTTTTGTTCGTTTGTTAATATATATATATATATATATATATATATATATATATATATATATATATATATATATATATATATATATATATATATATATATATATATATATACTTCCTTCCATTAAAATTTTGGAAGAAAAATTGGGTTAAAAACAGAACATTTTAAAATAAAAGCTTAGATCCATCTAACTGCGAAATCGATTTTCGACCTAGTATATTTTACATAAGTCAAAAATTATCCATTGTTAATATTTAATTAAGCTATTTTATCGAAATGCGTCTAACGCCGTCAATAAAAAGTCATATCGAATTTTACGAACAATTGATCCTACGCTGCCATTTTGAAACAGATTACAAGACCATGCCAAAATTTAATATATATATATATATATATATATATATATATATATATATATATATAATAAATCACACATATTAAAAAAAATGGGTCACAACATAGATATACCACATTTAGATTAAATTAGTTTAGTGTCAAGCTTGTGGTATTGTTTTTGTTTAAACCTGAACTCTCACTCTTATTTTCTTTTATTGTTATTTCCGTTTCTATAGCATTATAAAGGTATCGCGGTAGCTTTTTTCCAAAAGTGTGGGAATGAAATGTGGGAACATTTTTTAATGGTGAGGTTTCTGTGCCTCTTTAATCAGGTTTATAATACTCTCACAATATTTAAGTAAATTCAATTGTTTAGCTTTAGCAACTATATAGGCTGTTGTATAGCAAATAATATATAATGTCATAAAATGTATAGTTTAATAAATAAACTTTTTTTAACTGAAATCGAATAGTCCAACCAAAAATTAGCTCTAAATATAAATAAGCAAACATAAATATTATTGTAACATATTATATACGACATTTACTAATTACATTTGTAAACTATTTCACAAACAGACAAGTAAAAGTGAAAAGCAAGAAATGTTATCTCACTATGTTTTAACTGAGAGTTGAAGAGGATCTAGTTATTAAGTCAAATCACCTAAAGTAAATAAATAACTTTCATTGATAACGAGATGTGATGTGGTTCATAATCTTTAGCAAATTGTTAAATACACTGTCTTGGTAATAATTCTATTTTTAGTTAATACACTAGATGGTAGCTCAACCATGAATAATGGGTTAAACTTTTTATGTATTTGGATTACATTTATAGACATGTCTTAATATGATTTGTTCATTCAAGAAGTTTGAATTCTAATTATAATAGTATTTCAGGATAAGTAATACGAGGAAACAATTAGACCAGACAATTTTAAATTTGATAATGGCATTTTGACAACATGCCCGCTCGTTTTGAAATTCCATACTGGATTGGAACCAATGCCAGTTTCTATTTATGAGACACTTGATGCTTGAGCAAAATTTAAAATCAGTTGAATTGGTTATTTGTACAATTTTTTAATTTTTATTTGGTTTACATTTGGTTCCGCCATGTTTAAATACTATACCAAAAATTTTGTTTCCGTTTATGCCTATATCACTTCACATCAAATTTTTGTGCAAAATTCAAAGTCAATTGAGTTGTCAATAAGAAGTTTTTTGCGCTAATCTTTTAAAAGAGGTTTATATCAACGCCATTTTCATCCGCCATCTTGGATTTATACCATAATTTAACCAATCCATTTCTCTATCAAACTTAAATCATGCGCAAACTTCAAAATTAATCGAATAAGTAGTTTTTCAGACTGAATTTTTTAAATATTTTTAGGCCTCCATTTTCTTTTGCCGTCATGGGTTGGTACCAATATTTCGCCAGTTCATTACTATATCACACTTGATTTTTGTGCAAAATATGAGCTATAAATAAGATAAGTAGATTTTTGATAATATATTTTTTAACATTGTACTAATGGCCAAAACACATAGTTTGTAAGGCCAAAAATAAAAAAAAAACACTCTACTACACCGACATTTTGTTTCCCTATAATGAATGTTTACCAAAATGTTACCATATCATGCAATCCCTTATAACAATCAACCGGATAAATAAACTTTTAGCTATGCCGCGAACAGGCTGAGATATCAACGAAATTGAGAAAATATGTTTTTTGACATCTAGGGACTGTGAGACGTAAAGATCTAAAAAAATCTCGGAGATTTTTGCTCGATTACGTTTAATTTAGCCTCCATTTGTTCCGCTATCTTGCATTCATGTCAAAAGTTTACCAATTAATTATTAATGCTTGAGCACAATGTGAAACTGATTGAATAAATAGTTTTTCTAAACTAATTTCCTAAATATTATATAAATCAGCCATTTTGTTTCGTTATTTTTTGATACGTTGATTCGTATTAAAATTTTACCAGTTAATTCCTATGAAGCGCATGATTTTTGGGCAAAATTTGAGGCAAATAGGATAGGTTTTTAATAATTTTTTTAACATTCCACTAGACTAAAGCTCCTTAATTTTTATTATGGGACAAAAATGTATAATACCGGATTGTTTATTGTAAAATGAGCTGAATCAGCCATGTCAAACATGCGGCCCAAATTAGTTTTGAAAACAACCAGATAATGCGACCCGCGAACAAGTTGAAAACCGTTTTTGAAAGCGCGCGCCGCTGCAACAACGATTGGTATAATAAAATGTACAATTGTACATAGTGCCATCTATGTTTAGGAGGATGAACTAACATACTCAACCTAAAACCTAAAGTCAAACGTTATCTGGCTTGTTCCATGAAATTCTATCGTGCAAAAACACATATGACACTATCTGAACATTCTGGAAAGAATTCGAGAAATCACAATTCGTATTCGATTGAGCTCAGTCGTTCAGTCAGTTACGAATCAGTTGCGATAGTTTCGAGTTGAGTTGCGCACTTATTGTTACAACACTTAACAGTACTTATTATAATTTATTTCGGATACAATTTTTAACATGTCTCTTTCAGAATCAAGTGGAAGTAAGAGGAAACTTCTAGATGAGCATCGTATCTTTCAAGAAAACTGGGAATTAGAGTTTTTTCGCAATGAAGTGAAAGAAAAAATTATTTGTTTGATTTGTAATAGTACAGTCGGTGTCCCAAAATTATATAATATAAAACGTCACTATGATATTCATAAAACTACGTTTGACAAGTATACAGTCATGGTCAGAAGCGAAAAGTTAAATAAGTTAAAATCACGGTTGAAAGATCAGCAGCTTATATTTACACGTCCAAAGCAAGAAAATGAATCTGTCCTTCAAGCGAGCTACGTACTGTCGGATTTGATCGCGAAACACTCCAAACCATTTGTTGAAGGTGAATTTATAAAAGAGTACCTTGTAAAGGCCACGGAAATTGTAAGTCCCGGGAGCGTGAAGGCATTTCAAAATATATCCTTGTCCCGGAATACTGTCGCTGAAAGAGTTACTGAGTTGGCTGCCAATATAAGCGATCAGATAAAAACCAAATCAGACTCTTTCATTGCATTTTCTATTGCCTGTGACGAAAGTAAGGGCGTGTGTGGTGTGGCGCAATTCGCTGTTTTTCTTCGTGCGGTTGATACAGATACCAATGTGTATGAAGAATTACTGGAATTAGTACTATTGCATGATACCACAACTGGGAAAGATATTTTCAATGCTGTTTATGGACTTCTGCAAAAGTACATTTTAGATTTGTCAAAACTGTGTTCCGTTGCAACAGACGGAGCTCCTTCAATGACTGGAGTAAAAAACGGCTTCGTTAAAATATTACAGACAAAGATCAGAGAAACGGGCAGTGACAAACCAGATTTTCATCAAACTAATTGTATAGTCCACCAAGAAGTTTTAAGCTCAAAAGTGATCAAGTTGGAAAGTGTTTTAAAGTCAGTGAAAAAAATTATAAACTTCATAAGGTCACGAGGCCTTAATCAGCGACAGTTTTTACATTTTTACGTAATTTAGAAAGTGAGTACACTGGTTTACCATATTATGCAGAGGTGCGATAGCTTTCGTGTTCTATGCTACTCGACCGGTTTTGGAAACTCAAGAAATACGCGTTTTCATGAAAACAAAAGGAGAAGATGTCAGCTTGTACCTTTTTTACAAGATCTTTAATTTATGGTAGATATCACAAAACCCTTGTCGGACTTAAATACGAAATTGCAAGGACCAAGTCAAGTTATTACAAATATGCATAATCATGTAAAAGCTTTCAAATCTAAGATAATGTTGTGGGAAAAACTGTTAGCAGAGGATAATCTGTCACATTTTCTGACTTGTAAGGCATATCAGGAAAGCACAAGTGTTCCAATATCATACAAAATATATTCAGAGAAAATGAGAAGCCTTCTGGCAGAATTTGAGAAGCGTTTTTAGGATTTTAAGACCCAAGAAAACAATTTTTTTCTACTCACTGGTCTTTTCACTATCAATATTGATAAAGTTCCCCCTCACTTGCAAATGGAAGTAATTGAGATTCAGTGTCAGACCCATTTAAAACAAAAATTTGATAGTGTTGGTACATTCGAATTTTATAAGTACTTGCCTGTTCAATACCCAGAAATGAGAAAATTTGCCTGTAAAATCCTGTCAATGTTTGGAAGTACCTATAAGTGTGAACAACTATTTTCTTTGATGAAAGGAAACAGATCTCCCGCAAGATCGCGATTGACGGACGCACACTTGGACGCAGTTTTAAAAGTTATTTCCGCCGATAAATTCGCGCCACAAATAGACAACTTAATTAAAGACAAAAAAATGTTAAATATCTGGCAAAAGAATTTAATGTTTCTAGTTTTTTGTAATGTTCTTTTTATTGGAAATTTAATAAACAGACTTGTCCCATAATAGTCAAGATTTTCAGTAGTTTGTCTTCTTTAAGATAAGGTTTTGCGGCCCACGAAGTTAATGGTCTTCATGCTTTTGGCCCACCAATGACTTGTCTAGGGTCTACTTATTGTAAAACATTTAAAATTTTCTCTAAAACGCTAGGATTGTTGAGAAAATAAAAAAATAGCAAGTGAAAATATTAAAAATCCCTCGATATGATTTTTTGCCACTTGTTAGAAATAGTGAAATGTGACTCAATTAAGTTCAGTACATAGTCACAGTATATATGTATTACATGTACTGTCTTCTCAAACATTTTTATTGGGCGCCATCTTGTTCCATCATATTGGATTCCTACCAATATTTTATGAGTTTGTTTCTACCTATGCCACACATGACTTTTGGGCATAATTTATTTTAAAATTCAATAATGAGGTTTTGCCTTGGCACATACCCCCATTTTATTGCATGTTGAATTCGTACCAGTTATCCCATTTTGACATTTTCTCTGCAAAATTTAAAAGTCAATTGAACAAGATTTTTTAAGTTGATTTAATTTTATCGCCATTTTGTTTCCCTATTTTAGATTGGTTCTAAAACTTTACCAGTTTATCTCTATATCACACTTAATTCTTGTACAAAAATTGAAATTAATTTAATACGTAGTATTTTCGGGCTGATTTTAAAATATTTTATTAGCTGCTATTTTGTTTTGCTCAATCAGTTCGTTCCTACGCAATACTTAATTTTTGTGCAATATTTGAGGTAAATTGGATAAATAGTTTTTTTGTATTAATTTTTTAAACATTTTTTTGCCATATTACATGTTTAGAAAAGCATTATCATATCATCCCCATATGACCCTTAATTTTTGACTATTTTTTATTAAAGTTTAAAGTTAATCAGGTAAATCGTTTTTAAGCTATGCTGCGAACTGGCAGACAGACAGGCGAACCGACGGAATTGATAAAACATCATTTTTGCATCTAGTGACGCTAAAACGGGTAGATATGAAAAACCAAAGAGGGTGATTTTTTCACGATTACAAACATTTTAAATCGGTTTAGGAAGGTCGGCCAAGAAAACTCTTTAAACCAGTGGTGTCCCGTCGTTCTTTAAATAATATGGCACTCCTTTTTTGACTATACGCACTTCAGATAATTAAAAAATGTAATTATGCTTAATGAACCTTTACCTATATTTGTCTGTTTTCTTTCGTGTACCGCACTTCTATATCTCTTTTGTGTTGCAAAAACGGCGAACTTTCGAATTTTAAAATTATTTAATTTTGATTTTTCTTGATCGATTTCCCGCTAAATAAATTTTTTCTTGAGTTCTGTCATTAACGGTTCCCGGGCTACTGCCTACGTCCACTATTATTGGACCACCCAGTATAGTGATACACGATTTACAAGTACCAGATTTTACAAGGGCAGCCAGCATCAGATCCAGTGAATGAGATTTATCAAAATTTTAATTTATGCAGTTCGACTTTGGGCTACTCGGGTATGCCAAAAGTGGCCGTCTGTCTCCGTTTGTCATATTACTTTATACAGGGGCCGTCATTGTGAAGTACTATACAGGGCGTTTCCTAATTGCGTGCTGATGTTAAAGGGAGTGTTTTTATGTCCTAAAAGTCTTAACTTTTGAGATACAGGATGGTAAAGTTTAACAAGAAAACATATTTTTTTCATCCCAATTCTGATGCTATTGTAGATAACTGCATGAAATTTGATACACGTCTTCTATGCATTAAGGAGCATACGGATTTACCCAGGTTAATTACATATGCACGCCACTGGTAGAAATTTCAAAAATTGATTGTTAATAAAAAATGTCCTTTTATGCATAAAAGACGTGTATCAAATTTCACACAGTTATTTATCTATAATAGCATCAGAATTAGGATTTAAAAAAAATGTTTTTTTAAAACCCTGTATCTCCAAAGTTAAGACTTTTAGGTTCATATTAAACTTTTTTCTTAAAAAGGTCCAAGAATCACCCCCCTTTAACATTAGCACGCAATTAGGAAACGCCCTGTATAGTACTTCACAATGACGCCCCCTGTACAAAGTAATATGACAGACGGAGACAAACGGTCACTTTTGGCATACCCGAATAGCCCAAAGTCGAACTGCATAAGTTAAAATATTTATAAATCTTGTTCATTGGAATCAGTGATGGCTCGCCTACTATAACTACATTGATGTGTTAATTTTGGAAAAATATAAGTTCTGTAGTTTTTCAAATTAATTTGCAATATTAGATATTTTTTGACACCCGGTATTGAACAGAAAATTAATTATTTTAAAGCAGTTTATTGACAGCTACTTTATGAACAATTTTACAAAATATATGAAAAAAAAACTAAGCCATTTTTGAGGTTGAAGGCTGTGATTCTAATAATTCGATTCCTTCTAAATCGTTGTCTTCCTCTGAAAATGATGAGGTTTCGTCGTCACTACTTAAAGATCCCAGTGTGATAACTAAATCATCAATAACCGTTTCAATTTTGCCATCTACTTCCCAGTATTTATCTTCAATAGAACGAACATGTTTAACATACGATTTCCAATTTTCAGCCTATATTGAGTCAATCGCTTCTAATGTTATTTTATTTAAATCTTTAATTGAAAGTTCACCGGTGTTGCGCTCTCGAATATATTTTTTTACTCCTGCCCATGCAAGTTCAATAGGGTTGAGGTCGCACATCTATGAAGGCAGCCTTAAAGGTGTACGACGTTACGTAAAAGACCGTTAATTTTATACTTTTTTTCTCTAGGCTTGTTGGCTGATATTACTTCATATAATTGATATTTTCTCCATGTTAGATCACATACAAGATTGTTCGATTTAAGCCACGATATCATATGAGCTTTTGTAGAGTATTTAATTGGCACTTTATCTTTTACGTGAGAATGATACGACGCCTTATCCGTTACCACGACTAATTTGGGAGGAATATTAGGTAGAAGCGTCTCGAGCAACCACTTGTCAAAATTATCTCTATTCATCTATCCACGATAGTCTAAAGTTGTTAGTCCCGAGCGAAAAACTAAAGCTGCACCTGGAGCAAATCCGGCTTCTGAACCAGCATGAACTATAATAAAGCGATTACTAGAGCGGATTCCCTGAATAACACCTGTACCACTTTCACTTTGCCAGCATTTGTTCACTGTCATATCATTATCTACCCAGGTTTCGTCTAGATACACAATATTGCGTCCCTCTTGCCTATATTGCCTTACAGTTGATAGATATTTCACCCACCTGTAAAACTATTTGGTCTTTCAATGAGCAATTTTCGTTTATTTTGGCACTTGCGCCAAACAAAACCATTTGATCGTAAAAGCTGATTTAAGGTTTTTTACCCGTACGGAAAATCTATTTCGTTCTTTACAGCACGAAGTAGAGGTTTGCAGGTCGGAACCTTCTTCAAGTTTACATAATAATCCTCTATTGTTCGTCGAATTACTTAACAATCACCATCGTCAATTTTATCTTTGTATGATAATTGGGGTCTTTTTTACCAGGAGATTTTAAAGGTGAAGTAGAACATGAGCGATCAGTATGTTCTCTTTGAATTTTTCTTACACTTCTTTCCGAAACACAAGTATAAAATGCAGCGCATTCTGTTCGCTCAACTCGCAATAACTTGACGTGCACCGCTTCAAATTGTTTTTCCTCTTTTGCTCGCCATCGTTACTTCGAAATAATAATTCAAATTCAACGCAACGCATTTATATAGAAATGAAAACAAATGCTCGAAATGTATAGACGCCACTGGAAATAGCTTGAACCTTCTAGAGGCAAGTGCATGGAGACTCTAGGCACATCCCAATTACAAGTGGACCAGTGCGAAATTTACTAAATCCTCGATTAATTTTCCGTACCGC
The DNA here is from genome assembly GCA_030620095.1 of Kuschelorhynchus macadamiae. NCBI lineage: Eukaryota > Metazoa > Arthropoda > Insecta > Coleoptera > Curculionidae > Kuschelorhynchus > Kuschelorhynchus macadamiae. The sequence continues at coordinate 2,072,547 of JAUTXW010000460.1, read as the reverse complement.
TTAGCTGGCGCACTTTATAGGTGAAGCGGCAAAATATTAGAACAAATAAAATAACATAAATTTATTTGCGTACACAAATTTTACTTTTCCGCTTGCTTAAGACTATGAACCTTTATTTTAAGGACCGCCCGGTTTTCTTTCGTGTCCCGCACTTAAAGTAGTTTTTAAGATATGCCGCGGACCGACAGACAGACCGACGGATTTGATAAAACATATTTTTCGGCATCTAGGGACGCTAAAATGCGAAGATATGTAAAACCTGAGAGGGTCATTTTTTCACGACTACAATCATTTTATTTGACCGCCATTTTGTTCCGCCATGTTGAATTAGAAGCACAGTTTTACAAGCTGATTCCTATACCACAGTTAGTTATGGCCCACAATTTCAAATCAATTTATTTAGTAGTTTTTTAGGCTAAATTTTTAATATTATATTAAACCGCCATTTTGTTCCGCCATCTTGGATTAGTACCAAAATTTTACCAACTGATTCCAACATAATAGTTTGATGTTTGTGCAAAATTAAAGAAAAATTGGATAAGCAGTTTTTTAGTAATAATTTTTTTAACCTTTCACTAGACCGCCATTTTGTTTTGCCGTATTGGATTTTTAATAAGTTATTACCAGGTCATCCCCATATGACTCTTAATTTTTGGTCAAAATTTGAAGACAATCGGGTAAGTAGCCTTTAAGCTATGGCGCGAACTTACAGACAGACAGACCGACAGACAGGCCGATAGACGGACCGACGGAATTGGTAAAATATATTTTTTTGGCAGTCTTGAAATCAATCCATTAAGCAGTCTTTTTAGGCTGAATTTTTAAATATTTTGTTACGCTGCCATTTTGTTCCGCCATCTTGGAGTCGTACCAAAATGTTTTTAGTTGATTTTAACATAATACTTGATGTTTGTGGAATTTTTGAAACAAATTGGATAAGCAGTTTTTAACAATATTTTTATTTAGTATTTCACTAAGCCGCCATTTTGTTTTGCCATATTGGATTTTTACCAAAATGTGGTGGCGTACGTTCAAATTATAAACAGAAACCATGTACATTTTAATACTGATAAACTTTCTCTTATTAATATTGGTATATTTAACAAAGAGGGTCATTTTCCGTTTATAATACCAATCTAGGTAAAACCTTACATCTCTCAATATTATACTAAACGGGACATGTTCTGTATATGCCATTTTTAAATGACAAAATGTTTGGTCCAATTCTCCCCTCCTAGCACCTACCCTTGGACGCACTGCAATTCAAATGCTTGCTGGTGATTCTTATTTAAAAAAACAATTTATTTATATAAGACACAGGGCTGTTTCTAAAATATATCGCCTCAGTGGTGAGATATACAAAGGGCACCTCTAAAAAAAATTGCACTCCTAGGAAAACCAAGCGTGTAAATAATTTACCCTGTATAATAAAAAAATATTCATATGAGGCTACCCTGTATAAAGCAAAAACAAAATGCTTCTGAAATATATGTTTTTCAATTTCCATGTGGCTGTTCCATCTTCTTAGGGCTACCCTTATACATGAAAATAAAAGAACAAAATTCAAGTTCCTTTCCTTAATTTTGAGCAAGCTAAATGCTTCTGAACTTTTTTTTAATTTTCAGGTGCCGGTTTCATCTTACTAGGTCTTACCTGTATAGTTGGAAAAAATATTTTTATCTCGATTTTTATATATAAAAAATAAAATAAGCTTGACATATTTTACCGTTTTCTGAATATTTCTTTTTCAGATATTCACAGTGGGCTGCCTCATCATTTTTGGGCTACTTTGCAAAATTTCAGTTTTTTTCATTAAACATTTTAAAATCTTGTAAACATGGCGATAATCATCTTCTTATTGCCCAACTTTGCCTTAAGGAAGCCTACTGGTGTACATTGACAGACCTATAAATAATAATCATTTTCTTGGTTATGAAAACTTGGTATTTCAGTGTCTTCCACAGTGAGTAAATATTCAATAGGAAAGTGCCAAATCATCGGCCATTATTTAATATAAGTAACTGACGTACAAGCCAAATAATGTATAAGATAAATACAACTTTCACTAAGAACCAGGTCCCGAGCCGAGACTGCACAAGAAGAAAAATCTTCGCAACGTTTATCATTATATAGCCGGTTCTGTCGGTTAAAATTTCACAACCTGCATTAAAAAAAAAAAGCGGAATTTACTTCAGTGTCAAGTTTAAGGAGACGGTTGGTCGCCGAGTTATGTTGCGTGTCAATGAAATTACTTAAGAATGGTTTCAAGGTGTGACCAATAATGCCGGTAGCATTGGGGCAAGTTTATTAATTTATTCCGTGATATTAAGGGAAACCGCAAAAATGTGCCATTGAGATGATGAAAAGATAAGCATTTAAGGGCACAAATTCACATTAAGTGGGCGTTCAAAGCATGTATTGCCGGTAGGGGCCGTAACTAGGCTACCTAGAGCTCATTCTGCTATCCCCCAGGAGAAGCCTCGGATCAAGATTAATTTTTAAGAATACAAAAACCCTTTCATGTCAATTACGTCTTAAGCTTCGTACTCAGCGAGTACAAACGAACGACCAATATCAACACTATTTCCTTGCTCTCACCTCTTTCCAAGGTCTTTGAAAATGAGAGTATGGAACTATTTGGAATCCTTTAACTTAATAACTCCAAATCAGTTTGGATTTCAGAATTCCAAGGGAACTCATGATGCGATGTTGGGCTTTCTAAAATACGGTGTATATCGGTCTGAATCGGGGCGAATTGGCGACGGCAGTATTCTATGATCTGTCTAAAGCCTTTGACTGCGTGGATCATGGAGTGTTGCTCTTGAAGCTTGAACGTTACGGATTTAGGGCTAATGCTCTTGCCTGGTTTGACTCCTACCTTTGCAGCAGCAGTCAGTCGGTTATTGTTTCTGAAGTGCAATCCTCAGCCTCCCTCATCGAATTTGGCGTTTCTCAGGGATCGGTGCTTGGAGCCGTCCTTTTTTTGTTGTATATAAACAATCTTGTGCGTGTTCAGATCTCTGTCGATTTTACACTTTTTGCGGACGATGCGTCGATTGTATGGCTGCACAAAAACTGTATGCAGCTGAGAAATATTGTTGCATCTGATATCAACAGAATCAAACTATGGTGTGATTCAAACAGACTGTCTTTTAATGTTGCAAAGACAAGCGTGGTGGGATTTCGGCGTAACATGCAGGGCTTAAATCTAGATGGCAATCCTCTTAAAGAGGAAAATGTTTTAAAATTTCTAGGGATTTTCATAGACCGTGATCTCCGTTTTGATGAGCACATTTTGAGGCTGAGTGGGAAACTTTCGTCTGCTTGCTTTGCAATTAAGATTGCTAGGACCGGCGTTCGCGCGATCAGTCTACTTCGCATTATTCGAATCCCATCTTAGGTACGGCATTCCATTTTAGGTTGCCAGTAGCCAGAATTTTTTATTTACAGAAGAAGGCTGTTCGTTTTATCGCTAAGGTCACCCAAAGAGAGTCCTGCAGACCTCTTTTTCTATCACTGAGAATTCTCACACTCACCTCTTTTTTCATCCTCGAAACTTCTACCCTTATATTTAAATATAACCATAACATTGCAATTTCGCCTTCTAGAAACAATACTAGACAGGGTTCTCATCTACCCCTGCCTATACCCACTAACAAATTTACAAAAAGGTCCTTTATCTCACTTAAGATTTTTAAAAGGACATTAAAGAGTGCACTTCTAAAAAAAGTATATTATAACGTGAGTGTGTATGCTACTGCCGAATTACTTACTTTAGTTAAACTTAGGTGCTTTCAATTATTTGTTTTATATGTTTTTTGATTTTATACTGTTTTTTACTTTTTGACTATTTTTACTTTTTTTTTCTAGTAAACCCACTTTCATGTATATATTGTATCTTGCAACTTAGATTTTAACTCCCATTTAACTTATGTGTCTGATTTTTTTACTAGTTTTTTACTTTGTAACATGCTTTATCAACAGAATTTTTTGGATTCTTGGCAATAAAGTACATTTTGATTTGATTTCAATACAATTAATATGCGTACGTTTGTTTCAATAATTGCTTTGATACATCAATAATTGCTTTGATAAATGCTCTCGGATTTATTAGAGAGCTTCGGTATGGTCTCTCTTTTAAAAAATCCAACCCGACTGAATGCCATTTTAGACTATGTTATTTTAATAAACCTTCTGCTTCAGGTACGTAACTGTGATTTGGGTTTCTCCGATCATACAGCTCAAATATTTAATTTTAAAATTATTGATACATTAATGAAATAGGTATTAATGAATTCATTTATAGGTTTGGTAGAGCGTTTGAGGGTTTTTTAGGTTCCGACCCAAACCTTGGCTTTGATACTTTTTTTGATTCCTTTTGTTGGAGTTTTCAAGCTACTTCTTAATTCTGACCTTTTAATCCAAATTAATAATCTAGAAAAACTAAACTGGCTAAAAAATAATAGTAGGGACGATGCAATCAAACATCGCTATTTAATATTTAAAAAAAAAGTAACTACGAAAATTAAAGATGAAAAACTCGCTTACTACAACACTTTAATTTCTCGTTCAATCAATAAAGTTAAAACAAGCTGGTTAATAGTTAACAAAATACAGGGCAAAAACATTAATACCACAAAAAATATAGTTCTATCTCGGGATAATAAACTAATTTCTGAGCCACTTGAGATTGCGTCAGTCTTTGGGGAATACCTGGAATTAGTTATCCCTACCAAGCTGGGTACTTATTTCGGTGGGCGATTCTCCTACATGTGCACTATTGGTCGAAGACTTGTCTTGAATTCGTTTTATTACCGGTTTGTTACAAGTACCGAGGTGGAGAGAGTTGTCATGAGTTTCCCCAACAAAGGCTCTTGTGGTTTCGACTCTATATCCATTAAGTTTATTAGACATGTTATATTTAATATTTCAACCACATTGTGTGACCTGATTAATCTTTCGGTGTGTGCTGGTGTATTTCCGGACAGGCTAAAGAAATCCATAGTTGTACCTATATTTAAGAGGGGGGATTCTCTTAGCATGGAAAACTACAGGTCTATTTCCTTATTGAGTTCCTTTTCTAAGACCAGCAGTTGTACGAGGCGGTTGTGTTTTCGCTCGTATATTGTTTTGCCGGTATTTGAATGTTTTGTTTTGTTTTGGTTTGAACTGTTTTGATTTCAATTTGTTTTTGTGTGCTTTGACCCGATCATCAGTTCGTCGTTTGCTATAAACTAAACTTGACCTTGTTTACCCGGATCCGGTTATTAGTTATAAATATTGTTTGTGCGTGACATTTAAAGATTTTGATTTATCAACTGGAAATATTTAGATAATATTTACATACAATTTATCTACATCTTTTTTTTAATTTTCACTTTTTTTGTTCCTTTGAAAATTTTAATTTTTTATTTATTTATAAAATGGCTGAATTTAAGTGCGATTCTTGCCAAAAAATCGTTTCGGAAAAAGACTGTTACAGAATTCGCTGTAGTGGGGAGTGCCGAAGAAATTTTTGTATGGTCTGTACAGGACTGGATAAATCCACGACAAAAGTGCTTTACAAACAAAAATTCAACAACATAAGATTTTTTTGCACTGTTTGCGACTCTCCAACTCTGAAATATTTGCATGATAAAATATCAGATCTCCAAAAGACTCAAATCTCTTCAGAATATCTCGAAGCCCTGGGTTCCTGCTTAAAGAAAAACAACGATATCCTTCCGATCATTGGCGAAATTTACGACATCTTACTCAATCATGACTCCAAATGGAAGATACTGCTAGAAAAAATTGAGGATATTCACAGCCTCCATTCTGGAATATCTGACAGTATGCAAAAATCCTTATTTAAATCCATTAAAGAAATTAGGCAGGATACTTTCAATCTATCATCTATTTTAATGGAAACTCAAAATGAATCTGTCAAAGTCCAGGTGCATGATTCATCGAAGGAGCAGTTGACTAAAGAGATGGCTGAGCTGAGGCATAGTGTAAAACAAATGGCACTTACCCTGGAGAAGCTTGCTGATAAGCCTAAACAACAATCAATAAAGAAAATATACACCACCGCAATATCAACCCAAACCGATACAACAGATGTCCAAATGCCTGTCAATAAGTCTCCAAAAAAAGCTGTTTCCTTCCAGCCCAACAAAACACCCATTATAGAGAAATGGCATTATGTAGTGGTATCCATAATTCCGTCCACGTATAAATCAAATCAGCTTGTACACTACATCAAAGAAAAATTAGGAACCACGAATTTTGTGCGTTGTTTTCCTATGCTTAAGAATGCAGACACTTTGCACTCCGATTTTAAAATTGGGGTGCAAAATAAAGATCACTTAATTCAGCTTAAGAACGCTAGTCTATGGCCACCTGGTACTATAATTGATCCTACCTATGATTCAGTTTCACCAACCCTTATCCAAACGCCGCCCACTTCCACAGCCCATAATGTCTCATCTTCTAGTCATCAAGATGTCAATATAGATATCCCAAAGAGCCGGGGGCTGTCTCCACCAAAGCCTCAATTATTGGAATCACCAGTGACATTTGTGCCTGAAGAGGATAAGTCAGTCATAATTGGCTCTGACAGGGAGGCCATAGCAGCTTGTAGGTCATTGGCACTGGAGGGCTCTAAATTAAGCATGGAGAAAACTGCAAAGAAAGATGATTTTTTGCAGTTTGATTCAATGACTCCACCAAGAGTGCGGCTGTCCCAAGATTCGGATAAAGCAAATGGTCGCTATATATTAGCCAGATTAAGGGATCCTTCCTTACTAAAGACCTTAAGGCTATTTCTTGCTTATCTACACGACCAGCCATCTAGTGTGTGTTTTGAGGGGCATACAAGTACTAGCATTAAATTATTGCTAGCTTCAGAAGGCCTTCCCAGTGACAAGGAATCCCTGCGCAAGCTGTATTATCGCTTCCATGATGCCTATGGGATTGGTTCATCTGAAGTGGACTCAGACCTTGCAGCGTATAGATCTTTCTTCTCCTCGGAAAAAATTTTACGGCTCCAAAAAATTCGTGAAGGTACTGGTAAATATTATTCTAGTGGTTCACCATCAAAAAGTAAAAATTTTTAGTCAATATGACGCGAAAAGAGGATCTAGCACCCTCTAAAAAATTGACCAATAGCAATTTTAATCTTTTTTTTCTTAATATTCAGTCCTTAAAACAGACGAATTATACCTTTTGTTAGAAGAGCTAAATTTTCCAGAAGTCATTGCCATCACTGAGCACTGGCTAAATATCAATCAACCTGTTTTTATTAAAAACTATACCACAATTGCCAGATTTAATAGAACTAATTTAACTCATGGAGGCACCATGATAATGTCTTCAAACAACGATTTTTCTGAAATATCAAAGTATAATCATTTATTATCTGAAAAAGTATTTGAATTTTCTATCGTTTATCACAATACTTATGACCTTTATATTATTTGTATTTATAGAACACCTGATGCTGATGTGCAATTATTCTGCCATAACCTTCTAAGTTTGCTCGAGTCCCTTCCTGTAAAAAGCAAATTAATCTTATGTGGCGATTTCAATATTGACTTTTCCAGTGTGTGTGCTGCTCAGGAATGTCTTCAGTCCATCTTTGAGTCATTAGGAATTGCCATGCACGTCAACTCACCAACCAGAATTACTAAGACAAGTGCCGGTACTATAGATTACGTTGTGTCTTCTTTCGATCCTAGCTCCGTCGAATGTAATGTCTTAAGTCCAGGTTTCTCCGATCATGAAGCAATTTTCACAAAATTTTCAATTACATCCAAAGCCAAAAATTCCTCTAGACAAGTAGGCCGTATTTTTTCGGTTAGAAATTTCATTAATTTCAAACACCTATGTCAAATAACTGACTGGGACTCTCACACTTATGATGTCGACACTGAATTTTCTCGTTTTATAAAAACTCTAACTAATATAGCTTCTGAATCTTTTCCTCCTAGGCCTATCAAAAATAAAAGAAGTAAACCCTGGTCCACTAAAGGTTTACGTATATCTTCTAAGAACATGCGGTCACTATCTCATTTAAAGAAATTTTCGGACAGTGTCTTTTTTCATAATTATGTAAAATCATACAGAAAAATTTATCATAAAACTATTAAAGCCGCCAAAGATATTTATTACAATAATAGACTTTCTAACGCCAAAAATGTAGCTAAAGAAACCTGGTCTATCGTAAATGATTTAAGAAACAAAACTCCTTTATCCAGCACTATCCTTACCTCTCCTGAGGACCTAAACAATTATTTTGTAAATGTAGCCAAAGATTTGACTAAATCCGTATCTCAATCTAATGACCCAATTTCATATCTCTCTAATCATAGGGTAAACCTGCACAGTTTCTTCTTTTCACCAGTAGTTTTATCAGAACTTCGTAGTACAATTAATGATATCAAAAATAAATCTTCTTCGGGAACTGATGGGCTTACTTTAAAAATGTATTCAAGTCTGCCGGAATGCACACTAGAGCATCTGACTGCTTTGATAAATATGTCTTTCCAAAATGGTACTTTTCCAAGCTGCCTTAAAACTGCAATAATCATACCTCTTCACAAAGGAGGTGTTTCAGAAGAAGCTTCGAACTATCGCCCAATTGCACTTCTCCCTACGCTCCCTCATCGAAAGACTGGTTAAAAAAAGGCTTTTATCATTTCTGTCTAGATATGAAATACTTACAAAACATCAATTTGGATTTCTAAGTAACAAATGCACAAGCGATGCCATGTTTTCCCTTCTTAATAGTGTTTACTCCAGCCTAAACAACCATCACGCTACGGCAACAATTTTCTGTGATTTTTCCAAAGCTTTCGATTGTGTGAATCATAATATATTAACTAACAAACTGCAGTACTATGGATTTAGAGGGGCTCCTCTCAATTGGTTTAAGTCATATCTTAGCAACAGAAATCAAGTTGTGAAAGTTGACAACAGGATGTCTTCTTGTAGGCCAATGGAATATGGAGTGCCTCAAGGCTCGGTACTAGGCCCTATCTTGTTTCTTCTGTTCATAAACGACAAGGCTAATTTAAACATTAGTGGAAAAATATGTCTCTTTGCGGACGATACCAGCTTTACGTGGAGCCACCCAGATGTCACGGACCTACATAGGATTGTATCTAATGACCTAATCACCATTAAATCCTGGTGCGATTCTAATCTCCTATGTTTGAACATCTCTAAAACGAAAGTCTTGTCTTATAAAAACACGCTGCAACCCTTTGACCTTAATGGCACCACTATTGATGTCGTAAACTCTGTAAAATTTCTAGGGCTTCTTGTAGATGATTCTTTAAACTGGGATCCACATATCGATGCTTCATCGAGGAAGTTAGGTTCTGCTTGCTTTGCGTTAAGATCTGTTTCCGAGGAGCTTAGCTTTTCTACCTCTAGAACTGTTTATTTTGCTCTTGTTGAGTCGCACCTCAGATATGCTATTCCATTCTGGGGTACATGTTGTGCGACTCAATTTGATCGAATTTTTATACTACAAAAAAGAGCTGTTCGTTACCTACTGAGACTTAACAGTAGAACTCACTGCCGAGATTTCTTTAAAAGATATAAAATACTAACCCTTCCTTGCTTATTCATTTTGGAATCGGTTTGCTTAATTCGTAAGCACGCACCTGCTCTATTAGAGAGACCTTCTCACAACTACCCTCTCAGAAATACTGAGCACGATCTCTATCTTCCAACCCCACACTCAGAGTTAATTAAAAGATCAGTAATCTACAATGCAAAAAAAATGCATAATCACCTGCCATTTAACATCAAATCCATAATATCTCTGACTTCATTTCGCAAGGCTTTGAAATCATTCTTACTGGAAAGAGCCTTCTACACCGTGAACGAGTTTTACAACATATAATTTTATCCTTATGAACCCCTAGTGTGATAGTTGCCATTACCAACCATTTTTACCGAACTTTGTATATGTATTTTTTTAATTGTTTCGTACTTTTTTATTTTTTACTTTGCTTTTTTATTTTTTTACATTATATTTATGAAAATGTTTATAACATAGTACGACTGACAAAGTACATTTCTAATGTACTTCTTTTAGGATTCTATAATATTAATATTCTAAATTCCTGATTTAAATATTATTTTTCTATAATATTTATGATGTGTTTTTGTCTTGTTTTGTTTGCTAATTTTATGTTTGTAAACTATTTTTTTACAACAGCTTTGTCCACAAAATTGTAAAAATTTTTTTTGACAATAAAGCATTTATTTATTTATAAGATTTTTGAAAAAATTGTTTACAATCGTATTTATGACTCTATTTGCAAATATAATATCTTAAACGACAGGCAACATGGTTTTCGGAGAGGCATGTCTGCGAAAAATGGGTGCATTGATCTTGTACAGTATATTTGTAATAAGATGGACAAAGGTGAATTTGTAATTATGTCTTTTGACTTGATACGTGCATTCGACACTGTTAATAAACAGTTTGTCTCTGCTAAACTAGACGCCCTAGAACTACGTGGTAATATAAACGCATTTATAGTTTCATTTTTGAAAATTTTCTGTAAAAATTAAAAATGTAATTTCGTCCGATTTTAATCAGAATCTTGGCACACCTCAGGAAAGTATCCTAACTCCCCTGATTTTCCTACTTTTCATTAATGATCTTCCTGACTATATAAGTCAGGGCCAGGTTATTCTATATGCAGATGATACTACTATCGCAGTATTCGATATGTCAGAACATCACTTAAAAAATAAAATGTACTAAATGAATTTTCTAAATGGTGCTTTGCTAATAAGCTAATGATTAACCATACCGAAACTGTAGCTATGAACTTAAGAACTATTCGTAGAGCACCTTGTGATATCAGCATTTCCTTCGATGGTCATGATCTTGAGCTTTCCTCATGTGTTAGTTTCTTGGGTTTGTCTATGGATTGCCACCTTAATTGGAACATTCAGATCGACAATGTTTGTAGGAAGCTTAATAGGGGAGCTTACGTAATTTCTGGTCTCCGTAATTATGTTGACCGTACAACAATTATTAATGTATATTATGCTTTCATATACTCTGCAATAGCTTATAACATAGTAGTGTGGGGTCATGTCTCAGACATAGAGAGAGTATTTATAAAACAAAAAAGAATTTTTAGAATCATTTTTAGTATACCTTTTAAAACATCTTGCAGAGAGACATCCAGGTCATATAAACTTTTGACAGTTGCTTCAATTTATTTCCTAAAATTATTATCATATATCCATCGAAATAAAAATCTAATTCAAATTAACAGTAATTTTGATGCGTATGATACAAGAAATAAAAATAACTTCTGCTTAGACAAGCATAACTTAAATATTTATAAAAATCACCAATCTACGCTGGGAGAAAAATTTATAATATGTTACCTTATAACATTAAAGCAATAAATTGTCAAAATAAATTCAAAAATAAAATTAAAAGCTTACTTTTATCACAGACTTTTTAAACCACAGATGAATTTTCACTTTTTTGAGGAATAACCCATCATAATATGCAAACTGCAAACCTTTTTTTCCTTGTTTTGTTGGACACCGCACTGAAGATCAGATTTTAACTTGAGAAAAAAATTATATACTATGTTTTGTGTTCTATATTTAGATATATCTGTTGCTAGTTTATATTAGGTGCTTGTTATATGTCTATTTACATTTCTATTTGACGTGTTTCTTTCTATTATTTATAGTGCTCGAAACCAAATAAAAAATTTGAATTTGAATTTTAATTTGATATCTATATTTAGCGAACGTATACGTAGGGTATGCATAAATGACAAATGTGCAACTATTTTTTTGCTTGAAGTACCGGCAAGTGAGCGGACCTGTTCGCAAGCAAGCGCATAAATTCGCAGTGCATAAACCTTACATAAACACAAAGCGAACGCATGGGTTTCTCATTATGCATGCGACTGTATTCGTTCGCTGAGTACGCATCTTTACAACCTCGAATTCCACATGGGTGTCTCCAAAGCAAAGCAGTCTTTTGTTGACTAAAAATTTACCTCGACGCAGATATGAATAACTTACAAAAAAAAATTTGAATACTGATTTGTGTCCAAAATAAAACTTAAATACAGCTTGTAGCCTTGTGTGTCCATTTTATATAAAACTATCGGGTACCCGCAACTTCGTTCGCGTATACGACTATAATAAAATGGATGTAAATCGCCTCATTTGAGTACCTCTTTATAAACCACGTTTGTTGTTGCTTTCTCTGGTTGTAAAATAGCCGAGCTACTATGCGAACTTACTCTAGAGCATGCGACATAGAGTTGACCATGAGAAAAACAATCGTAGCGCAAGTCTACTCTATTTCGAAGGATTGCCCTTGAGCTTTGTAAATTGTCATGGCAAATCAAAGCCTTAAAAGAAACTGTACACGTTTAAACTGAAAAGGATAGTCTGGCGGAATTAAAGGGTACGTGGTATAAAAACTGTTTCTCCTAGACCAGGGCCAGAAATAATAGTAGACTCTTTATATTGTTTTGTAATATTTTAACCTGTAGCCGAGTTCCATTACACAATTTTAGTGGTTTTAAATTTTGAATAAGCATCACTGGTGCCCTCACTTTTAAAGTTAACTCATGAGGAGGAATCCCTGGATGGTTTGGAGAGTGTATGAACTCGACAGGATAATTAACCGCATTTTCTTGGTCTATAACTACATCTATCGAGTAGTATGTTAATTGTGGAACAGTAATTTTTTCCAATAAAGCTAGATTTATTTCATCTGCTGCACTATTTTTTGGAGTTAATATAGCTTATTCTTTAAACCAAGAAACGGTTTTATTTTGACAACTTTCGAGTCCACTATAAACATTTTAGGGGTAGTTTCACACCTTGCAAATTGAGTTTCTAAGAATCATTTCTTATCGAATCTTTGCACTCTAAAATCAAGCTGTTTGCACAAGCTCAGCTTTCTACGGCAAACTGTTTGAAAAAGATCGCAAAAATTAATCAATGACACGGTTTCTTCAAAAACCCTGTATATATTTATAAAAAATCTTAAAATATGTAATAAAATAAAATAAAAAACACGTGTTCAATATTAAAGGGGTGGTTTCAGCCTTTTGGACACGCTGTCAAGGTTTTTAAAAAAATTTAAAATATGTAAAAAATTAAATATACAGCATATTATGTTCAAGCGTTTTCCGAATAACTAACGGTTTTTTAAATAAAATATATTATAATATTTAAGGGATGGTTTTACCCCTTTGGACACATTGTATGAATTTTTTAAAAATCCTAAAATATGTAAAAAAATAAATTAAGAAACACGTGTTCAAGGGTTTTTCCAAAAAACTAACCAGTTTTTAAATAAAAAAATATTGTTTTATGGTGGTTTTACCCCTCTGAACACCCTGTATAATTTTTTAAAAAAATCTTAAAATATGTAACAAAATAAATTAAAAAACACGTGTCCAAGCGTTTTTCCGAAAAACCATTTTTTGAATAAAAAATACCGTAATATTTAAGGGATAATTTCATCCCCTTGAAATTTGAGTTTTAAAAAATCCCTTCTTATCGAAGCTCTACACCCTAAAATCAACTTGTATGCAAAAACTCAGCCTGAGTCAGTCAACTAAGTCTTTTATAGACGCAACGTGTTGGAAAAGTGTCGACACCATGGCGACAGGTTTTTGTTACTGTGTCCAAACTAGCACAATATGGAAACATTCTAGGTATATGGTGTCTAAAAGATTACTAGTTAGGCACAAACTCATCTTTAACACTATCGAGTTGATATTTTGTCAACACATTTTTTTAAATTAGACACTATTTAGACACAAGAAAACTGTGCCCAACTTCGATCACATTTTCTTCCTTGGGACATTTGTAAAAGATTAAATCAGGCCCAGCCGGTAATACAGGGTTGGCAACTATGTCATATTTCGTTTATGGTCTCCCCGTTTAAGCCAACTACGTAAAATTAAAAGGTTCGATTTAAGGGCTGAAAATTAAAAACATCAATTAAGTGTTATATATGATTGATAAGCTCTTAGTGAGCAAGATATAATAATGTATAAATATACAGATTGTTTCATTAAAAAAAAATACCAGTTTGATTAAAATCATTAAAAGTATCCGATCTGAGAAAAATATAACAACTCCACTGTATCTTATGTAAAAGAAAAGAACTTTATAAATAACAATATAAATGAAAAGCGAGGGACCTCTGAAAATAAGAAGAAAACAAATTTCTTCACTTAATAAACTTCACGAGAACCACGAGTCTCTAACTCTCCGAACCATAGCTTAAAAACGCCCTGTACAGGGTGATCGCGTATAATGTTACCCCCCTTTAACTTTTTTGTTTCTCACTGTAGAAAAAAAAGTATTATATAAAAGTTTTAGAACTCACTGCATACTATTTGCACAATATATTTTTGTATATACAGGGTGTGTCATAAACAAATACCAAAGCAAAGTTACCTTTTTTTAAATGGAACACCCTGTATATTGTTGCATTTTTGGATTCTACAGGAAATTCTAAACACATTTCATGTATAATGTCCTATATCTAACATGAACCGTTTTCGACTTATTGCTGTTTGAAAATTAAATAATATGAGAAATAAGGTCGCGCAGGTCAAGATGTATTTTATGGTTTCCATGGATAACAATATTGTTAACTTGGTTAACTTCGTGACACAAGTTGTCAATTTTGATAAGCAGTAAGAATTCATATTCAAAAATGCCTTATTCGAAACAAGAAAAGCAGTTTATTTTAATGGCTTATATTAAAAATAATTATAATGTGAAAATGGCGCAGCAAGAACTACGAAGAAATAATGCACGGATGAATGTTCCTTGTAAACAGACCATTAGAAGAATATTTATTAAATTTCAACGAGATTCAAACTTAGACAGAAAGAAAAGATGCATTCCACAAGACGAGGATACCGAATTGAACATTTTACTGGCTATTCAAGAAAATCCGAATAAGTCAATTAGAACCATTTCAACCGACTTAAGGCAAATGCAAGATAATCCAAAAAATACATCATCTGGAAAAATTCAAAAAACACTTAAATTAGCTGGCTTCAAACCTTTCAAAATTAGAGCTACTCCAAAATTAACCGTCACACAAAGAGAGAAAAGAGTAGAATTTTGCCGTGAAATGCTGGGAATAATAAACCACAATAATAACTTTCTACAAACAATTCTTTGGACAGACGAGTCAACTTTTGCCACCAATGGAATGATAAACAGGAAGAATACGAGGCATTGGGCAACAGAAAATCCCCACAGTTACCGAGAATTCCAGTATCAGGGTCGTCAGTCTGTAAATGTATGGTGCGGCATACTTGACAATAAAATCATTGGGCCACATTTTTTTGAAGGTGTGTTAAATGGGAATATATATTTGCAATTTCTTCAAAATGAGTTAGCAGAGTTTCTGGATGATTTACCACTAGCACGTTTAAACCAACTTACGTTTCAGCAAGACGGCGCCCCGCCGCACAACATAGTTGAAGTAACGAACTATCTCACTCAAATATTTGGAAACTGGATCGGACGGAATGGTCCGATTAAATGGCCGCCTAATAGTCCGGACCTCACACCCTTAGATGCTTTCCTGTGGGGTACACTGAAAGATAGAATTAATGCAAACAACATAGAGAATCGTGAACACCTTAAACAACTCATAAGAAATGAAATTAATCTAATAAACACTAATTATGCTGAGTCGATCAGAAACTCCTTGGAAAAATTAAGAAGAACCTTAATAAGGTGTATTGAAGTTAATGGAGGACCAGTCGAACAACTCTATATTTAGTATAGCTACTTATATTTCTGCTTTCTAGTTCGTAGTTTTGCTTTGTGTTATTTAGTTTGTTTCATTACACATGTTTGACCTGCGCGACCTTATTTCTCATATTATTTAATTTTCAAACAGCAATAAGTCGAAAACGGTTCATGTTAGATATAGGACATTATACATGAAATGTGTTTAGAATTTCCTGTAGAATCCAAAAATGCAACAATATACAGGGTGTTCCATTTAAAAAAAGGTAACTTTGCTTTGGTATTTGTTTATGACACACCCTGTATATACAAAAATATGTTGTGCAAATAGTATGCAGTGAGTTCTAAAACTTTTATATAATACTTTTTTTCTACAGTGAGAAACAAAAAAGTTAAAGGGGGGTAACATTATACGCGATCACCTTGTACAGTGTTTGTCAGCGTTTGTATTTCTACTGACATGCACTGCCATTACTACTGAACCTATTTTTTCTTAGTTAGACTTTCTTTAACTTTAGTTTTTATTAATTATTACTCTTCGAAATGTTAGAACCACAGTTTAAATCAAGAGTCCAGGGCGTCTATCCTTTTAATAAAGGAAAATATATTTTATTTCCCTAAAACAGACAGAATAATATGAACGTCCTCCTAAAGTTTCGTCTAGATTTTCTCTCTACCAGCATACGATTAGGTTAAGTATACAAATCGGGTAAGATTGTTTAAACAACTTTCTTTTTATTCGAGTTCCCAATTAATTAACATTATAATAAGTTTGTTAAACGTGCCGGTTTTCATTCAGAAAGATTTGTAGACGATTTGGAACCTACTTTTATTAAATTCTTGCTGCAAATTTGCATATACTGGTAATAAATGGCTTTCTTTGAAAGATAGTAGGTAATTAGTTAAATTGGCAATTTGCCATGATTTTAAATAGTAAGTATTCGACATGAGACTTCAAAAAATGCACTAAAAAGTGAAAAATTATATATTATTTCATACTGAAAATTTTATTCTGTAAAGTCGATGCCAAACTTATTCTGAGTTGCCTAACAACAAGAATATATTTATGTACTGAGTGTTTTGATCACTAATACGAGTATAATGTCTTTATTAGTTTAGCGCCGACGTCGCAGAGTAAAATTTTCCAGATGAAATAAAATATTATTTCTCACATTTTTTTGAAGTTGGTATATTTTTACTTCCCTCCTAAAAGGGAAATTTTTGTAATCGTAAAAAAATCACCTTCTGAGATTTTTTCAGATCTTTACATTTTAGGGTCCTTAGATGCCGGAAAACATGTTTTCTCAATTCCGTCGGTTTGTCTGTCTGTCTGATGTCCGTCGGTCTGTCTGTTGGCGGCATAGCAAATAAACTACTTACCCTATTGACTTCAAATTTTGGTCAAAAATTAAGGGTCATATAGGGATAACCTGGTAACATCTTGGTAAAAATCCAATATAGCAAAACAAAATGGTGGCCTAGTGAAATATTAAAACAATTATTACTAAAAAAAGTACTTATCCAATTTACCTCAAATTTTCCACAAAAAAAGTATTATCTAGGAATCAACTGGTAAAGTTTTAGTACGAAAAATTCAGCCTTAAAAAATACTTTAAAGCATGCTTTCAAAATGCGCGCCTGTCATAAATAATTGTGGTATACATATGAACTAGTAAAATTGTGGTAGTAATTCAAGATAAACAGATAGATAAAATATTTGTAATCGTGAAAAAATCGCTGTCTCAGGTTTTAGATATCTTCACGTTTTAGAATCTGTAGATGACAAAAAATATGTTTCGACCATTTTTCGACTTCTTTTTGACGCAAATGCCGTCGCATATAATTTTTTTTCCACAAAATGGCTCTTTACCGCCTTGCATTAATCCTTTCTCTACGTAACTGCAAAATTTGAAATGGTAAATCGTACTCTTGTCTTTGTATTTCTGTAGCGCGTGAACCCTTTTGAACCCATTTTTAAACGAAATGTAATTTAAATTGCCTATACATTATAACGTAAACTCTGGTGTTATAAAACCCACGTTATAAAGAGTTCTTACGTAAGTGCAATAATAAAAGTTTGCACTTACGACCCGTTGGCTAGCTTATACGGTAGTTCGGCTTTGGGGGAGTTCAAAATTTTCAATCCCTTTCCTTGGTGTATGAAGGAAGCAAGTGAAAATTATAAATATGAAAGAAGGGCGCCAACACACGTAAAACAGAACTTACTGCACCGCCTTCATACACCCCTTACCCGTGTGTTCGTAAAGGTACTGAAACAACCAGTAAAACACTATTTAATATTATGATTTGCTTTATTTAAAAAAAAAACCTGTTTATGAGAGAATGTAGTTTAAATTGTTTATAAATAGAAATATGTGTGGTAATTTGAAAAAGATAAATTGATCAATAAAAGGTACTACTGTAATATAAAGCTTTTTTAAAAATCTCACCAACTGGCAGGAAAACTGGAGTTACTGGGGCCTGGTTGTTGGGCTAGAGGTAAAATTCCAACACCTCTTCGGTGAAGAGGGGGCTCTTTCTTAATGTATAATTACTGCTTCAACTTCAAAGGTAACCCCAACCTTTAGGGTTATTTTCTTCAACCAATTGTTTCTCGTGAAAAGTACCTCACAATCATTGGGGTGCAAAAATGTTCAAAATGCTTTAAAGGCTATAAAAAGCAAACGTGCGCTAAGATGCAAGGTTTTAATAGCAATGTGCTATGTGCTAATAAGTTCAATGTGCACTAAAATGTGCTATTTGCTACATGGCCGCTGAGCTGGCTGTTATTTGACCACTGTTTAACACAAAATTTAAAATAACTATAAAACAGGACCAGCCTTTTTAAAGGTAGTTTTACGGCCACAGTCCTAACGAAATAGCTCGAACTCGTTCCAAGACGATTTTCAGCTAAGGTTTAGTAAGAAAAAAAGGTTTTAAAAAAAAGGTAGGAATTTGGCCAAAAAACTAAACTGTTGAAAGTGCTCCATGCAAAACTTGATTTTTATGTCCCTATATTTTGTCTCTTTCCCCCTTATTTATTTGACAAAAATAAAAGATTTTTAAAAAGATAGGCAACTCAGAATACATTATTTATTACAATAAATCTTAATATACATTCAATTTAAATATTTATTTTTGAATAATTTATGTGGTTATTTTTTAATATTTTCCTCTAATCTTTACGTAAGTCTCGTCCTAAATAATTAAATCTTTAAAATGTTAGGTTTTTATAAAAATGAAAGTAAAGTGGTAGGACGGAATCGTATGGCTTTTAGTCATTCATGGAAAAGGCCAAAGCAAGGATTTTAGCGTCGCCGCACACAGTAAAACGTCAAACTTTGTTGTCACTTAACCCAATTTATAAAACGAAAATAAACAAGGCTTTTTAAACCAACCATTTGGAGAACTACTTAAATAAATAACACAAACCCTTGTTTAATGAACCCCTGACATGTGTTTACCGGACATTTAACAATATAGATAACATCTTAAACTACATTTTATCAAAAGGACAAATCATTTAATGAACTGAACGAGGTTTAAAAGGCGACAAACGAAATCGGAGGTATATACCAAATGTTTCTAATTTATGTAGCGTTACCAGGCTACAATGGAAATATTGGAAATATCTTGTTTAGTTTGTATCACAACAGCTCATACCCAACTAGGTTTTTTATAACGGATTTGTTTCTGATCAAAATTATGTCAAGGTAAGATAATAGAAAAACTATAGGTGAATGAACATCTAATAATGAAATTCTTATAAAAATATGGCCCTTTTATATGTGGGCATTAAAGAAAGCTTCAACAACCAGACCCTCAGCATCTGTAAATATAAAACATAAAATGTATATAATATACCAAGCTGTCAGTCATACAATATTAAGTACTTATAATAATGAAAATAGTCAAAGAATCTAAATAACTTCCAAAAACTTAGTTCCTGACATCTTGGTAAATGACAAAATATAATTAGCAAAATCATAATCAGTTACCGTAAAAGTGTAACGTTACAACATAACACATTTTTTTGAGGTCGGACGTGCAGGGAGTTTTTTCTAATACGTAGGTACCTTTTCATCTTACTTAGAACTTGACTAGACCTTGTCGCTAGTTTTTCACTTTTTGCGTGCAGTTCTCCCTTAATTTTTTTCAAAAATCAAGTATTATGAAGGAATCAACTGCTAAAATTTTAGTATGAATTCAGCACAAAATGGCGCTTTAGAAAAATATTTAAAAAGTCAGTCTGAAAACTACTTAATGGACTGATTTTAAATATTTGTAATCATGAAAAAATCACCCCCTCAGGTTTTACATATATTCACGTTTTAGCGCCTCTGGATGGCATATGGGGATGACCTGGTAACATTGTGATAAAAATTCAGAATAAATTTTAAAAAAATTATTACTAAAAAACTGCCTATCCAATTTACCTCAAATTTAGGACAAAAAGCAACTATTATCTAAGCATCAACTGGTAAAATTTTGGTACGAATCGAAGACAGCCGAAAAAAAGAACGGCTGAGTGAACTGATTTCAATTATGTACTATAAATAACTGTGGATACAGATGAACTATTAAAATCGTGGTACTAATTCTAGATAACGAAACGGCGGCTAAATACGAGTATAATATTTGTAATCGTGATGATACGTAAAATCTTATCAGATTTTACATATCATCACGTTTAATCGTCTCTAGAGGATAAAAAATATGTTCGGTTGTCGGTCTCTTTGTCAGTTCACGGTATAGCTTAAAATCTATTTTAAATAACTGTGGATACAGATGAACTATTAAAATCGTGGTACTAATTCTAGATGACGAAACGGCGGCTAAATACGAGTATAATATATGTAATCGTGATGATACGTAAAATCTTATCAGATTTTACATATCATCACGTTTAATCGTCTCTAGAGGATAAGAAATATGTTCGGTTGTCGGTCTCTTTGTCAGTTCACGGTATAGCTTAAAATCTACTTATTAGGGTGACTCCAAATTTTGGTCAAAAATTAAGGGTCATTTGGGGATGACCTGGTAATATTTTGGTAAAAATCCAATATGCCGGAATAAGATGGCGGCCTAGAGAAACGTTAAAAAAATTATTACTGAAAAAAGTAATTGTCCAATGTATCCCAAATTTTGCACAAAAATCAAGTGCTATATAGAAATGAATTGGTAACATTTTGGTATGAATATAAGATAGCAAAACAAAAATAGCGCCGTTTTAATATTTAAAAATTTAGCCTGAAAACACTACTTATTAGATTAATTTAAAATTTCGTGCAAACATTAAGTGTGATACAGAGAAATACTGGTAAAGTTATGACGAATTCAAGATAGCGGAACAAACGGCGGCCAAATAAATTTTTTAAAAAATCAACGTAACTAAAATCAAGTATTAACTAGGACTCAACTGGTAAAATGATACGAATCCAAGGTGGCAGAACAAAATGGCGGCTTAATAAAATATTTAAAAATTCAACATGAAAAAACTACTTAATGGACTGATTTCAAATTATATGCAATAACTAATGGTGGTATAGAAATGAACTAGTAAAATTGTGGTTCAAGATGGCGGAACAAAATGGACGCCAAATAAAATATTTGTAACCGTGAAAAAATCACCATCTCAGGTTTTACATATTTTCAGGATTAAGCGTCCCTAAATGGCAAATGTTTTACCAATTCTGTGGGTCCATCTGTCGGTTTTTATGTCTATCTGTCAGTTCGCGGCGTAGCCTAAAAACTACTCATCAGAATAAAAATCTAAAAACAAGATGACGACCTTAAAATTTTATTACTAAATTATTAATAATTAAATAATTTATTACTAAAAAAAAATAATTATCCATTCCAATTTTCTCAAATTTTGTACAAAAATCAAGGGTTACATAGGAATGAACTGGTAACATTTTGGTATTAATATAAGATAACAAAACAATGGCGGCCTAATACAATACTCGCGAAAAAATACTTCTAGGTGGGCTTTTTTTTAATTAAATATAAATGGTAACCTTGGTAATTTTCTATTGTAAAATGTACAAGGGAAATACTTGGGGAAAATACTCGAGAGATATTTTGTAAGATTATTTGCTGAGTTGTTTAATTTGACAATATTTTTATATTCCAGAGTCAGTCCTTCAGTATTGAATTTAGTTCACTTTTAGTTTTTCTCTGTAGCAGGTAGCACTTTTTTGTCACGCAGAATAAGACGAATTGCTCCAAATGAATGTGTGAGTATTTTTGGAACATTACTTTCAACAGCCACCTTAATTTGATTTTCGAAAAAAACTCCAAACCGATCCATTTTGAGTTTCAGTTAAAACATAATTTACTTCGTAAGCTTCGTTTGGGATCTTTGTTGTTAGTAACGGTGCAAAGAAACCCTCAAATTTGTTTGTAGAAGGTAACTTACCAAACTTGAATGATATTTTTCCGATTTTAGGTTCCGGAAAAACTGCTGATAGTTATTTTAGGCAATTTTTCCACTTAATAATAATAACTTAATACCTACATTATATTAAAGTTTAATATGCATACTAGTAAATCAAAGGAGCAAAACACCTTGGTCGCTACATTGCCAGAATGCATTTTTGATATGCCTCTCTTATACCATTTTTTATAGTGGTAGTGACAAAAAACTGCAAGAGTTTTGTAAGCCTCATATTTGAACATAATCTAGTATTAAGAATGTACAGGGTGTCCCATTTTCGCAGGTTTTACGGGGTTTCCAGCTTATGAGTAGAGATAGAGAGATGCGGTTTTCGCGACACCGTGCTACTTTTCGATGAAACTAAAGAGGCCGCAAACAGATTTGCTCTAACCATTTTAGTTTCCGTGCTACAGGGTGATTTTGAAAATTTATCATTTTCGGACACCCCCTGTAACTCAGCTATCGTAAAATATATTTAAAATGTTTCAACTGGTATTTATAGATTTTTTCACATAGAATTCAGTGGCATACTCAGATTTTTGCTGAGAGTCATAGTTTTTGACATATTGGCATAACCTACTATTTTTTAAATGGGAGACCCTATATATTATTTTTTCATCTTATTCTTCGTGTCGAGAGCTTTTCAAAAACATACCATAAGTCATATTTATTTTCATAAATAACATGAAAAAATGCATTTTTCTTTAAACGGATTTATGGCATAGCAGATCAATCGAAATAAGAGAAGGTGGCTGTGGTAGCCATGGCAACGCCAACAAAAATATGATCAGGCAGCCATTACTGCTGTCATTTTTGGCATTATTGCGTTTAAATTTTTCTTGACGTCTATTATAATTATTGTTTTTAATATGGCTCAGAATCAAAAATTTGAATATTTTGAGAAATATGATATGAACGCGTGTTTTATATTGTCTAATGAAGATGCAGATCAGGCGGCAGAGCTTTATCTGAACAGGTTAGTTCTTTTTTATCTTCCTGCATTTTGACTTTATTGGTTCGCTTTATTTTATCTTAGATATCCCGAGAGAAGATAACCAGAAAAAAGAATTTTTCAAAAAATTAAAAATAATCTTTGCCAATATGGATCTTTTAACAAGCCTCGATCGCGAACTTACAATAAAGACAACGAAGAATCTGAGGTCAACGTTTTAGCCCTCGTTCAGACAGCTCCTGAAACATCTTGCAGGAAAATAGACGAAGAGGCGGGTGTACCGAAAACCAAAGTGCAGAAAATTTTGAAAAAGCACAAATTCAAACCCTATAAATACAAACTTGTGCATCATCTGCATCCTGGTGATGCAGAGCTCAGATTGGAGTTCTGCAATTGGTTTATAAATATGAAGGCAGAAGATATCGATTTTGAAAAAATGATTATTTGGTCAGACGAGGCACATTTTACTAGTTCAGGGATTTTAAATAGACACAACACGCGATTTTGGAGTCAAGAAAACAACCATGTTATTTTTCCTAGGGAGCGTCAGGGCAGATTTGGATTCAATGTCTCCTGTTTTATTTTCAACCGAAAAATAGTTTACCAAATATATGAAGGAAATCTGAATTCGATTGGTTACGTGCGAATTCTAGAAGACGCATTAGGAATTTTGGATGATGTTCCCTTGGCTCAACTAAATAGGATTTATTTCCAGCAAGACGGAGCTCCAGCCCACAATGCCAGAATAAGTCAAAATTGGCTTAACGACCATTTTCCTGGAAGATGGATAGGAACACACGGACCTGTTCGATGGCCACCACGATCCCCTGACCTCTCAGTTTTAGATTTCTTTTTGTGGGGTTATTTAGAAAACAAGGTTTATGTAAGGCGATACGAAAACTTAGAACAACTAAGAATGGCCACCGAAAACGCTTTTGCAGAGTTACAAAGACAGTCATTTACAATAGAAAATGCATTAAAAAGAATTTTTAAAGTTTGTCACACTTGTAGGACACATAATGGTCTACAATTTGAACAATATTTGTAGTTTTAATGAAATTATAATTATTACCTTTTTTCCTACTTCCTAATTTTTTCTGATGCTGTTACTTTGTTATTTCGTTAATAAATATTTGTTAACTTTTTCCATGGCTCCACAGCCACCTTCTCTTATTTCGATTGATCTGCTATGCCATAAATCCGTTTAAAGAAAAAAATATGACTTATGGTATGTTTTTGAAAAGCTCTCGACACGAAGAATAAGATGAAAAAATAATATATAGGGTGTCCCATTTAAAAAATAGTAGGTTATGCCAATATGTCAAAAACTATGACTCTCAGCAAAAATCTGAGTACGCCACTGAATTCTACGTGAAAAAATCTATAAATACCAGTTGAAACATTTTAAATATATTTTACGATAGCTGAGTTACAGGGGGTGTCCGAAAATGACAAATTTTCAAAATCACCCTGTAGCACGGAAACTAAAATGGTTAGGGCAAATCTGTTTGCGGCCTCTTTAGTTTCATCGAAAAGTAGCACGGTGTCGCGAAAACCGCATCTCTCTATCTCTGCTCATAAGCTGGAAACCCCGTAAAACCTACGAAAATGGGACACCCTGTACATAAGACAGCACCCACTCGCAAGGTCAGGTCGTGGGACACCTGGCGTCGGCGCGCTTCGAAGTATGTCCTAATGGCTAAAATCTATTGGGTTTGTTTTCTAATCGAGCATTAATGTCTCCAAATTTTGTTTTTGTTTCTTACGGTGCAATCTTAGATCTTTTCTTAACTATTTTTTCATAGATCGATAGTCGGGAAAAATGAGTACGCGCACGGATCGTAAGCCCCGACGAATTTTTTATGAATGACATATGACCTTTAAGTTTTCACCAAAATTTTAAGTGAATCGGGTAAGTAGTTTTTTAGCTATGCCGCGAACGGACAGACCGACGTAATTGAGAAAACACGTTTTTCGACATCTAGGGAATCCCGACCCTGAAAAAATCTCGAAGGGTGATTTTTTTACGATTATAATACTTCCCTTTTACGACGGAAGTAAAAATCTAAAATATTTCGGGAGCTGTTATAGGCTCAGTCTTTACTGCCTCCCTCTAAAGTAAACTATAATTCCTTATTTATTGTTGTCTAATTCTTCAAATTAAAACATCACATTACTGTTTCTGTTGACATGCTAATGCCCAAATAATATAAATGTTCTAGGCGGAACGACAAATTAATATTACATTGTTAAATCGCCCACTATTATTTAGATGACGGACAGTAAAATTTACTGATACAGATGTTTCATTATACTTTTTACGATATCAAGGCGTGACCGAACGCAAGAATACTATAACGTACCGAAGTACTATTGCTAATACGGGCTTTAATTATTATGTCTGACGTTAATTGAAATGATATAATATTTGTTGTTTTGGTTAAAATCGTTAACACTGGTCGTGATTTAATTATTTTTCATAAAAGTAGATGCGTAAAGAGACGCTAGTCTTTATGTTGCAACATCTTGTTTCAATTCACAAAAGTAGGTTTATTAATTTTATTTATATCGAAGTTTAAGTTTTCGATAAACACGCAGGTCAAAACAGCAGGTGAAAATCTTTACAGTTTGAAAGAGGGGAACGGATCTGTCCATTGCTCGCTAGGAATATTGCCACGAGACCTCCTGGGTTACTATGATCAGAATGTTGGCAACTTTCCCAATTTATCCGTTTATCTCCGGCAATACTTAATTGTAGAGCATCTGAGAAACGATGTTCTACAATTAAGTACTGTACTTGCATGGCCAAGTTAGGTAGAGTTTATGTGGCCAAAAGTCTAAGAATCTTGTAGATTTTTTTGTACGAATAGCAAGCCATGAAACAAAAGCACCATAAAAATGTAATGCATTGTTTTGTATAGCCAGGGTACAATTCAGGGTTATATTAATTTGGGAAAAAATATTTTTCGCATTCAGGGACAAACCGTTCAAAATCATTTTTTTAATCAATTTAGCTAAAACTAGAGTTTTAAATTGTACCTGTCAATGTGACACAGAATAGAGCCGGGTGATTTACAATTAAACTATCAAATTATTTTATTAATCATTTAATTCAAAACCAAAAATTGATTAATAATAATGTTTCACTTTTTTTTTCTTCAAAGTTGGCAATGCTAAGTTATGGCGTCCTCGAATTTGAAAGCGCTCGTGTCTCAAAATTGAAAAACAAAAATGATGCACATGTAAATACCACTTTTCAACACTAAATATGTTTTACTTCCCTCGTAAAAGGGAAGTATTACATTCGTGAAGAAATCACCCTCACAGGATTTTACAGATCTTCACGTTTTAGTGTGCCTAGATGACAAAAGACTTGTTTTGTCAATTCCTTCAGCCCGTCGGTGTGTACGTACGCGGCATACTTATACGATTGATTTTAAATTTTGATCAAAAATTAAGGATCATATGGGAATGAAATGGTTGCATTTTGGGAAAAATCCAATATAGCGGCCTAAGGAAATGTTTAAAAAATTATTACTAAAAATCTATTTACCCAATTTACATCAAATTTTGCACAAAAATCGATTATTATGTAGAAATCATTTGGATAAATTTTGGTACGAATCCAAGACGACAAAATAAAATGACGGCTTGATAAAATATTTATAAAATCAGAATTAGAAAACTATTTATTAGATTGACTTCAAATTTTGTGCAAGATTAAGTGTGATATAGATAAAAACTACAAAGAACTGATTATGTTGACAAGCTTATTGGTTTCTTGAACTCTGGTGATTTTGAGAGAATAAATAGAGACCCAACAAACTCATTTTTTACTAAGTTAAAAAGTACACATTTCTCCAAATATGACGTATTTTAACATGACAAAAGATAAATTATATCCTATGAACCCAAAAACACCCTTACTTTATTCATAAAGATGGCACTCACATGAGGCCAGTGGTTTCATTTATTGACTCCCCATGCTATAAGCTTTCACCTTGACTAAATAGGGTTCTTAGGGACGTACCGGGTTTTCATAGCACATATTCTACCAAGAATTCCATCGACTTTGCCAATCACCTGGAAAACGTTGATATTCCACACAATGCATTAATGTGTACTTAGTTCAGTGGCGAAGTTGCTGGAGCCATCATCTTAAATATTCAGTGAGCGGGATGCTAAGAACTCTTCAGGCAGGCGAATGGGTTGGCTGTATATCATCTCTGCAGCTGTAGCGTCGAGGTCCTCTTTCCAAGCCATTCGGATACCGAACAAAACTGTGGGTAGGCTCTCGGTCCAGCGGGACTTATGACGTCGAAGGGAAGCTTTAAGTTGGCGATGAAACCTTTCCTGTACGAATATGATTGGTGCCCATTAGACAATTAATTTGCTTGAACAGGCAAAACTCAAATTGCAGGCCCTGATCGGTGGTGAATCGTAGTGGAACGCCAAACCTGCACACCCAGTTGTCACAAAAGGCTCGTGCAATGGTGGTTGCTTCCTGATTTTTCAATGGTATTACTTCAGGCCACCTGGAAAATCTGTCTATCATGGTCAGACAATATCTGTATCCCTCAGATAACGGCATTATCACTATGTCAAGGTAAACATGCTCAAAACAGCTAGAGGGCGGTGCAAACGTTCCGACTGGACTAATGACATGACGCGAGACCTTCGAACGCTGGCATTCAGGACAGGATTGGGCCCACTTCCTGCAGTCACTCTTCATAGATGGCCAAACATAGCGCTGAGTTGCTAGTTTCACGGTGGCTCTGACGCCGGGGTGGCTTAGTTGGTGTATGCTGTCAAAAACTGGCTTCCTGAATGGCTTCGTAATAAATGGTCTAGCTATTGAAGTTGACATATCGCACCAGATTGTGTTGTTAGTGAAAGGAATTTGGATTTGTCTCATTTTCAAGACCGAATCGTCTTGACAAAATCTGGTCAGTTCCTCGTCACTGTTCTGGGATGTTGCTAGAGCGTCGTAATCGATTGACTTATGAACTTCATCAATCCTAGATAAGGCATCTGCAATCACATTATCGCTCCCTGCTATATGCCGAAAGTCTGAATTGACCGATAAAATCCAGGTACCGGAACTGTCGAGGTGATACTTGGCTTTTCTTATGATGAAATGTATATATCAGTGGTTTATGGTCCGTGAAAATACTAAAGTTTCTTGCCTCCACCATGTGTCTGAAATATTTGACGGATAGGTATGCAGCCAGTAGCTCACGGTCATAAGCGCCATATTTGCACTCTGTAGGACTGAGCTTCTTGGAGAAAAAGCAAAGTGGTTGCCACTGATCATTTACCCACTGCTGCAATGCAGCGCCAATGGCAGAGTCTGAAGCGCCACAGAATATAGCAAGGGGTGCGTTGACATTTGGGTGCGACAACAAGGTAGCCTGGGCTAGTGCTTTCTTGCTGGCTTCGAACGAGGCTAGACCTTCTGTGGTCCAGTGTAACGGGGATCTTTCTTTGATGTTTTTCTTGAGGAGTGTGTTCAGTGATGCTTGAATCTCGGCTGCTTTGGGTATGAATCTCCGGTAGAAATTCACCATACCCAGGAAGCGACGAAGTTGCTTGGCCGTTTCAGGTTTTGGGTAGGCCAGAATAGTTTCGACCTTTTCTGGCAGTGGTTAGGTGCCTGCGTTTGAGACGCAATATCCTAGGAATTTGACTTGGGACTGGCCAAAAACACATTTACTTGGGTTAATGACGATGCCGTATTGCTGAAGCCGCTGAAACAGTGTTTCCATGTGGCGGAGGTGTTCTTCGGGCGTCGTTGAGGCAACAAGGATGTCGTCTAGGTACACATAACAATAGTCCAACCCTCGAGTAACTTCATCCATGAAACGCTGAAAAGTTTGTGCTGTGTTTCGAAGTCCAAACGTCATAAATGGAAATTCGAATAATCCGAATGGTGTGGTGATGGTTGTTTTCGCGATGTCCTCCTCAGCTACTGGGATTTGGTTGAACGCACGGATTAAGTCGATGGTTGAAAAAATCGATTTTCCTTGGAGCTCTTGTGCGAAATCCTGGATATGGCGGACGCCATATTGTTCAGGACAAGTTCTGCTATTCAGAGCTCTATAATCCCCACAGGACCTCCATTCGCCGTTGTTTTTTGGTACTAGGTGCAACGGCGAGGACCAAGGACTTTTAGATGGCCTGGCAAGTTCGAGTTTTACCATGTTGTCGAATTCCTTCCTTGCTATTTTTAGTTTGTCCGGAGCTAGGCGACGTGGTTTCTGGGCGACAGGCGGACCAGGCGTGGTAATAGTATGATGCTGAGTTTTGTGTTTGGGAGCACCGTTTGGTTTGGTGATTCCCGTGAACCTTTCCAGAAGCACATGGAAAGGGGAAGCACCATTAATTACTTTGACGGTCGCAGCGGTCCATTCCAAAACCTCACCACGTGATGCCAGTTGTGTTGTGGAGTCCAAGAGTTTGCCTTGCTGCAGATCCGGGAGCAGTCCATAGTGTGCGAGGAAGTCTGCTCCTAGGATAGGTTGGTAAATACGTCAGCTATGATGAATCTCCATGGAAAATCTCGGCGGAGTCCTAGGTTGAGGGTACGCGCTACTATTCCGTATGTAGTTATAGACGAACCATTGGCAGCTGAAAGTGCGTAGGTTGATTTGATATGAGCACCATCCACTCGGAGTCTCGGGATTACGCTTAGATCGGCACCGGTGTACGTCGGTGAGAAATCGAAGTCCGGTTTCACGATCGTAGATAAATAGGCGGGGTGATTTATTAAGGCAGGTGTCAATTGCCGCCATCAGTGACTGCCCGGTTGGTTTCCCTGGTTCCATGAAGAGGGCATAGTGCATTTCTGGGCTTCCTGCTTGTAGCGCCAGTGGTACCAGCATAATCCGGTTGGGCGCGCTTCCCTAGATGTAGATGGCGAGCGATGCCGCGACTGGGATCGGAATCGAAAATGCGTGAGGGAATTTCGCATTCCTCTTGAAGCATGCACGTCCTGCTTGACACTAGCTAGCTCTCCCTTGACCTCTGAAAGTTGCTGTGTGTTAGTTGTTGCATGAGGGAATGGAGAATCTGGTATTCTTGCGAATGCTTAGGGGTGATTGCCGCTACGGAAGGGCTCACAGGCAGAGCAGCAAATATATTGTCAGCCAAGTCCGTAGTTTCACTTAGGGTTTGACGTGATTGTGTAGCTAGTATAGGTTGTAGATTGGCTGGTAAGCGTCTTACCCAAACACTCCTCACTAATGTCTCCGGGACTACTGATCCTGCTAGTACCTGCAGTCTTCGAAGGAATTGGGAAGGTTTTTCGTCACCCATAGCTTCGTTTTCTAGCAGTTGCCTGCTCTTCTGTTCTTGGCTCGCACTTAACCGCTTTATGAGTTGTTCTTTTAGCTCGGAATAGGAATTAGAATCTAACGGTTTCGTCACAATGTCGCGCACTTCGCTGATATATCGCGGCGGAAGTTTCGCGAGAATGTCCAAATATTTTTGCTCGGTGTTTGTGATTTTTAATCTATTAAAGCAAGCCTCTACGATTACAAACCAAAGTTCCGGATTCGACAGGTCAAAGTCTAGAAGTCGCGGCGCGGAATTTATCGCGATAGGGATGGCACTGTTGGTTTCTGCCGCAGAGTTAGGCATGGTATACCGCGAAATATTTGTAACAAATAAACTCACGATAGCTTAGGGACTGTTGTATTGACTAAAACACAACCTACCACAGAAGGAATGATAAAAAGTTCACTGTAATACTAGGTACTTACGTTGATTGTCCAATTTATCACTAAAACACTGAAGCACTAATTACACTACTTGCTCTCACAAATCAAATCACGTCGGGGTCACCACTTTAGGAACGTATGTGTGTGCTTGATTAGCTATATATCCAATACATTCGTTTTTTACATGAACTGTGAGAGTTTATTGAAACACTGTTAAAACGAAATAAAATAAGTCTATTGAACTAGAACAACAAAATTCACATCCGACTTCTTGCAAGTCCAAAAACAGAGTCCTCCTCTAATATTAATACAAATTTCAAGAAACATAAAGTTCCACCCCCTGTGCCAGAATTCCTCGCTTTGATTGGTCCTATTCGTTGGTAAAAGGGGTTTTTTTCTATCTTCGTAAACTTTCCCATGGTCAAAATAAAAACATTCATTACAGATAGTAAAATGAGAATTTGGAGAAAGCTTTACTAAGAAGGGTCGTTTCGGTATTTTCCTATCATAAATCCTAAATGCAATAAACAGTTTACTATCGGTGATGGTTCGAACGTGCAACAACATATTTTAAAATCGTACAAAGAAGTGTTGTAAAAATAAAAATTAACGAATAGCATACAAGAACATTAAAACTAAATTAGACTCTAAATGCCGATGGAAATTCCCACAATTATGTACAGAAAACTAAGTACCTACAAATTGTTACATTTCTCAATAGCAATAGATAATTAGCCTAGATTAAAAAAGTAAATGTAAAATAAAATAAATATGTACAGTATGTTATGCAGTAACAATGAAAAGAAAAACAAATATATACAGTGTGATATGCGCAAATTTTAACTTTGGCAGACAAATGTGGGAGACATTCAGTCGCCACAATGGTATAAACTGGTAGGAATTCAACATGATGTAACAAAATGGCGGTGTGTGTCAATTTAAAAACTACTTGTTGAATTAATTTTTGAATTGTACCCAAAAATCAGAGTGGCACAGGTAGAAAGAAACTGTTAAAATATTGGTAGGAATTCAATATGATGGAACAAAATAGCGCCCAATAGAAATGTTTCGAAATACAGTATATATGGGTTACTAAACGGTTGAATGTACTAAACTAAATTGGATCACACTTCACTATTCCTAATAAAAGGAAAAAATCATAGCGAAAGAAGTTCAGGGTAACGGAAATTTACTGATTTTTTTTTATTGTGTTGTGAAAAAGCCAAAAATGAAATTTGGTTACCATACTTTTATTTTTAGCTGCAGACATTAATTATCAAGAGGCGTAAAAAGAATTGTAACAAATTTAAAATATCGAAATCTTTGCAAAATAAAACAATACCAGCTACTAACAGTTTCCAATCAAGATCTCAAACCAAAACAATTTTTATTAATTTTCTCAGCTCTCAGGGGGCAAAAGGGGATGCATAGCTAATAACTCAGAGCAAAATTGTTTAAACCCAAAATAAATAATTTTCTTGTATTGCTATTTTTTTATTTCTTATATTTTGTATTACTTTATTCTCTCATAAAGTATATGGATCTTTTTTTAGTCGTTGATTTTTTTAAAAGTCCTTATACAATATATTACGTGTCGAACGAAAAGCGAGGCCTTTTTTTCGCCGAATTAGTTATCACACGACCCTGCGAATGATCGTATATGGAGGACAGAAGGAAGATATTCTAGCAATAACCTGGATTGTACAAGTTTACACAAAAAATCAGTATGTTAATAATAATTAATATAAATTATGTAAAATCATTAATTTACTGCAACTGACCAGCATACTTGACGAAATTCAATCAGCTTTATTATTTTTAATATCTTTATTATTAAAAGAGCTACTAGATACGTAATTTTGATTTTTTGAACAAGGTTTTTTTTGGTGATTTCATTATCTGAATAGTTATTTAATAGTAAAATTAGAAAAACTATATTTTTTCTGAAATAATTTTTTAGAATAAATTAACGAAATACCATAGAAACCAAATTGAAAACGTGTTGGACGTTTTGGCGTTTCTATAATAGAACATAATAAAACTGGTTTATAATACAGATGGTAATTACAATGTAAAACTCACAATTTTTCAATAAGAAAAAACTACTCTCGGGATAAATTCATTAAACATTTCCGTCAAATCTTTATAGAGACATGTACATTTTATGATGAAAAATCTTATAATTACCACATGGTTATTTGTGAGCTTTCTAAAGCAATATACCAGTAGTATCTCGGTGAACAGATTGTCGGGAATTATTTCAAGATTAATTAAATTTAAGTTATTAAAATTTCCAACACAAAACATCAAATGTAAAGTAATATTGTCAATTAGTTAATCAAGTAGTCCCGTAACATATGCTGCAAATTCATATTTTTACAGATTGTGATAATTTTGTTTATACTTTTCGTTATAAAATATGCTATAATTGTGCCCGCTAAAAGAAGATAATGAGCTCGATTATGTATGTTTCTTGAGATTGGATCGTTAAAACTTTACTTTTACCACGTTTCGTCTTCAATTGCACAAGGCGTCTTCAGGGATTTTTATACTTTACGAAATGGGAACACTGATTGAGCCGCCTTTTCATATCTGTTGAAATGTTTAGGATAAATTTCAATAGATTCTCTAATTTTCGTTTTATAGAATCTCGAGACGTACGCAAGAACATTGGCTTTCTTTACAGTTATGACATGTCCAGTGGAATGTTGGTTTTCAGCTACAGCAGATTGAACAACTTGATTTTTTTTAGTTATAATACATCGCTTATTTTCCCTAAGTCAATTTTCTTATGTGTCTTGAAAACTGTACGTATGTTGGATCGGCGAAATAATATTGTAATCTTATATGTGATTCTGTGTATAAATAGAAAAACTATAGTTCTATACAGGGTGTCCCACGGTGGATGGCATATTAGACGGTTACGGAGAACTAAATACCCGATCATTTTGAAATTTCTTCCTCCTATAAAACAATTTTGAGCTGAAATTTGGGTTATGCCTGTAAAATACCTCTAGAAATTTGATCCTTAAATCACATCATAGTTGAAGTATACAGGATGGTTCACAAATAAAGTTCTGTCGATCACCTGCACAAATGCCAAAAACATATTTTTTTTAAATGGAACACCCTGTACAACAATACGGATTTGAAAAGCTGAGAAAATTAGCTTTCAGGCAGTTTTCGATTTATTAGCGTTTATTCATAAAATTTCATAAGTCGACAAACTCGACGGTTTTATTAGTAATGGCCTATGAAAACAAATGAGTTGACATGGCAACTTGTTTTATAGAAATATCATTCTTGAAAAAATAGGATTTTGGGGTTAATACCACGACGGAAAATAATAATTGCTCAAATACAATTTTAATGAATTTATTTATTTCACATGGACAGTAATAGTTAAGTAGTTAGCAGAACCTGCAGAAATTTTAGCAGAACCTGCAGAAATTTCAATGAAATGTGTACGAATTTGCCGCAGGAGGATAACAAATAATTTTTTCGGCTATAGAACCATTTTAGACAGTTTAAATTATTTCTGTATGCAACAAAAAATAATAAAAAGTATAACAAGTCGAATTAGATAATAAAATAAGATAAAATAAAATAAAATTACTAATAAAAGTTACGAAACTATTTTTTAAACAAACGTTGAAAATGTTGGCCATTAACTTCTAGACACTTTAGTAAATGGGTATTGACACCATCCGTTGCAGGACTTCAAGGTCGTTGAATGCTTGGAAGTCTCGATGCTCCAGTTCTTCTCTTGTATTCACAGGTATTTTGTATACCTTTTCTTTCAAGTAAAATCTGTGGGAATGATATCAGGTGAACTTGGTTGCCAATTCCAAGATGCTAGGCGTCCTCCACGGTCACTTCAGCGGTACAATGTGCGGGAGCTCCGTCAAACTGATACTACTCTGAAATACTCTTCAAGTGAGAGATTATCCACGAAGTTTTCAACTGTTGTGTTTAAAATATCCACATATTTCCCAGAGCTTAGATTTTCGTCCTAAATTACATACCTCACTTGATTATCCGTTAATAGGCAGAACACATTAAATATGAATTTGTCTTGAAAACCTGCCTCTCCTGTGACATGAGGATTCTCATTCCCCCAAAAGTCGCGATTGTAACGATTTGTTGAAATGCCCTCTCTCGAAATTGTGGATTCGTCAGTCCATATAATTTTACTTAAGAAATTTGGATCTTCCTGGATATGTGCTAGCATCATTTTGCAAATCTCGACTCACTTTTGACTATCTGCAGGCTAAAGAGCTTGAACATGGTGCCTTATAATAATTGTTTTCATGGCACACTATTACTAGAGTCATTGAAAATAACATGTTTTATGATATTTGATAAAAAATTCTTATAAATTGAAAATTTGAGGAGTTTTTTAAAGGCATAACCCAAATTTCAGCTTAAAATTGTTTTAAAGGAGGGAGATATTAAGATTTATTGATAGTCCTGTTTTCGTAAAAAAAAATAGAATTTAATTAATTCCCGAAAAAAACGCTAAAGATACGTATCGGGAAGTATTAAGAAAAGTTGTTCAGAATTATTTGAGAAATTCGAAAATTAAAAAATATACAGGATGTTTAAAATAGCGATGTTGTCAACGGTTTACAATAGATGCGGCAACACCACATGTTCAAAACTATTTTTAAACTGTCGATCATAATCGTTTATTTCGGTAGCCAAATTTTCAAAATGATCGGTTATTTAGTTCTCCATAAACGTCTAATACGCCATCAATCGTGGGACACCCTGTACATTTGAAGGTGATTCCGTTATGGTTTGGGGTGATTTAAGGCTCGATACAAGATAAAAGAAGAAATCTTATAGTAATCCCAGTAAATCTTAACGCCCAAAGGTACTTTTGATATGACCTTGCAAGAACACCTCTCCCAGCCAAATCCGGCTTGGGCCCATTTTTTTATGCAAGATAAATAAAGCAGGCATACTGCGGCAATTGCGATGGAGTTTTTGCAAGAGCATAAGATTTGAACAATGAATTGGCCAGCTTTAAGCCCAGACTTAAACCCCATAGAGCATCTATGGGCTATGTCATATAGTCGACCATGCCAAAAAGCAAATGATCGAGGAGAATGGGACAACATACCTCTTCGAAGGCTGGTGCAAAGCAGGTCTTGAAGATGACAAGAATTTATTCGTGCTGGTGGAGGACGTTCGCGTTATTGAATGTCAATATTGTAAAGACAGGATACATTTATCCACCTCCTTTTTTGCACTTTTTTTAAATTGTTAATCATATCGTTAATATAATTATTTATAATTTTGAATGTGTTTTTATCATTTTAATTAGATAAAACACATATTTTTCAGAAATGACTTATTTGGCATGTCTACCACTTCCATGTAAAAAGTTATGGAGGTGCAGAAAACTGTTTTTTTGGTCAGTTTATTTGTCCTTTGGCTTATTTCCAATTAAAAGTTTAGCAGTCCTGTGAACCTGTTTTTAAGGTTGATATGTTGTCAATATACATATTATATTTTTCTAGTGTGGAGATAACTTTCCTCTTGTGAATTATTGTGAAAATTGTAAGTTTATGTGAAATTCTTTGTTTTTTTTTCATAAACCATTTTCCAAATGCTTAACGGAAAGTTAAGTTAGCAAGTTAAACCAAGAGTAATTGTTTTTTGCTAAAAAAGAAGATTCAGACAGTGGCCTTCATAATTTACATATTATAAAAGAAAACAAAAGTCTGACTGCTTAAAACCGACTTCATATTCTGGCCAAAGTTTAGCAAATCAGGCGTTTGTTATCAATTAATTCAGGATTAGTGATTTAGCCTTGGGTTATTATACCATATTCATAGGCAATGATAACTTATTGCTCCTAAAATAAAAATTTTTACTAATGCTAACACTAACTGAGAGAGGAGAAATTAAAACCCCTCCCATTATCAATAAACACATCCCACAATCTTGTCTTAAGAATGTTGAACGAAAGTTTAAATATTTGGTTTGGAGCTTAGCGGGAAAGAAATCGAAATTCGTACTTTGTATGACAACTTATTCCTTTTACGACTGATAGGCTTGTGTGTCAGTGGCGTAGTGAATTACATTTCAAAAATGATAACATCAATTTTAATTCTTTGTATGCGAAACTGATAACTGAAATAATGTGTTAAATAATATGAAAAATATATTTAGTGTGCTACAAAACGAAAGTAAATGGAGTATGCACACAATTATTTGTCAGTTTTTTATTTATACGGGGTGTCCCCAGATTGTTTTGACGATAGGAAGAACTTTTTTTATTTGTCAGTTTACGAAAAAACTTTACTCTTCATATTTTACTTTTTTTTTCTTAAAACTCTCAAAGATTACTTAATATTTAATTACTTATAAAGTACTCTTATTTTTAAAGACATGTAGAAAAGCCATTAATAAAAGCTATTTAGAATTAATTTTTATATCTGTCACTATTCAATAGTTTCTTTTTATTAATTTTGTGATCTAAAACGTTGATTTTATGATCGCCCTATATTTCTCGAATAGTAAATTTCGAAAATATGGACTTTCGTAGATTAAATAAATCAAATAAATAACGCTTCAAAAATTAATCTTTCAAATTTGATGTATAGGGTATTCAAAATTTAAAAAATTTCCATTAAAATGAAAAATAAAACACTTTTATTTTTGAAAATGCTGAGAAAAGTGAGGCAAGTTGTTTAAAATTAATTTTTATAAAATAATGACGTTTTCGTAAAAAAATCTAATGAATGAATTTCTGAAAAAAACTTCTCATTTCTTAAATGTAGCATAGAAACGGTTCATAAAATTAAAAGTAAAATTTTGAATAGTAAGCAATTATTTCATTATAGATTCAAAAATAAATCCTCTGCAACTTTTTCTAATTACTTTTTTGCGTATCTTTAAAAATAAAGGTTTTTTTTTGGCTTTGAGTAAAACTCATTTATTATTTAGCCACGACTTGTCATGCAATTTTATTAACAAATAAATTGACCATATTTTGCATCAGTTAAAGCAGTCGTACTAACATTTATTTAAGATTGACCTAATCAAGCCTCAAATAGTACCCAAAACCCACGATACCTCAGGGATAGGTAAACAGGGACACGCACTTCTCGCCCTGGAGCCAAAATGTGGAAAAATTAAGGTACTTTGCCTTTCTTTTTTAAACTTTTTGAAATGTTATGAAAACAAACGGGGTCAGAAAAATAAGGCTGGCTAAAAAAATATTATTTTTACATGAAAATACAGGGTGATTTTTAATTGATGGCTAAAAGTGCAGGATATACTTTTTTATCTTGTTTTAAGACTATTAGTGTATATGAAATGTATCCGCAAGGCCTTCATTTTTGAGATACAGGGTGTAAAAATTTTTTTTTTCAGTTAAATTTGGCACACAGTATGCTGCGGATAATGTCTATGAAATGGCTATAGTATATGTTAGAAAAAACTACAGAGTGGTGCGTTTTCTCAAGTCGCCACCCCCTTCGCTTCCTGAATTTTTTTCTGAAACATCACTGGTACTGGCCAATAAAATCAAATTCCCATTCTGTTCTGTAACTCTTTGGTACCTTAGATTCTTTCGATATTTTGAACCGTTTTAGATCTTATTAAAAAAAAATTGGTAAAATTGTAATGTTATTGCATTATAGCCTTGAAATTAGGCATTAATGAACATGTTGTTAGATTCGTCCTAAAGGGTACAAAATATTGAAAAACATCAAAACATTACAGAACAGAATAAGGAATTTAAATCTGTTGTAAAAATGGCCAGTAACCGAGGAAAAGCAGATTTTTCCAAAATGTGTTATAACCATTTTGTAAACATGAAAAAATGAGATAAAAAATTACATGTTCCATTTTTAGCCATCATTTAAAAAACTGTAAACTTCTGGTATTAACAAGTTAAAAACTGTATACTTCTGGTATTAACAAGTACCGATTATACTGCGAAATGAGTAGACAATCCAACAAATGGAAAATAAAAGATCAATTAAATGGAGCCCAAATTTGTCGTCGAGACGCAAACTGAGGAAGTTGGTGTACAATGAGAGGAAGGATGCGAGGAGGGATCGAGGAATTACGAGAAAAAGGAAGTGGGGGAAATATCCAGGCAGTATCAAAGAAGTATGAGGAACTAGGAGGAAGTATACATATTTCATTTGATTTATTAAGCAGAGTATTGACTTGTTCGGAAATTATGACCTGCCTGATACTTTTTTATTTTTAAATGGGACAAAGCGTTATGAAGTAATTTTAGAGACCGATTTTAGTTCTCGTTAGTGTGCTATCGGCGGTTGGTATGTGTCGCACGAAGATATTTGCATAATGTTTGATAAGGGCTTTGTATAGGAACTTTCGTTTATATAAAACTTATATGCCTGCCTGTAAGTAAATCAAACTTGCCAATACACAAATTTCTAGCTGGTTCTGGCAGTTTTCTTTATTTAACTCTCCTTAATTTTTAGATGACAATGTTAAACTAAAATCATAATTACATTCTTATAGCCACGGAGCCCACGGTCAGAATTTTGCATTCATGTCTGATACGATGATAAAGAGATGTTTACGCTCTAAATCTAGTCGGTGCCACAGGGGTGGAAGGAGGAATTTGCAAGAAATAAAGCGTATGCTGTTCGTCTGATATTCTAGATCTAGACGAGTACTGTCCATGCAGTTCCCATTACTATTTTCTGTGGCCCTCCAAACTTTTATTTTTCATAAAACTTAAAAATGCGTACCCCAGAGATAAATTATACAATTCGTTAAATATTGTTTTTCAAAACTTTTGTAGTCTAGGAGTGAGTAGACGACGAAAAATTTCAACAATCAAAAAAAAGTCATTACTTCATTTTAGTTATAAGTAATACTATTTGTATCATTTTAACTTGCATATAATGGCTCTAAAGGGGTGGTTTAACCCCCAAACCCCCCTCTTAACTATTGTAATCGTGAAAAAAAATACCCTCCGAGATTTTTTTAAGATCTTTACATTTCAGGGTCCTTAGATGCCGAAAAAAACATGTTTTCTCATTTCCGTCGGTCTGTCTGTTCGCGGAATAGCCAAAAAACTACTTACCCGATTGACTTCAAATTTTGATAAAAAATTAAGGCTCATGTGAAGATTACCTGGTAATACTTTGGTAAAAATCCAATATAGCGAAACAAAAAGGCGGCCTAGTGAAATGTTAAAAAAAATATTATTAAAAACTAGTTATCTAGTTTATCTCAAATTTTGCACAAAAATCAAGCATTATGTAGAAATCGATTGATAAAATTTTTGTACGAATCCAACACGGCCGAACAAAATGACGACTTAATAAAATACTGAAAAATTCACCCTGAAAAAACTACTGAATGGATTTATTTCAAATTG
Organism: Kuschelorhynchus macadamiae; assembly: GCA_030620095.1. Lineage (NCBI taxonomy): Eukaryota > Metazoa > Arthropoda > Insecta > Coleoptera > Curculionidae > Kuschelorhynchus > Kuschelorhynchus macadamiae. The sequence continues at coordinate 2,032,276 of JAUTXW010000460.1, read as the reverse complement.
TGTGCCGTAATTAATTGTGATATAGAGATGAACTAGTAAAATTGTGGTATTGATTCAAAATGGCAGAATAAAACGGGGATCAAGCAAAAATGTTTGTAATTGTGAAAAAAATCACCCTTTCAAATGTATCATATTATTTTAGCATTCCTAGAAGCCAAAATATATATGTCATCGGTCCCTCTGTCGATCTGTCTGTCTGTTCGCGGCATAGCTTAAAGACTACTTACGAGATTGATTTCAAATTTTAATAAAAAATTAAGGGCCAATGGGGATGACCTGGTAATATTGTAGTAAAATCCAATATGCCGGAACAAATGGCGGCCGTATGAAACTTTAAAAAAATGTATTACTAAAAAAAGAATTATAGCAAAATACCTAGTAACATTTTGGTATGAATCCAATATAGGATATAAAATGGCGGCCTAATAAAATATTTAAAAAAACTACTTAATAAATTAATTTCAACTTTTCAGCAAGCATTAAGTGTGACATAGAGATAAACTGGTAAAGCTGTGGTATGAATTTAAGATCGTGAAACAAAATGGCTGTCAAATAAATAAAAAAAATCAACCCAAAAAAATTTTATTCATTGACTTCAAATTTTGCAAAAAAATTGTATGTGATATAAGGATAAACTGGGTCGAATTCAACATGGCGTAACAAAATGGCGGTGTGTGTCAATGTAAAAACTACTTATCGAATTTATTTGAAACTATGTTCAAAAATCAAATGTGGCATAGATAACACAGTATATATGTGTTACTAAATGTACTGAAATCACACACGAGGGAAATTCTATGAAAAGAATATTTACCGATTTATAGTTATTTAAATTTATGCAAATACTTTGTGTGAAAACAGCAGCGAGATAATAAACACTTTATATTGGAATGAAATTTGACAAAGTTGAGGAATTAATTCCTAGTATCGCCTTCTGGAAACTGTATTATGTGAGCATAGATGACGTTTTTTTTTTCTTTTTTTATGCTCTTTTCAATGCAGGACTTTTAGCAGTTCCATCAACTACTTCTGTTAGTAGCAGTTGAAAAAATTCTCTACGTGGTTAGGTAATATCTGATGCTATTATTATGAAAAGTGATCGATATAGTCAGCTGAATATATCCAAGAGAGTTCTGTTTTGAAAGGAACTGTAAGTCAACCTGTGCAGCTGAAAAAATTGTATACCTACAATTGGGCCGCTGGTTCTTTACCCATACGTCATCATCCGTATTCATATTAATGGAATCAAAACCTAAAGGAACGAAAATTAGTTGTAGAGTGATTAGAACTATTTAAATTAATAAATTATTGCTAATTATTGACAACAAATATAAGCGACAAAAAAATAGATCAATAACTTTCTAAAATAACTGATTTAAAGATTTGTTTAATAGACTTGCCGTATATGCGAAATAAGCAATATATATTTGCCCTGTTCTGACGTTTTTCTACAAAAGCTAAGCGTTATGGAAACTAAAAATATGTATATTCTTGAGAGACCCCTTTATCCTCTAAAGCTAGTAGTTATATATACAAAGAGATAAAAGATATTTGACGTATTTTTTCATTTTTTATCTAACTTTAAAGTACAAATATTTAAAATGTTGAGTAATTACTCGTTAAAAAATCTTCTGTGTGTTTTTCTAGCATTTGCTCCACTTTTGTAAAATAATTTTACGATTTTATTTCTTAACGTTAATTCTACGTTGCTAATTCATCGAAAACAAAAAACTTTGTCACAATTTTAAGGTCTATATTTTGTGTCATAATGATATTTAAGTACCCTTCAAGATTGAATAGGTAGCGGTTATTTTGGTTTTCCAAATCAAGACACCCATGGCGGGAAAAACGGACTTGTCCGATCCTCGTTAGATTTCGCTATACAAAATGGCGCTTGTACTAACAACAAACGACCAAAAAAAGTTACCACGCCTTCATTACTAGTAAGATAACAAACTCAATTTAACCCAATTCCTTTACCAAATTAAAGAAAAATGTATATCTGTCTTGTAAAAAAATATAAAGCTTTTGATTCATTCAAATTATATTCTTTAAGAGGTACCGATATGCCGTTACGAAGGCTCAAAATCAAGGGAAAAACCGTGCATGCTACATTTTAAACATTATTTAAAAATCAGCCTCAAAAGATATCGGAGTAAATTTAAATTCTCGATTGAACTGCTGCGCACACATCATATCTACAGTTTGACACCGATATGTGTCACCGTTAGAAACCTCATTGGTTTATCGAACGAGGCAGATAAACTTTTTTAAAAGAATTAGATATGAAATGTGAAAATATACTGATTTTTCTATAAATTAACAAAAAACTCACATACTTCTACTCGGGACATTTTTTTCTTTAATGGTTACTATGGCGGTGAAAAGTCCACGTATTTTATAGCAGCTTCGATATTTTTTAAACACCGATCAGACTGTTTACGCTCTTCAACTCTTGCTGATATTCGCCTGTTAGTTTGCCCCACGTACATCTTTTCACAGTCCTGGCAGGGAAATTTACCTATAGTTGTTTGTGAGTGTATTATTTGTATGTTGTGTTTCCTAAGAATTCTTTTGGTTCTGCCTGTTGTGCCTTTTACATATTTCCCGGTTCATTATTTTTGTTGTTCGTGGTTCAGGAACCCTGTGCATTAATGGCTTTTTCTATGGTGCGATTTGTGTAGCCATTGTTCTTTAAAGCACTAGATATTATATGAAGAGCTCGGGGGAAGAGGGTAACAAGCCACACATTTAAAAATGTTGAGATTTTGTGAAATTTATGATTGCCATAAAGGTAACAAGCCCCAGTTATGTTTTCACGTAAATCGGTCAACATTTGGCAACGCTACGCGAAAAAGTCGTTTATGCCTCCAGCCGTCTGTGTGTGTTTTACCGGTCAAAAAGGAAACAAGCCACACAAAAATCAACATGGCGTCGACACGTTCAGCAGGTGTTAAACGTAAAGTGCTCCAAAACAGTGATAATTCTGCCTCTTCTAAATCGGACTTCGACTCAGATGATAGTGTAAAGGATAAAAATTACGCAAATACAAGTGACGATAGTGAAACTAGCGAAGAAAGTGATATTTTGGTATGTTTAAAAATGATGTGGCTTATTCCCTTTTAAACTAGACTGTAGTATTTTTTTTTTTGGTAAATAGTGGCTTATTACCTCTTTATTTTTTTTATTTTGACGCTGTATTCTGGCACAAAGTACTCCTAACCGTTGTACATAAAGTTAGTAGGTGTATTTGGAAAATATTACCGACGAAGCTGTTGTGTAATATCTTATCATCCTCTGTTTTATCTGTATTGGGGCTTATTACCTTTTTTCGACAACAAAGTTTGTCCATTTGTTTTTGTGGCTTGTTTCCTTCTTTCGTCAACAAACGTTTTCTTATTTCAGGATCCAAACGTATCACGAGGTTTTATTGAAACTCCTGAAAAAAAACCGAAGGCCAGATGGCGACATCAGAATATAGAAAGCAGGAAACGAGAAAAGGCAAAACAGCGAAAAAATTTAGGTCACTCCTATGAAAATTGGAAGGGTAAAAAAATTCCCCCAAAAACTATGGGACCAGTAAATAAGGTATAATTTTTAAGTTGAAAAAGGCAATAAGCCACATTTTTTTGTCAAAAGTTGGCTGTTTTTCTGTTACCTAGAGATATTTTTTTGTTTTGTTTGGACATTATGATAGCTTTATGTCTTAATATACTACTACAAAAGCATTTTGGTGTAAACTTGAAAATTGTGATTTGAGGATTTAATCAAAATATAAAAGTGGTCATTTCTCAAAAGTAAGAACAGGTGGCTTGTTACCCTCTTCCCCCGAGCTCTTCATATTAAGTTCGTTTTGTCTCGTCCGTGTTTCAGTTAATCGCACGGATCTGGATATTAGGGTGTTGGCCACAGCTTGAATTTGTGCTGGGTGATGATGTAATCTTGCATTTAAATTAAATATCTGTCTGTATGTGTTGGTTGTCTATACACGGTGTATTCGAAATGTCAGTTATGCAGTTTTTTTGTCACCAGAAAATCTAAAAATAGAAGTTTGTTGTTTTCCTCTAACTCTAGAGTAAATTGTATTCTGGGGTGGATTGAATTTACGTGAGTCAGGAATTTCTCGAGCTCTGTATGACCATGTTGCCATACAATAAATATGTCATCCACATAACGAATTCATAATTTGGGCTTTAAGCTTTATTAATGACTTAGCAGATAATTTTACAGACGATTTAAAAATTTTCTCCACTACATCCTCCAAGGCGGACTGCGACTTGCACTGATGGCTTAGGGGAGAAGATTATACATATATATATATATATATATATATATATATATATATATATATATATATATATATATATATATATATATATATATATATATATATATATATATATATATATATATATATATATATATATATATATATATATATATATATATATATATATATATATATATATATATATATATATATATATTAATTGACTTCTTTCTTGGATAAAGGTTTATTTACAAAATCGAACAATGGGATTAACTTGACGTTTCATAGTAGGCTTTCTCAAAAATTGCTCATTCCTTTATTTTTTTTTTTTGGTATATATGGCTTTCCTTACCTATCTACAATTAATTTAAAAAACATTTAGTGCTCTAATTATAAAATGACATTTACAATTTTAATAAAATAATTTTACATACCTCGAAAAATACATGTTGATTATTTATTTATATTTGAATAATAGGTAGCAAGTTAGTGGTTTGCCAGACAACTCATGGCACAGTTTTAGTTTTAAGGTGTTCTTATACGTTTTTTTTTAAGGAATTTAAAGATAATTTTTTGCTATTTTTTAATTTAAACCTTAGAGTAGAAACAGACATTCACAGTGATATACTACATTTTAAAAATAATGGCTTAGACGAAGTTAAAACTATACTAAAATATCAAATTGTGGTATATTTGAATTAAATTTTTTATGTCTTGTTTGTCATTTACTGCATTTTTTTCTTTTTTTATGTGAATCATTTCTTTGATAATTAATTTCTGATACAGGTTATCTTCATCAATGATTTTGGTTTCAGAAATTCGTGTTTTGTGCTTTTTTCATGTTTGTGTAACGCAGTGGATGCATTCTTTGTATACTTATGCCCTTTTATTCTATTTTCTAAAAGTTGGGTTGTCATTCCAATATATTTCATAGGGCAGTTTAAACAAGGAATTTCATATACGAGATTGGATTTTTTATTTTTGGGAATTTTAGTTTTTAATTTTGTAAATAGGGAGCCTATCAGGTCCTGGGCTTTATGACACACAATTATGTTATATTTTCCTAAGATATGTTTTAATTTTTCAGATAATTGAGATGTGTATGGCATTGCAATATATTTTTTTGCGTATTATCTTGTCTTACGTTTTCTTTATGATTGTTATAATATGTTATATAATCAAACAAAACATATATTATAACAATCATAACGAAACCAGAGGTACTGTTGGTAAAATTAAACAAAGTTAGTGTTTTTTTCAAACAAGCTAGTAATTTATCATTTACACCTTATAAAACAGCAGGAGTAACTAACTTCAGCTAAAATTTGCTATACTACTGCGAGTGCTTTCTTCGTAATACTTCTCACATATAGTTAATTTCACATAATGTAAGAGGTCTAGCGCGAGTTTTTAAATTTTCGAGTGTACGTAAACCTCATAAAATCGACGGAAGGCAATTCATCTGCTGAATCTTAATAGCCTTTTTCTTGCAATAACTAAATTTATTAGCCAGTCTTAGTAAACAAATTTGAAAAGCGGTTTAGACAGTGCCGGTCGGTTAGGTTTACTGGCAACATCAAAATACTCGAAAAATTCCACGATTTCCCGAATAAATCCACGTATTGAACCAGGCATGAAAACCGTTCGAAATTTTTTTGGAGCGTGCGGCGTGAAACTGTCTATATTTGCCAAATGGAAAATATTAAATTGGATTTCTATTTTATTTTCGAAAAGTGGTACTCGAGATCTACAAACTCTCACCGCACTCTCAGAGCCTTGTCAGTCCTCCATTTTCGCTCCTCTCCTAATTACGGTCTAATTACTGTTTCCTGTCCCATACATCAGGAAGTAGAATTCATACCACGTCGTAGTATTTGGCACAATAATTCTGCTGATTGGTTGGGTTGCGGGATCTCTGCCCTTCCTTCCCTTGGAATGATGTTTGTTTCCCTGCCAACAATCATTTGTTCACAAACTCGGATGTAATCCATTTAGGTATTCAAACCTTTATACCATATTATATTAAGACTTCAAAACCTCCCAACCATAAACTTTGGTTTTCAAAATCCCGCGATATTGCCAGGCTAGAAAATCCGTACATATGACATTAACTTTAACAATTCTACTTCAGAAAACCTACAGGCTAAAAACAAGGCACGAAATCACTACATTGGCATTACTCTCAACTCCAAAAGTGCCTTCAACACACGCATAAAAGGCAAAGTTTTTTCTTGCTAAAATGGAAGCCAATTTTTTTGCTTGCTAAAAATATTAATCAAAACTTTTGCGAGAGCCTCTTTCCATCCCGAAAGTCTGGTGATGAATTCGTCTCCACGTCTAAAGCAAAAGTTTTAAAAACAATTTGCTGCAACTTTCCCTGTCTTCACTTAAAGCAACTTAAGCTTCGTAGGCTGTTCTTAGACAAAAAAAATATATACAGAAATGGCATTTTAAGCAGAACTAAACAAAAACGATATATTCATTTTTTTATGCTTTCAGTTGATTTTTAACGCAGAGAAAATAGCTATAATGTATATTCTAACTGGTTTTATTAACTTTTTTCAAGTTTATTACAAAACGGAATTTGGGGATATTGGCAGTTCCCAGTGAATACAAGACCACCGAATGTAAGAAAACCAGGCGATTAACTCATTAAAATTGGTAAATTATTTCTTAAATTGGCTACAAATTAAATGGAAACAAATTTGGAATTTTGAAACCAGAATATATCTAGAAAAAAACTATAAAATTTTCAACAAATTTCCCTTATAATTGGAAATTATCTTATTGAGGATAAATTCTGGACTTTTCAACGATTCCTGACCTTCATACTTAGATTATTGTTGTCAGAAGACTAACCAGCTTTTGATTAAGATATGAGTTGTGTCAATTGTAACTTAAGCTGAGAAAATGGGCAAAAACCCGAAATTAAATGTATGTTCGTTTTCAAAATACAAAAGTTCTAACCACACTACACCACAAGTTGTTACGTTCTGGCCGCGCGTTTCGCTAACCAAGTTAGCATCATCAGCAGATGATATAAACTGTTATATTATCAAGTTTATATCATCTGCTGATGATGCTAACTTGGTTAGCGAAACGCGTGTCCAGAACGGATCAGGTTGTGGTGTAGTGTGGTTAGATTTCTTGTATTTTGATTTATCTTCCACCACAGGTTTTAGTGTTAGGACTATGTTAGTTTTATTTATTTCTTTAGGGAAACATATGTACAAAATACTACTTTATAACACTTTGTTACTCCGCTAAAAGTGGAGATACCAAGATATGAAATCAATCTAAGAACTGGGAGTTCTATTAACCAAGACAACGAATGAATCAAATCCTTGGAGCATGAAGTTTTATCAAGTCACAATTAACTTAAGTAATAATAGCCATCAGAGAATCAACCGTTCTAGATCTTTTTTTGCGTATGAAAATATGGATTTAAAAAATTGAGCCCATGAGTAGGTTTGGTCTTGGTGGATCATACTAAAGGATTTTCTTTAGTCCCTCCCTTAACTGAATAGTTGACACTTGATAAATATTCTTCCCGAGGAAGATTAATTAGTTTATATGTGATGTATGGCAAAAATCCAAAGATTCAGATAACGTTTTCCCAAAAAAAAATTAAATTCGTCTTAAAATAAATAATAACATAATGTTTTAGGCTTTGAATGGTTAATAAGTAATTATTTTAAAATTAACTATTTGTGGGCCAAACATGTCAAGTATTTTTAGGCCCACTAAAAGAACTTAAATCTATATCTGCATCACTGTGCAGAAATTCAATAATTTTCTCACAGACATTTTCAGCCTAGAAAGGAGTTTTGTCAGTAACTTTTAAATATGTTAAAAAACGATCAATCTTCCTCTCAAGAATTTTCACACAGACATTTTTAGCCTAGAAAGGAGTTTTGTCAGTAACTTTTAAATATGTTAAAAAACGATTAACCTTCCTGTCACCGTATTCTTGTTACAGACTAAATATAATTTTGAAGAAAATAAATACTTTTGCATAGTTAGTCTCAAGAAAGTTCATTTCCTAAAGGTAGCAAATTGGCAGATCAGTTTCCTTTAGATATTTAGTGTACTGGCCTACCAGATATATTTGATAATGTGTCATAGGTGTAATGTTCCAGAAGATAAATCTTTAAATAGTTAACAACTTATAAATAGGTCATTTACTGAAGGTAAACCACTACGTTTACAGGTTTTGTGGCTTGGCGGCTACCTATTTTTCACAGTGTTTTGTTATAATAATATGATACGACAAATTATGAGATATCATATTAAGAGCACAGGGACAACTCCGGCTTATTTGAATTCGGCGATAATTCGTTATTGTAACATGGGATTTGTTTATCTGAATTTTATTATACTACGTAGTGGGCCATGACATTACAAGCTTTGTTTTATTTTTTCAAGCTGTCAAGAGTGTTTACCGTTTATTTATATTTCAAAATATCATCTAGAAAAATGTCTGAGTATCGAAATAGTTTTTATGATGTTTGTAGTCATTGCGTATCCAAAAAACATCTGGAACTTGCAATAGTGCAGAATACAAAGCTTTGGGACGCCTATTAAAGTTTATTTTGGCATCGCTTTTGCCAACCTAAACAAAAATTGAACACCAAATGTAACTTGTGACAGCTGATCAATTCTTGAGGTATAATATAGAGGAGAGAACAGGAAAATGCCTCCTGGTTTTCTCAGAATTTGGAGGGAGCCCACCAATCATGTCAGAGATTGTTGTTTTTCTTTTGTCAACTTAACAACCTATAAGAAATCATCTGATCGAGACAATATTTGTTATCCGGACGACTTATAGTTTGCACTGCACCAATTGCACATAGCGATACGCTCCCCGTTCCTTTTCCACCAGGCAATTCAAGTTTCAAGGAACCAGAACTGGAAGAAAATAGAGGAACCGTGTAGGCTGGAGCAAGAATATATGCTAGAAGGTGAGCCAAACGTTGTAAGTCAACAAGGCTTAAACGATTTGGAAAGAGATTTAGCTCTAACAAAAAAAAAGCTGAAATTCTGGGATCACGGTTTAAACAATGGAACCTTCTCGACAAGGATTATAAATATCCTTGTCGTAAAAGTTATCAAATTTATTCAGATTGTATTCTATCCAAGATGATATTTGCTTTTTGCTGACGTCGATGGACTTTTCAAGGAAAATACCGGTTGTATATTCCGCACATAGAAGATTATGCAAATATTAAACCGCCTATTTAAAAAATACCGGTATCAATGGGATGTATGTGGAGATTTTAAAATGTTAGGTTTTTTTCTTGGAATGCAAAGCGGCTATACCAAATTTTTGAACCGTGACGCATATATTAGAGAAAATCTTATACCGGGAAAATACAATATAATTCACGATCCTCTGGTTGCCAAGGAAAAGATTTTACTTCCACCTCTACATATTAAATTAGGCCAAACAATTCGTAAAGTCCCTTGATACAAATTCACTTGCTTTTGAACCTATTAGATCTATGTTTCCTAGTCTGAGTATAACAAAAGTGAATGCAAGAATTTTCACTGGACCACAAACAAAAAAATGCTTTAAGCCGAAGACTTTGACAGGAAACTGGCTGAAAATGGAAAAAAGAGGGTGGAGAGCATTTCGCGACATTACCAAGTTTTTTCTGGACAACTGCGTGGAAGTTGTTGAAGATTTATTGATAGCTTTCCAATGAACTGTCGTATTTCAATCCAAATGCATTTCTTGCACCCCATCTAGATTTCTTTCGAGAAAACCTCGGTGTCCTGAGTGAGTAACATGGAGAAAGGTTCCATCAAGGCATTAAAACAATCGAAAGGCTTTATCAAGGTAGATGGGACGCAAGAATGATGAGATTATGTATGGAATCTCATCCGAGGTAAATGTGGCCAATTTAAAAATTTGTTATACCACCCATTTCTAAGCCTAAAATGTTATGCCCTGTAAGAAAAGTTATTTTTTGTAGCAATAATCTTTAATTTTTTTAAGTTTTTTATCAGATTCATGTTCAATATATTTTTTAGCGAAAACCTGCTTATTTTATTTAATTTTTTTAAAAAGTTTTCTGCATAAACTTTTTTCCAAAATCGTATTACTAAAATTTTTATATTGAGTTTTTGGCTATTTGGCACCCGAATAGTATATAATAAAGCAAAATATCCAATAAACAGAAGTTAAAATTTGTTACATAGTGCTATAGCCTCCTGGTACTTAAATTATTGTTTTAACACTTATAACATACACAACAAGTTATAATAAATATACCAAAGGGCATACATGGAAAGAATCGGTTGAGTCCGCGCGCATTCAACTACATCCGCAGTCGAAGTAACGCCTAAAATCCTATAATGTATTTTTCGTAAAGATGTAACTAAGCCGATACTTTTTCTGTACCTCTCATATATAAAATATAATAAATTCCACCTTATTGAGGCAGTTTTTTTATTGTATCCTGTGTAACCAATTGCTTTTTTGCATATTTTATGCCATTAAAAGACCATTTTGATATATAAAATATCATACATTTCACCTTTTTCAGGCAGTTGTTTATTAGTATCATGTGTAATAAATTGCCTTTTTGTATACTTTATGCCATTAAAAGACCATTTTGATAAAACATTTTTAAGCGGCGATATATTTAAGAGGTCAACTTTATCGAAAAGTTCGTAATTGCATTTTTTTCCCTAGTTATGATTTTTTTCTATTTGCTAGGAATAGTAAAGTGTGACCCGATTTAGTTCAGTAAATAGTCACAATGTATATGTGTTACATATACTGTCTTTTCAGACAACAGAATTTATCCTATTTTCACATTTAATTTTTCTGCAAAATATAAAATCAAGATCTTTTTACGTTGATTTTTTTAAAAAAAATTTTGCCCACCGTTTTGTTTCGCCATCTTAAATTCGTACCACAATTTTACCAGTTTATCTCTTAATTCTTGAACAAAAATTGAGATTATTTTAATAAGCAGTATTTTCAGGCTGGTTTTTTGGTTTTGCTGTCTTGTATTCATATCAAAATGTTACCAGTTCATTCTTATGTAACACTGGATTTTTATGCAAAAATTGGCGTGAATTGGATGATAAAATTAGTTTTTTTAGCATACATTTTTTTCAAATTGTTTCCCCATATTGGATTTTTACCAAAATATTACCAGGACATCCCCATATGACCCTTAATTTTTTACTACAATTTGAAGTCAATGTGGTAAGTAGTTTTTAAACTATGCCGCGAACTGACAGACAGACAGACAGGCCGACAGACGGACCGACCGAATTGATAAAACATATTTTTTGGCATCTAGGGACCCTAAAACGTGAAGATGTGTAAAACCTGAGGTGATTTTTTTCACGATTGCAAGCATTTTATTTGGCCGCCATTTTGTTCGGCTTTCTTAAACACAGTTTTACTAGTTAATCCCTATACCACAATTAATTGTGGCACACAATTTTGCAATTAATCCATCAAGTAGTTCTTTCAGGCTTAATTTTTAAACATTTTATTATGCTGCCATTTTGTTCCGCCATCTTGGATTCGTACCAAAATTTTGCCATTTGATTCCAACATAATACTTGATGTTTGTGCAAAATTTTAGATAAATTGGATACATAGTTTTTTAGTAATAAAATATTACCAGATCATCCCCATGTGATCATTCATTTTTGAGCAAAATTTGAAGTCAATCGGGTAAGTAGTTTTGAACGAAATTTGAGCGAACTGACAGACAGACGGACCGACAGAATTGATAAAACATATTTTTTGGCATTTAGGGGAGCTAAAACGTGAAAATATGTGAAAACTTAAAGTGTGATTTTTTCAAGATGCTTGTAATCTTATTTGGCTGCCATTTTGTTCGGCCATCTTGAATTACTACCACAATTTTACTAGCTGAATTCTATACCACAATTAGTTTATCTCTATACCACCATTAGTTATGGTACAGAATTTGAAATCAATCTATTAAGTAGGTTTTGCAGGCCGAATTTTTAAATAATTTATTAAGCCGCCATTTTGTTCCGCCATCTTGGATTCGTATCAAAATTTTACCAGTTGATTCCAACATAATACTTGATGTTTGTGTAAAATTTGAGATAAATTGGAATTTTTTTTTAACATTTCACTAGGCCGCCATTTTGCATCCCCATATGACCCTTAATTTTTTACGATACTTTGAAATTAATCGGGTAACTAGTTTTTTAGCTATGCCACGAACAAACAGACAGACCGACGGAATTGAGAAAACATATTTTTCTGCATCTAGTGATTTTTTCATGATTACAATACTTCCTTTTACGAGGGAAGTAAAAATATTTAGTAAATTTGTGCTTTCAAAGATTTTTATATCGAAATATAGAAAAGGTCACTTAAAAAAATTTTAGCCAGACGTATTTAATTGAACATTTCTTATTGATTTTCTTCTATAATATTCTAGCAGCTTACCAAATTCATGTTGATTTTTTACATATTTTAAAACTGAGAGGTGGACTAAAATTTAGCAAATTACAAAAAAAAAACCTAAATCAGTGACGATGTACTCTATGATGATGCTAATCTAGTTGAAAAATTATAACTCGTTCAAATTGTTTTTACCTACGTGGTTAAGAGTATTTTTTTCTATGTGCGGAAAACCTTTTTTTTTTGCACCTATTTTAATGTAGAAAAAACCACTCTTATAGTATAATAGTTTTTCGCATTACTTTTCGGCACTAGCAAATTCTAAAATTTGTATATTTCTTAAAAAAAATATGTCAAACGAACACCAGGAAGGTTCTCTTTGTTTAAAAAAGTTTGATTAAAATTAAAAATATATCTAAGTTATCGTGCAGATTGGAACAAAGGAATTATTTTTATAATTAGAAATAATAAAAAAAAGTTGGGCTTTCAAATACCTATCAAGCAACAATGATCATTACAACAAAAGCCCTAAAAAATGTGACCCATAGTCACAATAAAAACTTACAAGTAAGTAAGTATTGTCAAAAAGCATGTTATAGATTTCAATCTTTGAACGTGTTTTTACTTACGAAATTTTGAATAATCCAGTAATTAAAATTGAAGCACCTACCGAAGAATTGCCCCTTTCTATTATGGATACCGTTAAGAATCAAGAAGTTAAATTATTTTATTGATAATAAAATTTTTAAAAGTTGACTTCATAGTAAACTTAATTAATATATGCTAGCTTTTTACGTACTTATATAGAAAATATTGTTCCTGACTTTTTGGAAAGTATACTTTCGGCAGTCGGGTAAGGAAAATGATCACACTTTTTAGGAAAATAGCTATTTCAACTATTCACTTATTGTTGAACTTTTTTAATTACAAGAGATTGCAAATTTTACTGATTTTTACGGGTTAGAATTTTCCTTATTTTTGCATTTCTTCAAATGTATCTAGTTAACATAAACTACAACTGATAAATCAACAAAAAATCAACGATAGTACAACGGAAGATTAGTATTTAACCAATTGCCAGAGATATTATCACTAGAAAATAAAAAATAATAATAATAAAGATCTTTTAACTCTGATTGAAAGACCTTAAACTTGGCCCGTCTAGACGAGTACTGGTCACGCCGCCGCTGCCCGAAAATTTCTTGTTCTCGCCAACATGATGGTTCATCTTCATAATGATTAGTTTAAACAGTAAACTTTTCGCTTTTTTTCTATGTCAAGGTTAAGTTTTAATGTCCACTTAAACTGAGAGCTCCGTACTTCTCCCATATGAGAACGCTCATGGCTTTGAGCAACATTTATTTATTATTTATTATATTCAAGAATAAGCTATAAAAAGAAGAGTGGTCCAAAGGATCCATCAGTGTAGTTCGGCATGGTGTTGTGTCAAAACATGAAGCCATACATTGTGCTAGTGTTTACGATATGCATAATCAGTTCATATGCAGAGGACATTGATACGTATCACGGAAGTGTTCGCGAGGTCTTCAATCTTTACAGAGAATGTTCGAATTCGGATGGATTATCGCCATGTCTGAAAATGAAAGCCTTGTCCCTTATCGACAGGGTCAGCAGGATGGAAAAGCTTTTCCTTATGGACGGTGTAGTGATTACTGGAAAAACTGAGGTCGATCCCAATGAACCAACGCTAGAAGAAGAAGAGAAAAATCTGCCTAGGGCGCTAGACGCAAAGGGTCAGGTACTCACTAGCATGATGTTCAACAGGATAGCAAGGATGATCGGATCAAAATCTATTGAGATTTCTATACCAAAATTGGTGGAATCAGGTTAGTGAAGTAATCGTCTCACTACTTACATTAATTTAACTTAATTATTATTAAGACAATTCAAACCCAAGAAACTCTTTCATTTCAACTATAGAAGTTTAAATATTTAATATAATTAATAACTAAATTAGTTATATTATTATCTTTATTATTCAACCTAACTACTAACATTAGATTGCCTTAAAAACCTTCAAAGAATTATTAACTTTTTTCCATATATCAATGTTGTTTAGGTTTATATAATTTTGACATAATAAAAAGGGGAAGAATACTTACTTTGCCATAATAAAGTACTATTTTTATTGTTTGGTATTTTTTATGTCATAGCAAGAAAAGGAAGCGGAGATGATGATAAATTTAGTGCTATTGGCGAATTGTTCCAAGGAGGTGGTGGTGGTCAAAAAGGAGGCGGCGGAGGTGGAAAAATGAAAAACAAAAAGGGTGGCGGAAATGGTAAGTTTAAAAGAATTTTAATGTCCTTGTTTAAGACTGAACATAATAAGTATATGAAATGCCTGTATTAATAAACAAAATAATCATATAATGTAATGTTATAGATTTGGCTTCATATCAAGGGCAATAGAAACACTATTTTTCTCAATAATACACTGTAAGTCGTAATATCAAGAACAGTACTTACGCCAATTGAAACATAATTAATCAATTTTCTACATCAGTTTTGACATGATTAAACAAACTTTTCAATATTTTTGAAAATATGCTAAATATAAAAGTTCTTGTAAACTTAATAATAAAAACTCAAGAATTATCACGAATATTTCAATTTCTATAAGCTCATAATTCTTATCACTAATATTTCTTTCAGTTACACCCTAATTTTAAATAAATATTTTTACAAAAATATAGATCGAAAAAAACATTTCGATTCAAATACGTAAAGTTAAAGAAGCTTTTTCCGAAAATCGAATGAAGAAATTATGCCAATTTTGATAACATTTTTGAAATAAAAAGTCCATATTTCCTTGCTAGTCATTGCCAGGCAACGGAAAATACCTGTTTTTTTATATTTATTTTTGTATAGTAAGAAAATATTATTTTTACAGTTATTTATATACTAAGAAAATGTCAAGTTTGACAATTCAATATAGCTTTGTTTCCATAGTTACAAAATAAATATTTCATGGCATCCTTTATTTGTGCATAAAATTAAAAATGCTTATCCCAAAAAAAGTTTATTTTAATTTTGTATTTCCTTTCAACAATTTTCTATTTTCGGAAAAACAGTATATATACCTTGCAGAAAAAGCCACATTCAAGTAGCTTTTCCTACTAGGTATACAATATTATATATTTTTTTTAATTTTCCAGCATTATTTAACACAATATTTTTATTTTACCTTATATATTTTCTATAACAAAATTATTGACAATTGCTGTCACGAATATCACTTGTAATTACACAAGATAAAAAAAACTTTTTGTTTTAGGATAAAATATTACGAGATATTAATTGTCATTTAGGAAATCATTATAGGAGTATATTTCCGAAATTAGTCAAAGAAAAGTATTTTTATTTTCTACGAATTTTTAAAATTTTTTCTTATCTTGAGAATACAAAAGAATATATTCCCTAAGTGCAAATTACAAATACGTAAGCAATTCTACAAAAGAAAAACATTTTGTTAAACGTAAAAAGGTTCATATTTTCATTAAATCGAATCGACATGTCTTGTTCTTTTAGATATGAAAGATTTCCTTATGCAACTGATGGCTCACAAACTGGCAATGCTTCCTTTACTCATTGGTGGTCTGTTTATTTTGGCCATAAAAGCCTTGACACAGGCTAAGATCGCCTTGCTAATTACTGGTATCATATTTGCCAAAAAATTATTGGCCAGTAAGGGAGGTGGAGGTGGAAACCACGTAGAACACGTACAGGCTGGTTGGAGCGGTGGTTCAGGAGGATGGAGCAGTGGAGGAGGTAAATTTGTTTTACGTATATACTAATTAAATGATGGATTACAAAGTTAAACCAATACATTTTAAAGTACATAAGATAAGTATATACATTGATTTTGCCGATGGTCAAAACAATTTAAAAATCTTATTACACGGGAACAGTCTATTTTAGTTTAAATTATAATTAAACCTAATTCACTAAATATGCTTGCAGTTTGTACTCTTACAATCACATATCATTTAGAATCTACTAAGAGAGACACGGACAAACACTTCTCTCCACAGGGGTCTACCTGGACGTAAAACAATTAAATTGAATAAGTAATGGTGTTTATTATGACATTGTGTTACGACATTTCAAACATTTTAATTTAATATTAGAATGTATTACTTTTTTTGCTAAATTTACAGAAAACACTAGCTAATTAAATTATACTATGTTCTATCACTCACCATAAACCAGGATGCAGATAAGTGCAAGAAAGTTTATTTAATATGTAATAGAATTCACAATTCTAGCAACTATGTATGTTGTTGCGCAATTTTTAAACAAAACACTACATTTTTTTTAAAACCAATAATTATTTTTTTTGTAAAAATCATCTTATATATATATATATATATATATATATATATATATATATATATATATATATATATATACTCGTATATTACAGCCCATGCAACACGTTCATTTTTGGAATGAAATGTTTAAATTCTAACATGTTAATTATATTTTTTTTAAGTATAAAACTCTAATTTTTTAGCATTTTTTAATAGTACTACTATCTTTTAAAATTTGAGAATTTACACATTTTTGAAAGTTCACAATTTTATTTAGTGCTAGTTGTTGTTTTAAATAAACAATTGAAAAATGGTCGTCTCAAGACAAACAATATTTATTAGACAAATTTATTTGATTAATATTATTATTTTAATTTACACATGGAATAAAATAATTAGCCCCATACATAACAGTAATTAAATTAAAAAAAAATAAGTTTAATACTTTTAATACGTTTAAGTTCAATTCCCATATTTGTTGTGCCTCAATTGGACCAATTTTTAATTTCCAACTGAAGAAAGTACCCTTCCCATAAGTTAAACTCCGATAATGTTCATAATTATTACAAATATATCGACCATCGAGTGAATGTAAAAACATTATTTAAAAGCTATAAATTTCTTTAGAAGGCTTTTACACTTTAATCTAAACTATCTTCTGCTAGGTTAAAATAAAATGCTATAATTTATTCTTGCCGCACATCTGCATTTCTAGCTAGACATTTTGAGATTGTACATTAATTAAACTATACTTTATGTTATATATTAATAAAGGGAAAACAACCTATCTTACCACACCCTTGGGTTGGTATATAATGGTTTACTTACAGTGTAACAAATAATTTAACCAGACATGGACTTTATGAAACATAAAATACTTATTTAGCCCAAATTATTTTAAATTTATTTTTATTGTAAAAGGCAGAACTTTTCTACTCATTACAAGTACTGCGTTAGAAGGTACAGAAAAAGTTACGGCATATTTTAGGTAAACATATATTATTGCAAAAAAACAAATACAAATCTATTTTTTGATAATTCGTAGTCTATGAAAAGCGATAGAGATTTTTTAACTAATATTTGCATTAAAATATTATTGAGTGGTGGAATCACAGGATAAAAACCGACAGTTTTAGAACCACAACTTCGGAGACCAACCCTCCCTAACTTATCGTATATTTGTTCTTTAATATCTTCTCCAAGCTTTCATATTAACTGTCGTTAATTTGTTATGGCATGACTGTATATTATCAAATGTTAAAATTAAGTTTCAGTGTTTTGCACAGATTTAACCTGATAATTCATGGTATTGTTATTCTTACCAGAGCTTCAAGTTATCTAAAGCTGGTCTTTCAACTGTAGCATTCTTGGTACATAAAGGCCAGATCCCTTTTTCGTAATTTATTAAATTCTTTTCTGTGGAAGTTTTCTTGTAAGTTTTTCACAGTCCCTTCATTTTAAATTTATTTTATAGTTATATAAGTTGGTCCCTGTTTCACTCAAAACATTAAACTCCAACATCAAACTTTATTGTTTCTGTAAAAAGAACAATACAAAATCTATCGTTTATTATTGGTAAGAATTATAAATGTTTTGTTTATTGCATATAAATGTAAAGGGTATTGGAATGTATTATGAACAAACAATTGAATAAGAAGTATTAAAAAATATAATAAGAAAACTTATTAATTTTTACTTATTTAATATTTCATTATTTTGAATGCCCTAGTTTTTTTAATTCATTAGAATTCTACATTAAATCTAAATTAATTTCATAACGTGCTTTGTACTCATTTTCAAATGTTTTGAAGATCCTCAAATTTGAAAATTTGGTATTTTAAAAGGTTTAAGTTCTAAATAACTGGTCTGGACAAAATTTAATTATGTGAGATGTTTAGGTAGTAATTTAAACTGATTTTTTAATTTTTTCCTCAACAATCATACAAATCTTTAACTTTCTGTGAAACCAGGGGTTAGTGCTGAGACCATAAAAACTCTAAAACATTTAATTCGTTTTGTCCAAAATCAAATGGCTGCAAATTTTACAGCTCTCCAAAATCCTAGACAGTCAATTTTCAAATTAGAATATCTCGATAACGAAATAATTTTCTCCATGACCAGGGCCCCCATTGTATTGAAAATAATATATTATATTCTAGTATTGGGTACAAAAGGGGACAAAATGCAGAGATAAGTTAATCACAATAAAATTCACTTGTCTGACTTGGATTGTCTTTCATTTTAATTGTTTATAACGTTTCAATCTACGATGTATCTCTGATGGTTAACAAATGTAAGGCAAAATGAGTTGCAACTTAAACAACTAAAGCTATATTTAGCAAGAAAAAATAGACAGTAGGGCAAAACCATAAAGGTATGTCCTTCGAGCAAACAACTGAGTAAAAACAATTTTAGGATTATCTACTTAAAAACCCCAACAATTAGATTTGGCAGAAAACTGAAATTAATTACAAAAATATTCATGTCTCTTACTGACAATGAAATATATATATATATGCGAAAGAACAAGGTATGTCTACTTAATAATTTAAAATAATACATAATATCGGTATATTAAGTTTTACTCATAGAAAAATATTATGTCTTCTGCAGACAACGAACAAACTATAAAATGGGCCAAAATATAAAGATTTTTTTTATTTGTGTGGTATGTTGGAGAAAAACTAGGCGGCGACTGGTCCACAAAAATGCTTTTGGACAATTAGACCTTTAAATTTTTCACTTTTTGATAGGTGCCAAATCTGGAAAAATGAATTTATTAATTTGTTTTGTATGTAAACTACCATTAATTAGTGTTTTGAGACCTGTTTGTGGTACTAGACAGTATGAAATAAAAACTTTTTTTCGTTGGAATTATGACTGGATAAGGATAGCTATTGAGTTAAAAGCCACAAATGTCAAAAAATGCACTTCCATTTTTCTTTCTTTTTTTTTCTGGCAAATTAATTTCATGAGCTCTATTTTCAAAGTGAAAAAGCTCTATCAGTGAAATCTCTAAATTAAACTATCAATATTTTATTTCAAATTATTTTAATTCAAATTTGACCTACAACGTTTCATTTATGTTTTGATTCCAACTGTCAACTTTAACAATAAGAGATGCAATTTTGGTTAAATATAAGAGTTCTAGGATTTTTCTTGTATTACATTTTAAAAATATCAAAAAAAATTTAAAGTAATGAAAAATAGAAGTATTGACACGCATATATTTTTTTTAAATCGAACACTCCTGATAATTCATTATTTTCTTGCTGGTAATTGACGTAACATCTAGCACAGCAGGTAACATTCCTATTTATAAATTTGTTAATTTTCTTAGGCTTTATATAAAAATTAAAGTATCAATATTATTTTATATCATATATATTTATCTTCAACCAGAAGGTATTTTTATCCTCAGCAAGAAGAGATCTATTTAATGCCGCAATATTATACATTAAAAAAAGGAATCGAATGGAATGATTTTTTTTTAATTTTTGATAAAAGTGTAGACAGGGTCAAACTATAATTGAAATCCCTGTATTAAGGGAACAACATTAAAACCCATGGCTATCTAGAAGGATGATGACGTCAAACACATTGCGTGCCTGGAAATCGAGGAGTCCTTGCTAGAAATGAGAGCGAAAAGGAAATGTTTAATATTCTGAATATCGTAGAATGTAGATATTCCTTGTTTTCCCCCATACCCTTAAATTATTATAGAATATTATTTCTGCAAGATTGGTATAAAAAAATACTTTTTTTACAGGAGGTGGTGGCTGGAATGCAGGCGGCGGCGGAGGTGGTTGGGACAAGAGATCATTGGATGAAGCTCAAAATTTAGCTTATAAAGGACAGAAACAAACGTAGCAGTGAATTGAATATATAGGTTAACGTATAGAGAAGCTAGAACGGTCAAGAGTTCTTTAGGCGTCCCACTTTTATCATCGTATTCATCTAGTCACCTTTCAATATTTTCCTCAAATAATTAGAAATGTAGTTAATATTATTTATGGCTGTTTTCTGACACTATACCTTGCCTTCTATTGCCTCTTCGCTACGCGATATCAAGATTTTCAACCTCACTGTGTATGTGACACACAAAAACATCATACCTCCTTCATCCTGCATCTAAGCAATTTAATACTTCCCATCGAGAATCATAAATCTAATGTGCCTAATCTTCTCTGTCTAACGATCATTCTTTTGATTTTTTTTGTATGACCTATTTTTTGGTCATTGATTTATTCGACTGCCATATTTAATAATTTATTTTTACCTGAATGTTACCAGGTATTACAGCTATTTGTAAGTTAATT
This sequence comes from Kuschelorhynchus macadamiae, assembly GCA_030620095.1. Classification (NCBI taxonomy): domain Eukaryota; kingdom Metazoa; phylum Arthropoda; class Insecta; order Coleoptera; family Curculionidae; genus Kuschelorhynchus; species Kuschelorhynchus macadamiae. Next base: position 2,010,949 of record JAUTXW010000460.1, on the reverse strand, counting down.
TATTATTTGTTTTTTGTTAAGATTTCTGTAGAGTAAAGATTTTTACAGTTATAATAGTGTTTTTATTTAACTATGTTTAGAATTTATTTGCTGAGCAATGCAAATGGGTATTACAATTTGTAGAGTACTGAGGTAAATGAAAAAGTATTCCAGTGTAAGAAGTACAGACTTCAAAAACCCAGTTATTAAAACTGTTACATTATTTATCAAAACTGTTTAAACTATAATCTATATCTAAGTTTATTTTGCAACGATCTTTTATGATTAAATCTAAAATAAAATATAAAAATCATCGAAAAAGTCTGTTTACATATGCAAAAATTAATTAACTTTAAGACTTTTTTGCACATGCAAAGGTAAATATATTAACACCCATAGCTTACTGTTCAAAAATTTTGTTGAAATTGGTTTTCTCTAAGAGTTTGCTTTTCATATAATATTGAAGAGCATATTTGAAATGGTAAATTCAGCGATTTTAAATTAATTTGTATAATTGGCTAAATCGGTCTAACAAATTAGGATTTTTTTTCTATTTTGCAATCATAAGACTTCTTTTCGATACGCAACGTAGTGTAGTAATGGCTCTCTTTCCATCTGACCATATCGAATTGCAAACCGGTCACGTCTCAAAATCGAAAAACAAAAATGACGCCCTTGTAATTGTGGCTTTTGGCATGTCTTGAAATTGTTCAACAGTAAATAATTTTTTAAAGCTTTCTTAAAACATAGTGCACCCAATAAAAAAAATAGTGTAAAATAAACATTTTATATGGCATTTAATCTCACTCGCCCTTTAAAAAACTAACCTAGAGTTCGTGCTATAAAATCATGTCTTAGAATAAACTAGCTTTTATTAGCCCATATGGAAGTTAAATTTCAACCTCTTATTTATTTCATTAGTGAAAACTTCGCACAATATGCATTCAAGTGACATTTAAAAGATTTAAGATAAACAAAATATGTGTTTAATGGCTATGGCTGGCAACAAATGATTCACAATGTAATTTCAGTTTTTAATTAAAATTTGTATTTTATTAACTTCAGTTCATATTTCTCACTTGAACTAATCCTTTTATCACACTATTTACCTATATTATCCAAAAAAAAGACATAAATGTGAATAATATGTATATAATATTACTAAGCAGCACCTGAATATAGCTAAACATTTTTACATATTACATTACATATTAAAAAAATAACTACCCATTTGCAAACATTTACTACCAAGCAAACTTATTGCTTAATTTAATAAATTCCCTTTTTTACTGCAGAGGAATGATAGTACACAATAAAACGTTTACGTTTAGTTTCGTTTTCAAGAGTTACTTTTCACCGAGGAATCAAATTCACTATCTTTTCGGTCACACAGGTTAACATTATTCTCGGCAAGGTGCAAAGCAGGGGCAACTCTCTCCTTAAGCCCAATGATGTGAAGAGACGCGTTTTTCTGGGTCACGATCATCCAATGGCCTTCGCTTTAGGGCAGAAGAAATAAGAAAATCTTGCCATTGATACTCTCTGGCGGCACGCATACCGTCCCCTCTTTGTTGCGTTTTTATCGGGTCATATCACGGAGAAAAGGTCAATCTTCGTGTCAAGGAAGATACTATAAAAACAACATATAAAATCACAGGTTGAATCAGTCGAATTAATATCCTTCCGGTGAGCAGTGCGTGCAAATGATGAGATCGTATGTACTGGTGGTGGCGTTTTGCGCCCTTAGTGTCATAGCTCAGGACAACAATTTTGAAAGCGCAAGTGTTCGTTTCGTACTGAAAATGTACGACGAGTGTGCAAATTCGGACGGGTTTTCGCTATGTCTTAAGAAAAAAGCCGTTAACTTTTTAGACCGTATCGCCCGAATGGAGAAGCTGCCCATCATGGAAGGCGTCAACTTGGTCAAGGGCAAGGATGTTTCAGAGATACCAGACCCGCAAGTTATAGAAAACGAGATCGAACAAAACGTACCGAGGTCCATGGAAGGTCAAGATGAGGCGCTTAACAATATGCTGTCGGACCGTGTCAACAACCTCCTCGGATCAAGAACGATCGAAATCTCAATGCCAAGGGTGTCAGAAATGATTGAGGAAGGTGAGTAATATTTTTAAAATGATATAATTGGAAACAGTATTGCTTATTACATTCTATAATATTAAAGTAAAAAAAATGTAAGTCTAAAAGAATGGTATAAAATAACATATTATATATGTTTTTCAGGGCGTGGTAAACAGGGCGGAGGAGGAGGCGGCGGAGGCGGCAAAAAGGGGAACAATATGATGGGCGGCTTGATGATGGCCGTCGCAGCTAAAATGGCAGCTCTAATTCCTTTGGCTATAGCCGGTCTATTCCTCCTGGCGGGAAAGGCCTTGATAACAGCCAAAATCGCACTGCTCATCTCAGGGATAATAGCACTGAAGAAGCTCTTTGCTGCCAAGCAGCACGGAGGAGGCACCCACCATGTCGGTTGGTCTAGCGGCGGTGGTGGAGGTGGTTGGCAGTCCTCGGGTGGCGGTTGGGACAAGAGGTCGATCCAGGAGGCTCAAAACTTATCTTATAAGTCCTACAAGCAGCCATGAAAATTTTACTAAACACTGTATTGAGTTTCTATTTATATTTTTGAACGGTTCTACAAAACTTATTTTAGATGCTAAACAGAAAAGTCTTAAAGTTTCACCGGAATTGTCAAAATTGTCTAAAAAACTGAACAAACGACAATTCAAAAGAAAAAAATTTAACAAGTTTGTTATTTGAAATTGAACATTCTGCTTCATTAAATCTTGCTAATTAAACATATAGTTTGATACCTGGTTATCTTTAGATAATTGAAAAATTGACAAAAATCCTGACATATGGGCCAGTGAATTCCTAGTGGCTCCATATTTATGTGTCAGGAGAATATGTTCTCTCTCCCTCTCTCTTCTTATTGCAGGGATTTTGTTAATTTTCTGGGCCTTCTTTAAAAATAACGGTTTCAAATCTGGTATGTTTCTAAGCAAAAAAAGTACACAAATAATAAAACAATATTATACAGGGTATTTTATTTAAAATAACAGAAGATGCTCGTTTTAGTTACTTGTAAATTGTCATTTGAATTTTTTTTAGCAAGTCCTTATGATTCATAATCTTAGGACTCTTTATTTAATATTTTCTTTTATGTTCTAAAATAAATTTCGTAGACCCTTTTTGAAAGTATAAAGAGAAACCCTGTACATACAATTTTTGGCCGGTTTTAAGGTCGATATTTTATCTTTTGCTCATAAGTGTTACTATAAGAAGTAAACCATTCCTTGGCAGGGTTTTTTGATATTATTTTCTTAAATAGCTATTTTTATTATTTATTTTATAAGTTCATTCAAGTATAATATTTTTGGTTTTACGAATGAGTGTAATAATCAGCACAATTTTATGTGTCCCTTCTTAAAATTTCGATGTAATTTCTAGTCATTTAAGTTTAGTTAGGTAAACAAATATATTATTTAGCAAAAAAAATGCAACACACAGAAATATCATATATCAGTCGATCTGAACGAAAATTGAAATTGATATTCAGTATTTCTGAGCATTTAATTTGATAAATAATATATTTTCAAAGATAGTTATCGACTAAATATTAAAATTATTTTTGCAAAGTAGAACATCTCAAAAATCTAACTGAAAACAAAATGATTTCTAATGAAAAAAGGTTTGTTATATTTTATACTTAATTTTTTTTATTTCAGAAAATATCTAGTCGATAATTGTCATCCATATTGTATAATCGCTTCAGTTTCATCCATTGTCATTCATTTCATATTATTCATTCATTTCACACAGGTTCATTTTGCCTTTGTCAACTGTTGCCAACATTTTTCTACACGTATATTTTTTTATAACACAACTCTGAATTTTGCTTTTGGAATGGTATTGCTCTAATTTTATTTTATTTATAATTTAACTATTACGACGACTTTGTTACAATACTTATTTATTATTGACTTATTTACAGTCTTTACTTACTACTTGACTGACATTTAAACGTTTCATACCTGACTGTATAATTTCTGTTTTTCTTTTAATAAAAGATATGATTGTTAATCGTTTGTTTTAATTCCTCAAATATATAAATAAAAAAAATGCTCCTCGCATAGATTATATACGTAAATTGTCCTAATTAAAAGTATTTTCTTTTGAGAAAAAAACGTGTAAAACATCGAGAAGAAAGTTCATCCTAGTAAAGACATACGAGGTGAATGCCAGAATTAAACATAAACAAGTGAATGCCATTAACATAATTACCAGCGTGCATATATAGTCAATCTTAATTATTTTCTTTTTCTTGCGAACCAGGACGATATGCTCTTGAATGGCCGGATTTCTAATGACTATGGCGTACGTGTGTGCGTTTTTTAATCTAATCGAAAATATTATAAAATCATAAAAGGATTTAGAGATTCTTGTTGATTTCACTTATTGTAAAATTACATCTATTTTAAGAACGATAATTATCGGAGACATTTGAGCGTGTTTTAAGGTAGAATCTCACTTTCTCCTTAAGCTATCAGTCGATTAATTCTTATTGGGACAAACTGGTTTTCGGCAAAGTTCAAACTTTTAAATAAAGAGAAAATTCTCGTAGGTACAGACTTCTTAAATATGCTTCCAATGTGTCCCAAATTGGTGGTATGAGGATCTCGAAATCCATAAGAGATAGAAAAACGATTGAATGCGGAAAGTTTTAGACAATTAGCTTACTAACTTAGAACCGTCTGGAGAATGGTTCTCTAACTACTTTGGTTTTTGGAATATTTAAAACAAGAAACAAAATTTGTTCAATTTTAAAAACCTCTCATAATTACTTCCCTCATAAAAGGGAAGTATCGTAATCGTGAAAAAATCACCCTCCGTGATTTTTTTAGATGTTTAGTCCCTAGATGACAAAAAAACATGTTTTGTCGATTCTGTTGGACTGTCTGTGTGTCTGTCTGTCGGTCTGTTTGTTCGCGGCATAGCTAATAAGCTGCCTATCCGATTGACTTTATGATCAAAAATTAAGGGTCGTATGGGGATGATCTGGTAACATTTTAGTATAAATAGAATATAGCAAAACAAAATGGCGGCTTAGTGAAATTTAAAAAAATATATTACTAAGAAAGTGCTTATCCAATTCAACTCAAATTTTGTACAAAAATCAAGTATTATGTTAGAATCAACTGGTAATATTTTGGTACGAATCGAAGATGACGGAACAAAATGGCGACTTTATAAAATATTTAAAAATTCAGCCTAAAAAAACTCCTTAATGAACTGATTTCAGATTGTCTGCCATAAGTAATTGTAGTATAGACATGAACTGGTAAAAGTGTAGTACTAATTTAAGATGGCGGAACAAAATGGCGGACAAATAAAATTTTTGTAATCTGATCACCCTCTCAGGTTTTACATATCTTTGCGTTTTGGGGTCCCTATATGCCAAAAAATACGTTTTATCTGTCTTTTTGATGTTTTTGTGTTTGTCTGTCTGTCTGTCAGTTCACAGCATAGCTTAAAAACTACTCATTAGACTGACTTTTTAGCCAAAAATTAAAGGCCTTATGGGGATGACCCGGTAATATTTTGGTTAAAACCCAATATGCCGGGACGAGATGGCGGCCTAGTAAAAAGTTAAAAAAATTATTACTAAAAAAACTAATTATTCAATTTATCTCAAATTGTGTACACAGATCAAGTATCATGTCGGAACTAACTGAAAAAAATTTGCGCACGAATCCAAGACGACGGAACAAAATGGCGATTCAATAAATTATTTAAACATTCGGCCTGAAAAAACTACTTAATGAACTAATTTCAAACTGTCGATTTTAAATCAATAAACAATTGTAGTATAGAGATGAACTAATAAAACTGCGGTATTAATTCAAGATGGCGGTACAAAACGACGGCCAAATAAAATTTTTGTAATCTGGAAAATCAGGTTCTACATATATTCACGTTTCAGCGACCTCAGACGCAAAAAAATATGTTGTATCAATTCCGTCGGTCCACCTGTCTCTTTGACTGCCTGTCTGTCTGCCATAGCCTAAAAACTACTCATCAAATTGACTTCATATTTGGTCAAAAATTAAGGCTCGTATGGGGATGACCTGGAAATATTTTGGAAAAATCCAATATGCTGGAACAAGATGGCGGGCTAATGAAACATTAGAAAAGTATGATTAAAAAAACTAATTATACAATTTAACTCAAATTTTGCAAAAAAATAAATGTTACAAAAGAATAAACTAGTAACATTTTGGTATGAATATAAATAGCAAAACAAAATGGCGGCCTAAAAAATATTTAAAAAACCAGTAGATTAATTTCAAATTTTGTGCTAACATTAAGTGTGATATAGAGATAAGCTGGTAAAGTTGTGTTACAAATTCAAGTTAGGGGAACAAAGTGGCAGTAAAATAACATGTTAAAAACAATACGTAAAAAAATCTCCTTATTCAATTGACTGTAAATTTTGGAGAAAAATTAAATATGATATAAGGATAAACAGGTGCTAATTCAATATGATAACAAAATTGCGGTGTGTGTCAATCTAAAAACTATTTCTTGAATTCATTTCAAATCATGCTTAAAATCAAGTGTACTTCGCCGGTCCAACATAAGTACAATCTTCAACACACACAAAAATTGCACAATCTGCTGTATCTGAACACCAACATTCTACTGGACATGTCATAAATGTAAAAGAAACCAAAGTTCTTGCATCAGTTTCGGGATTTTATAAACGCAAAATTAGAGAATCTATTAAAATTTATAAGCGTCCTCACAATTTTAATAGAGATACAGGCTTCAGGCTACATCATACGTGGAAACCGATCGTTACACAGAGTCACGCTTCGGTAAACACAGGTCGACTCTAAATAGCCGGCCTGGGTCTCTCCGAGCTCATTCAATGTTCCGATCTCGTGAAGTGAAGATCCCTGAAGATGTCTCGTGCAATCAAAGGCGAAACGTCGGAAAGTAATTCCATTTTGACACGGTCTAATCCCAAGAACTATGATTTCCCATATAGATAATTCTAGCTCTAAAATAGCTAAATTTCTAAAGTATGCATATTAAAATGGCATATAAAATCAATAATTCTTTAAGTAAGTACTTTAAAAATAATGAAACAAAATCTGATAAACGCGAACAATCAGGCGTATACCAACTAAATTGTGGAGATACGTCAAACAGGCAGATATTTTGTTAAAAGAATAGACGAGCACTATAAATGTTTCATTAAGAGAAAAACCGAATCCAATTATACCAAATACTTAATTGGGACCGGTCAAACCTTTTATAAAAAATTGACAATTTTACACATAGAAACTAAGGGTAATAAATTCAATATACTGGAGTCTCTAGAAATAAATAAGCTTAAACATTCAGATTGTTTGTTAAACGATCAGATAGAACTCAAAAATTCACCTCTGTTAAATATAATTTTTTTTTAGGTTTATGGCTAGTAAAATTCCCAGACTTTAGACAGTTATATAAATATGCCTATAAATAATATAAAATAAGTTTGTTAAATCGAGATGTAACGTCCGAAGAAGCTACTATGAAGCTTACGTGTTGTTAACAAATATAGTGGAAGTGTTTGTAGAAAGATAGTTTTGTTTTTACATTTTACTTAATTTTAAAGTAAAGAATAATTTACACTAATTACCGATTCACCCTGTATAGATATAAAAAATCCAAGAATATTACTTTAGGTCTTAAGATTAAAAAATGTATATTAAAATAGTTTCAAAAGTAACTTGTGATGTCCAAAATATGTCTATGCAAAAATTATAAAATTAAAAATATACTCCTATATTATATAACTCCTGGCCCTCGATTTCTTAATCACCCTGTAGTTTGCGAAGTATTAAAAATATTAAAGGTAGTTTTATGGAACTCAAAAAACGTTTAATGTGTGCCATGTAGTTTAAAGTGACCTCCTTTATGTTCCCGTAATTTGACTAATTTTTCTTATCTTCCTATTTTTCCTTTGGCATTTGGAGACATTTAGTTTCTTCACTTATTCCGCAATTAAATATTTACTGAAAATTATTTTCTAATTTGTACACATCAATTTAACTAATGTAACGAAAGCATATCATCGTTTAGCAGAAACGTCTAATGTTTACCAAAAATATCAATAAGATCCGATACACACGAATCACAACAGTCTAGATCTCCCAGACAAAAGTAAAAGTAATTTTTTGTTATAATATTGGTGTATAATTTAACTTTCTCAGAAATACTGGCGTAATTACTGGGACTTGATGTATTTAAAATCGAAAGTTTAAACAACTCTGTAACTATATTTGTATACTTAATTTTCACTCCGTTTCTACACATAAAAAATGTGAACATGAGTTATATAAAAACTAAGGCTAATTAAAATCGGGTCCAAATAATTTTTAGTAGCATATTAAACCCATATTCAATTACAAGTTTTTTCACTCAAAATGATTTGCCAACACAACTTCACCACCCAAGAACAAAATTAAGATATATCCAATGATAATGTATTTTCGATACACGTTACACCAATATTACCACAAGGATACAATGATCCCTGTCTGAAACATGTCCTGGAATGCTGCAGGCGCAATGTTCCACTTGATGAACGCGCTTTTGTGTGATATAGAGCAAAACTCGTAAATTTGTAGTACGAATTCAAGATGGCGAAACAAAATAACTTCTAAACAAAATTTTTAGAAAAACAATATAAAAAAAATCTTATTCAATTGACTTTAAATTTTGCAGAAATATTAAATATGATATAGGGATAAACTGGCACGAATTCAACATGTCGTAACACAATGGCAATTACTAACTGAATTTATTTTAAATTACACCCAAAAACCAAGGGTAGAAACTGGTAAAATATTGGTAGAAATCCAATACGATGGAAAAAAATAGCGCTTAATAAAGATGTTTAAAAAGACAGTATATATATATATATATATATATATATATATATATATATATATATATATATATATATATATATATATATATATATATAATCAATAAAAATGCGCTTTCACACACCTTTATCAAAGGTTCTTGGACGGAAAAGATATATGTAGAATAGCAGAAATATATAATTTCTGCAGGTGCAAAACGGCCTACAAGAAGAATTGCTTTCGATTATGTCACAGGGTACCCTCCTGCGATCATGATTTCTGGGCTTTTACCCTCATCAGGCAGGCTTGCACCCAGGGATAGGGATGGCAACGATATATCGATATTTTGTAAATATCGATATATTTCTTAAATATATCGATATATTTTAATCGATATTTTACTACCGATATATCGAAAAAATATCGATATAATATTTTCGATATATCGAAAACATTAATCAAATAAAGCATTCACTCATGCACATGCGACCTTGGTCGAACCACGAAGCTTGGGTAGAACCGAACCAGACAAGACAACCATACCAAACATGTAGGAATGTGAACATTAGATACGACCCAATATTTTACATTTGACGTAGAGAAAATGAATTACTTTTTTTCTATGTTTGTCACTTTGTGTTTTGCTTTTGAAATTTGATTGTACACTTCCGCTTCGACCATTAAAGTGTTAACATCGCGGAAAGGAAAGGCTGATACAAAACAGATTAGTTAGATCAATTGTTGTTTTCTTGAAAAGAAGTGTGAAGGCAACTGATCTACTTCGTAAAATGCAAAGGGAGACTGGAACACCTGAAGGAAGTTTTAAAAAAATGATCCTTGATGTTAAAACAAGGTGGAATTCCGCATAACATATGGTACATAGATTTTTCGAACTTGCGCCTAAAATTAGTACTATTATCCTCTCAAACTTAGATGCTCCAATGATGTTAAAAGGCACAGAGCTGGAACAATTAAGAGAAATAAGAAGATTGCTCTACCCTTTGGAGCAAATAACCAATAAAATTAGTGGCCAAAATTACATAACAATTAGTAAAATTATTCCAATGGCAGCTTGCCTTTTTGAAACCTTTTTGAAAGAGAATGAACAAACAAAATTAAATTACGAAATTGAAAGAAACTTAAGAACAAAACTGAAGAAAGAGTTTCATAAGAGATTCAGTGGTATTGAGAAATCACTTTTTCCTCCAATTTCAACAGTTTTAGATCCGAGACTTAAAAACTTACATTTTAAGGATCCATTTGCAATATCAACTGCAATAAAATACTTGAAATCTGAAATTGCTCAAAACGGATCATTTTCCTCTTCATCTGATTCAGATGTGGTTGTATCGGAGCAGGAAGAAGAATCTTTTGACTTATGGGCGTACCACAAAAAAATTGCTCACACAAAAAAGAGAACTGTGACCTGTGGAGGCCGATGAAGTAACTCAATATTTGAGTATTCCAGTAAGGAGTTTAAAGGAAGACCCTCTAGAATTCTGGGGGGAAATGAAGGTCGTGTACCCAAATCTATTTAAAGTGGCAATAAAATATTTTTCTGCAGTGGAAACTTCCGTCCCAAGTGAGAGACTCTTTTCCAAAGCTGGTTTGACAGCAACAACAAGCCGAAACCGTTTAACTGGCAAATGATTGTCTAAATTATTATTTCTGAGTTCTCTTCCAGAAAGCTTACAAATAATGTAGCATAAACATTTTTGTATAAATATTTTAAGTTCGAGTAAGTTTGGTTTGTTTTAGGTATATGTAATATTTTTCAAAGAAATAAATTTTAATTTTGTTTTGTGTGTTTTATTAATCTATCTGAATAAACTCCCAGTTTAATTAATAAAAAAAATTGTATAAATATATCGATATATTCAAAATATCGATATTTTTCAGTCGATATATCGATATCTTATTTCGATATATCATATGATTCGATATATCGATATATTTTTTTATTTTGCCATCCCTACCCAGGGAGATCTGAAATAACAGATTGCTCGATATGACAAAATCGAAAACGAAACGTCTATCATACTGAAATAGTACTACATGCTAAGTATAACACTTAGCGCCACCTATTGGGGCTCCGGTGGTTTCCGGCTGCAAACCCATAGGAATTTGGCAAAGTATGCACTAGCACCATCATACGGAGAGTAGATACTAAAATCAATAAAAATGCGCTTTCACACACCTTTATTTATGAGGGTAAAGGCCCAGAAATCATGATCGCAGGAGGGTACCCTGTGACATAATCGAAAGCAATTCTTCTTGTAGGCCGTTTTGCACCTGCAGAAATTATATATTTCTGCTATTCTACATAGCTATTCTACATATATATATATATATATATATATATATATATATATATATATATATATATATATACATATATATGTCGTACTGAACTAAATTGGGTCACACTTCATATACAGGGTGTCCATCTATAAAGTATCACATCTGAACAGGTTATAACTCAAAAGCGAGTAAAGATATTAGGATGCGATTTCCACTGAATTTCTTAGAATTCCTTCAAATTTTTGCCTACGTTGTTGCCAAGTCTCAATAATTTTTTGAAAATAGCGAAAAAAGAAGTTTTTTTCCAATGCAAATTAAGAGCTTATTTCAAATAGAACACTCATTTAAAAGGTTGATCCTCCCCCTTTCTCAATACGTATAATTAGTTATAATCTTTCAGAACAAACAACAGAAACAATAACAAGAACTAATCCACATTAGCTTTATTAGAAACAGTTTTCTCTAGGAAGAAAAATGGTTCATAGATTTTTATATTTGACCACACCATACGTTTAACTTAAGAACATCTCTTTTAAACTCGTCGTAAGCTTTAGGTTTTTTGAGAACCAAAATTTTCAGGTTTCACCTGACATTTTTTGATAAAAGTGTCAGATTATTATTAACTATTTACGTGATTCCAAAAATGTTTACCCAAAGAGAAAAGGCGATTTCCTAATACTAATTCAATTACAATAACAAGAAGAAGATTCAGAACAATTTTTGAAAGAAATCCGCCTACTCGAAAATCAGTCAATAACTTGAGTAAGGAAATTTTCAGAAACTGGGACAGTGGATAGAAAAAAAGACAAAACAGAGACTCTGAAAACAATCTTTTAAATGATATTTTATGGGTCAAAGAAGTTTTAAAAATAAACGAAAATAAAATATCTGTTAGAAAAATTGCCGAAATCTTATACAGGTCAAAGAGTAAGGTACATAATATTTTAAAAGTAATTAAGTTTAAAGCATATAAGATACAAACTTATCAAAAAATTGCAAATGATGCTATTCACCTAACGGGAAGAGTAAACAAACATAACTGCAGGATTTGGGGTGACGAAAATCCTAGAGCTTACGAAAAATTTATGGACTGTCAGTTTTCTAAGAGAAAACTGTAACTAGAAACAATTATACAGATATGTTGGACATTTTTTGTACCCTCAACTGGAACAAGAAGGAGTACTGCGTGATGTATATTTCCAACAAAATGGTGCCCTACCTCAATTTTCTGTAATAGCAAAGAATTTATTAAACACAACTTTTGGAAACAACTGGATAGGTCCGATCGAATGGGCTCCCTATTCTCCTGATTTAACAATACCCGATTTTTTATATGGGGGTATATTGAGGAAAGGTGCTATAGTCCTACTCCTGCAAATTTAAATGAACTCAGAAATAACGAAATTAACACAAAATTTATAAATCCTTTTGCCAATTTTCTTTTTCGCCTACTTACATGTATTGCAGAAAATGGCGGTCACATTCAGCAGTTAATATCTGAGTTTATTAATTTAATTAATGCGTTTTTTCTGCTGTATCTAATAAAATTAATGTAGATTAGTGTTTTTTGTTCCGAAAGGTTATAACAAATTATACGTTTTTAGAAAGGGGATTGATCCGAATTCTTAAGGAGTGTTAGAGATACAGGGTGTTCCATTTGAAATAAGCCCTTAATCTGCACTTGGAAAAACTTTTTTTTCGCTATTTTCATAAAATTATTGACACTTGGCAACAACGTGGGCAAAAACTTGAAGCAATTCTAAGAAATTCAATAAAAACCGCATCTTAAAATCTTAACTCGTTTTTGAGTTATAACCTGTTAAATTGTGATACTTTATACATGGACACACTGTAGTGCAGGACAAACATACACTAATTTACTTTCTCCCAACGAAAGTCAGGATTGAACAGTGTAATTAAATGCAGGTTCGTGGTATTAATCAGCGGAGTAGTTGTTTCTGTGAACTTATTTTGTGTTATATCAGATACTCAACAAACAACAATTAATTTAATTCGATAAGTTCCTCTACTGTATATATAGGAAAACTGCAGATCAAAACGTAGACATAGGAAAAATTACTAAAATCTATGAAACCAAAATAGAATGTAGTTCCTCAAGAACCCAAGATCACTTTCTGGCCAAATAAGAGCCATCGAAAAATGAAAATTGTTTTTCAAAAACCAAAAAGTGAGTTCAGCAAACTAGCTTATTTCAGAGGAGCCGATATCTTGAAATGAAATTGCATGTCAATCTGAAGGTCTTCGTCAGTATTCTTTATGATCAAGCTGTCAAATAGATTTTAAAAATTTTAAAATGTAAATTGTGATGATATGATGTGAACTCAAAGAACCCACGTACCGAAATGTTTGTTTTGTGAGAATGATTGCAAAGACAGTGATGATCAAAATAGAAGTCCTAAATAAAGATTTTTTTACTTCCCTCGGAAAAGGGAAGTAATCTTTAAGTTTCAGGGTCCCTAAAAAATTAAAAGTCGTAAGGATGACTCGGTAATATTTTGGTAAAAATCAAATATGGCGAGACAAAATAACAGCCCTAATGAAATGTTATTTATGTGTTTATTATTACAAAAAATTGCTTATCCAATTTATCTCGAATTTTGTACGAAAAACAAGTATTTTGTAGGAAATAACTGGTAAAATTTTGGTACGAATCCAAGAGAGCGTAACAAAATGGCGGCTTAATAAAACTGTTAAAAATTCAGCCTGAAAAATTGCTTAGTGTACTTATTTCAAATTGTGTGTCATAACTAATTGTGTTATAGAGACGAACTAGTAAAATTGCGGTACTAATTTAAGATGGTGAAACAAAATGGCGGCCAATTAAAATGTTTGTAATCGTAAAAAGAATCACCCTCTCAGGGTTGACTTATCTTCACGTTCTAGCGTCCCTAGATACCAAAAATATGTTTTATCAATTCAGTCGGTGTGTCGATCAGCCTTTCTGTCAATTTGCGGGGTAGCTTAAAAGCTACCTAACAGCTTGACTTATAAATTGTATTAAAAAATTATGGGACATGGGGATGATCTGGTAATATCTTAGTAAAGGGCAGCCTAATGAAAAAATGTATTACTAAAAAACCTAATTATCCAATTTACCTAAAATTTTGCACAAAATTGACTGTTACACAGAAATAAACTAGTGCCGTTTTAGTACGAATTCAAGATAGCAAAACAAAATGGCGACCTAATAAGTTACTTAAAAAATCAACCTGGAAAAACTACTTATTAGATTAATTTCTAATTTTGTGCAAGCATTAAATGTTATATAGAGAATAACTGGTAAATTTGTGGTACGAATTCAAGATGGAGAAACAAAATAGCCGACAAATGAAATTTTAAAAAAATCTTTTTCTTTTAATTTTGCAGAAATATTAAATATGATATAGGAATAAACTGGCACGAATTCAATATGACGTCACAAAATGGCGGTGTCTGTCGATGTAAAATCTGCTAATTGAATGTATTTTAAATTACGCTCAATAGGTGGCATAGGTAGAAACTGGTAAAATATGGGTAGGAATCCAACATGATTGGATGACATGGAACAAAATAGCGCCCAATAAAAATGCTTTTAAAGACAGTATATATGTACTGAACTAAATTGGGTCACATTTCACTATTCCTAATAAAAATTTACCTTTTTTTAATATGTAAATAGCTTTTAAAATAATATGTTAACTTGTTTTGAAATATACAACTGTAAATGAAATAAAATATCTTATTTGAATTTAAATTGGCATTCACCTCGCATATCGATGTAGTCGAACTATAACCAGTAAACCCTCGTCATAGTTGTTGGGATTTTTGACAGAAAGTTCCAAGGAAACAATAAAAAGTCTTTTACTTAAATTTATTTTACCTTTATCTAGAGTAGGTTAAGCTATGCCTGTATAATTTGGATCCTTTTTTTAGAAATTATATCGTAAGACTTGAACGTATATAACACAAATTAGTGATATTTCTAAACTGTAGGATTAATGGAATTTAGCATGTAGCTAGGATTACCAGTGGGAGGGAGGGGCAAAAGAGGCCCTTTTGCACCAAGAAGGCTACTTCAACAAAACTTAAATGAGATTTTACTTCATATTTTATAGCTCTTCATAGCATAGAATGTGTCCCAAACAGCTGTTGTATTTTTACTATAATATATTTTATTTATAAACTAGTTTCCATCTTTTTTGCTTCTATACATCAAAAATGAATGATATTTTTCGACAATTATACATTACAGAATAAAAAAATAATTGACCGAAAATATTAGTAAAAAAAGAACAAAAAAATTAAAGATTTTGTTCAAATTATTCATTTCCAGTATTTTTCATAAAACTGAGGCTGCATTACCCCTTTGAATACCCAAGGCTCTTCTGGGCCAAGAGTTTTCACGTCGATTTGAACCCAGAAAGGTATATTTTTAATTTATTTCTGCAGCTCGAGCTGCTTCATCTGATTTTGTGGGGTATGGGGTACCTTTTTTATTATTTCAGGAGCTTCTAATCAAAACGCAGTATTCGACAAAAATTTGGCTTCTGAGTTATAGATAGCACTCGATACTTAAAAGTGCATGTAAAAATTTGGTTTTAACGTTTTAAATCAAAACGCATCATTTCCATTTTAAAAGTTTATTCGTTTTTGGCGTTCGAATCAAAACGCGGCAAGGCGACAAAAACAAAAGGCTTTGAGGTAAATGTAGTTAAGTAAGGTTATGTATGTATAAAAACTGGCGTTTCTCTTTCTTGTTATTCTAGATACAAAAATCACTTCCCTGATTTGGCAGACTTTGAAAGACCATGTGAGCATGATCATTGTATGAAGGTTTCCAGATGATATTTTGTCATTTTGTTTACAAGAAATCAGGTATATAATACAGTAAATAAAAAGGATCGAGACATGAAAATTTCACATCTATTAAAAGTGACTACCCCAAAAATGTTAAAAATAAACAAAATGTATGCGTAAAGTACATTTTTTGGAATACAAACCGAGAAGCATGCTACAGGGTGTGCCAAAATTTTTTTCTGGCAGTCTTAAATCTGAGCCAAAGAAGAGTAATAACAATTGCAAAACAAATTAAAAGTGGCACAGGTATCGTAGAAAATCGTGGTGGAGATCGAAAATCTAACTTGTTTAGTGACAAAAGGGCAGCTGTTGTGAAGTTTATTGGAAGCCTAAGAGGAACTGAATCGCATTATAGTCGCAACAAATCTCAGCGCATTTACTTGTCATCGGAATTAAGTATTTCAAAACTGTTTGCCATGTATAACAACCAAGCCGTAGGTAGCTTCAAAGTAAAGCATTCTTTTTTTTACGACATTTTTAATAGAAAATTTAATCTGGGCTTTGGATCTCCAGCGACGGATGTATGCACTTTTTGCTACAGGCTCAAAAATTTAATCCGGTTAAAAACGGAAAATAATGTCTCTAGAAATGCATTAATTTCTCAACTGAGACTTCATAAATTGTCCGCTAAACAATTCAATATAGCATTGAAAGATTCACCTGATAATAGTGTCTCGTTTTGTTTTGATCTGTAACAAATACAGATGCTAGTCAGCTATCCTTGTATAATTTTTGCATTACGGATCTACAAGCTCAAGTTCCAGCCTTCTATTCATGGATGAATGCCAAGCTAGCAGAGGACCAAATGACATTGGTTCGGCACTTTACTCTTTTTTGCTGCAGATACCCAGGTTATTCGATTATTTTGTGATGGTTGCTCTGGGCAAAACAAAAATTCTTTCATCATCCATCTTTTGCAATATTGGTTATTCAAAAAAGCTCCTCTTGGAATCAAAACAATTATTTTGATTTTTCCTGTAAGGGGGCATTCTTTCTTATCTGCAGACCGCGTTTTTGGAAGGATTGAAAAACTAACAAAAAAGAAAACCGAAATAGTTACTAAAGAAGAATACTGGGAGATTTTTGGAAAAATTGGCAAAGTTAATATTTTGGAGGTGGACTGGGACCTGTATAACATCAAAGAAGATATAAGTGGATCGCTCAAAAAAGTTGAATATCCGTGAAGCAAAAAGGATATACATTGAAAAATGCAAGAAAGTAAAACAAACTTTAATTACAACAAGATCCGAACCATTTTATAGAAATGATACGAATACTGAGGACAAAAACTTACTCAAAAGTGGAAAAAGTTTTGGAAAAATAAATTTAAGAAAACTTCAACTTCAAAAACCAGTAAAATAGAAGAAATTAAAGGACGTTGAATCGCTTCTGAAAAATTCCTATGGAGAAGAATGGGAAACAACGGGCGATCTTCGTTGCTACAAAGACTTGTTTGTAAAATATCAAGATGGTGTGGAGTCAAATGCGATTGTATGGAGGAAGACGACAGATTAAAAATTTAGAAGTTTTAAAAAAATTACCGGCTTTTAAGTGTTTTATTTTTTTTTTTTGTTATTATTTTTAATGTTAAAGTTTATACCTAATTTGATTTTCTAAGAGTATGTTAAGTTTTCTTTTACCAATACACTTTTATCTGCAAATATATTCATCAGATTTGGGTCAAAATGTATTTTTTTCTTACCGTTTGGAACGAAAGGATTTTTTTCTAATTTGACATGTAATTTTTTTAGGTAAAAATGTGTTCAATATTTCAAATCTTGGCGTAGGCTTAATCTTTACCATTATAAGAATGTAACTTTACCAAATAACAGTTTTGAAATATCATCTTAATGCTACAGGAAAAAATGCTCGTTTTCTCTAAATTTTAATTTTATTGAATACTGCGTTTTGATTTGGAGCTCCTCATTTATGTTTCTATCTTTAATTTGAATTTATATATACTAGGTTTGTTTCTTAAAAGTGCTTAAAAAAACATTAAAGTTTTTGAGGGGGCCCCCGACGGAGTAGGGGCCTATAGCCCACAAAAATAGGCCTTCATTCGCATGCATTTTGACATTGGCTTTATAAAGTGAATGGTTTTGTTCAACAAAATGTTTCAAACGCTCATTAAGATAACGCTCACCAAATTGTCAAGAAAAAAGTAAACTAGGCAGGTTAAGGCCAAGGCCCTAATGGGCCATGGGTTAAGAGAGGGCAAATATTCACGAAGTATGTACATATGTATGCATGTTCCTTATTAAATATATGCAAATAAATTTAAAAATATAAAAAAAAGTGTTTTTGTTTTTTAAATTTATAATAAGTATATTATTAATTATTAATTACTTCCAAAATAACATTGTTTAAACTAATTCTAAAAACAATTAAATAATAAATTAAATAAAAATCGAATACATTTTTATACGGAAAAACTTCTTTCCATATCAAATGAAGTAGGAAATAAGTGCGTTTTTCAATTTAGACAATGTTCCAGAATCCAAATTAGTGGATGTGTTAAAAAATGCAGTGGCTGAACTACTATACCGCGGGGGGGGGGCAAAAGCCCCGAAGGTCCCTGTTTAAGACTGCATGATACCTAGAAAAATTACTTTTTTAGTAATCAGTTATTCTTCGGCTCTGTTTTTCTGATTTTGGGTTATAAAATGATTATGCAAAACTATGAATGACTTCTTTTAGTCATCAATTATTTTCTGTACGGGCATATAGAAGGCTGTTTGTCGAAACCTGCAGAGAGCCTAAAATTTGTAGTTCCGCCACTGTTAAACTGTCCCATTTTACATCAGAAAGCTCATGTAGGGATAAATAGAGTTTTATTATATATTTATTATAACCATAGACGGAGCAAATTCTTGTAAAGTCTCCATTTTAAATCTTATGCCGATTGTTGCACCGAGTTAGGCGTAATTGCCGCTATTTCTTGGTCAGTTTCGATAAACAAATACTAATAATAATAATAATAATAATAAAGTCTTTTATTCAAATCAAAACAAATAACATTTCACAATAACTGATTTTTTAATTTTATAAAATATTTAAAAGGAAGAGCTATAAGGAGTATGGTGAAGTCTAGCCTTACAATGGCCACTCCTACTTAACCATCACCTCCCCGCCCCGCATAGCTATGCCTTAAAATTATACACAGCCTGCATATGTACAATAATGTAGATATATTAACAAAATATTTAAAGCGAGTCCAATTTAACGAATTGGAGGAAAATTTTATAGCGATGTGGTTAAAGCATCTTCCAAACATTGCAGATTTGTGTTGAGGCATATTAAATGCATTTTTAAATCGGATATTTCTGCTATGGACGTTTCCTGTAGAGATAAATTAATTATTTAATTTTTTTGAAGTGTTTGGTTTTGGTTTAAACATTTATTTACAAAATTACCGGGATAGTGATAATACCTATTTTTTTTATATTAAGCTATTCCAATCTTTTACTTTATAAAATTTCCCAGTGGCGGCTCTTCCATAGGGTCATTTGGTCAATGACCCCCAAAAATATTTCAGAAAATAAATTTTTCGTTTCACCATCCTTCCTAATAGTTGTAATAAAACGCGAACCTTGGGACAAGTTAAATACGCTACACTATTAGCCGCGCGCGACGGTTCGAATGGTCTCGTTGCGTTCCTTAGGCATAATAAAATATGCTATACTAAGCTAGGCTGGGCAGTCCGAATTGCTTTGATTACCTTAAAGCTTAACGAAAGTACCCGAAGATTTCACAGCTACCGAGAGGCAGCCGAACGTGATAGCAAATGAAATATGAAATCGCGATTTGGGTCATCAGCCGATCTCTTCTCATAATTCGATCAATCGGTCGCGGCATCACGTCGGCATGCGGAAGTTCAGTTATTTAGAGGTCGCGTGATGGATATTCTAATTCGATATTGTTTCGGACGTTTTTTAATCGATGAAAATTGATTTATATACTTTTTTTGTAATATATATTTTTTTATTTTTATGATCCATGTGTGGGTTGGAAATATACAGGAAATAAAATGTTGGTAGTGACTAGTGCAAAAAAAAACAACTAATAAGTGCTAAGGAACTTAATTTTGCAAAAATAACCAATTTCAAGGTGGTCTATGTTTGTGTTGTGAATGTAGATGAAATAAAATGTCGGTAGTGCAAAAAATTAAACAACTAAAGAGTGCTAACGATAATTTTGAGAAAATAACCGAATTCAAGGTAAGTGGTCGCAATTTCGCAAAAGTATGTACGATTTAGCTAACTGGATATGTCGTTGTGAAGTCTCTAACGCATTTTACTGTTATGTTTGTTTGTTGTTTTCTAAGGACTCGTCGGACTCATTATGGTGCAAAACCGGTGTTGTACACTTAAAACACTTAAAAGAAAAAAGAAAAAAACATGAGTTTTCTGAAGATCACATGAAATGTTCGGTGAACTATGCTACGGACGGAAGTGTTGATATTCGCACTCAGCTAGACACAGCTTATAAAAAATCCCTTAGAGATTTTAAGGAAAATGTATCCAAAAATCGATGTATTTTAAACAAAATTATAGATTTTGTAAAATTTTGTGGGGCATTCGAGCTGGCACTACGTGCCATGACGAAGCGGCTTTGTCTGAAAATCCAGGGGTATTTCAAGGGCTTATAAATTTTGTTAAGGAGTTGGGCCAAGATAGACTATCCGCTTTAGCAATGTTAAGTATCGAGAAATCGTTTATAAAAGGAATGTACGTGCAATTTTAACGAAGTGTCATTCAGCTTTTCCCAATTCTAAAGAACGAAGAGTAGATCCTAACTTCAAGAGAATTTAAAGCTGAATTTAAAGATAAGATATTCATTTTTATTTTAAGTATGCCTATTTATAAATTTGTTATTGACCTCCCAATATAATTCACCACGAGCCGCCACTGAAATTTCCTTATACCGTAAGTTAATCTACAGCAGAAATTTCGCATTGTTTTTATTCTGTTGTGTTCGATTTCTCTAAGAGATCGCATGTAAATGAAATCACTATATGAGTAATGTAGGAGAATGAGACTGTGGCAAAGTAGTCTTTTTAATTTAAAATGCGTTTGTTGGTTTGTCGTTCTATCTGTCAGTTCGCGTCATAGCTTAAAAACTACTCATCAGATTGACTTCAACTTCAGGCAAAAATTAAAGAGTTATATGGAGATGACCTGGTAAATTTTGGTAGGAATCCAATATGGCAAAACCAAATGACGACCTAGTGAAATGTTAAAAAAATTATTACTAAAAAACTTCTTACCCAATGTATCTCAAATTTGCACAAAAATCGAGTATTATGTTAAAATCAACCGGTATAATTTTGGTAAGAATCAAAGATGGCAGAAGAGAAAGGCAACTTAGTATAATATTTAAAAATTCGGCCTGAGAAAACAACCTAATAAACCGATTTCCAATTGTGTGCTATAACCAATTGTGATATTGAATCCCACCTCCGCTATGGCCTTCCCTTTTGGGGCTGCTGTACCACCGAGCAATTTCGTAGTATTTTTATGCTTCAAAAGAGAGCCATTCGTTATTTGTTTGGTCTAAATAATAGAGCTCACTGCCAATACTATTTCAAAAAACATGAAATATTAACACTTCCTGCATTATTTATTTTGGAAACGGTATGTTTGCTGAGAAAACATATAAACACCCTCCCAGAAAGGCCACAACATGTATACCCTACCAGAAACTCTAGGCATGATATTTATCTTCCCATTCCTTCCACAGAATTAATAAAAAAATCAATTATTTACAACGCCATAAAACTTTACAACAATCTGCCAGTACATTTAAAATCTATCCCTATGCTTGCACAATTTCGAAAAAACACCAAAGCATACCTCATTGAGAGACCACTTTACAGCGTTAATGATTTTTTTTTCAGTGAGTAAGTCTCTTTAAATTGTCACTAAACTCGCTTGTTTACTTAAATCTTTTGTGAGTCATGTCCTAACTCATAGCATAGAATTTTGTAAATCATTATATAGGGAAAAGAACTGTCGAACATTCACTTAAAACTTAATTATTTTTGTTAGGTATTGGATTAAAAACAATTTAATTCTTTTTGTATACTACATTCTGCACTAGTTCAATATACCTTCTGTTTAACATCACAATTATTTGTATAACTATAATAACATAGAGTTTAAGGTCGCATAGTTGCAATTTTGATTTCAATGTCATCGAAATTATTCACCTCGTACATGTGTGTTTGTTTACTTTTATAAGGTTATCATGATTCATTTACTGTTTGCAATGTTATGCTATATTCTAACGTGTGTTTTACGATTTGGTAAATTGATAATTTACATTTTAAAAATAAAAGCACTGACTTGTCGAAATTATTTTCGATTAATGTTTTGATATGTCTTATTTTTAGGTATATTTTGCTTTGTCCATAAAATTGTAGAATTTTTCTGCGGCAATAAAGCATACTTTTGTTTGTTTGTTGTTTGTTTGATATAGAGATGAACTAGTAAAACTATGGTACTAACTCAAAATAGCTGCCAAATAAGATATTTCTAATTGTGAAAAAAATCACCCTCTCAGGTTTTAGCATCCCTAGGTAAATCTTCAAATAATATTTTTATCAAGTCCGTCGGTCCGTCTGTCTGTCTATCTGTCTGTGAGTTCCCGGCATAGCTTAAAAACTACTCGTCGGAGTGATTTAAAATTTTAGTCAAAATTTAAGACTCATATGGGGATGACTTGGTAATATTTTAGTAAAAATCCAATGTGGGAAGAAGAAGATAGCCTAGTGAAACGTTAAAAAATGTATTACTAAAAAAACTAATTATTCGGTTTCCTCAAATTTTGCACAAAAATCTAGAGTTACTTAAAAATGAACTAGTAACATCGTGGTATGGATAAACAAAACAAAATGGCAGCCGAATAAAATATTTAAAAAATATGCCTAAAAAGGTAAACGTTAGATTAATTGTAATTTTTCTGGAAGAGGTAAGTGTGATAGAGAGATAAACTGGTAAAGTCGTGGTACGAATTCAAGATGGCGGAACAAAATGACGGCCAAATATTTTTTTTTAATTTATTCAACTGCAATGAATTTTTACAGAAAAATAAATATAATATAGGGATAAACTGGTACGAATTGAAGATGACGTAACAAAATGGCGGTGTATGTCAGTGTAAAAACTACTTATTGACTTTTTATTTCCAAAAAACAAGTGTGGCACAGGTGGAAACTGATAAAATATTGGTAGGAATCCAATATGGTGGAACAAAATGGCGTCTAATAAAAATGTTTGAATGAAAAGGTAGTATATTTATTCCTAAATGACTATGTACTGAACTGAATTGGGTCACACTTCAGTATTCCTAATAAAAGGAAAGATTCACGAGCTAGCCCGGCAGATCATGTTCAGTCATTTCCGTTATATGTCGCGATGAGTTTCCAGTAGAATTATAAGAATATGGGGCGCATTCACCACAACGTCCAGAAATGTTATTAAAGAAGAGCATATTGGTTTTATAGAAAAATGACCCTATAAAGCAATACAAAAATAGTGTTGAAAGGTCTCGGCAACCGCACGATCATTTGAAAAAATCATCTAGTTTGGTGCAGAAATACTCTATCACGAACTTGCTGAGAAAAAACTGGTTTAGTGTTTTAAATATATAGATAACGAGGGAAATTCCTGAGTAAAGCAAATTTACTAATTTTTTATTTATATTTTTTACATGTTGTTTAAAATGAAAATCTTCATCTATTAATATCCCTAGATTTTTGCTGTTTCTATGTAAGGAAAAGACACTGCAGCTAACGAAATGTTACCATTTGTTTTTATAATGTTCTTATTTGCTTTGTTTAATACGCCCAAAATTTTCATTGGCCGAATTGTGTTTTAGGTTATGAATTTCAGATAGAGATCGGAGAGTCTCTAAGTCAGTATTAATGTGCTGTATGACTTCTGCAATCTGAGTAATCTCAAAGCTGCAATAAAGTTGGTATCGTTCGCTTACGCAACTGAGTTAGAAAATCTTGTAGATGTAATTATTTCTGCAGCATAAATGATGAATAATAACGGAGATAATATTCCGGGACTCCTGAATATATGTTAATTGTATTCGAGCAAACATCTACTGAAATTTTTTGAGCGCGGTTACTAAGGAATGACGATATAATTTTGACCGATTCCTGCGAAAAAGCGTAATAATATAATTTCGCACACAACAGCTTATGACCTGACGCTTTTGAGTAGTTAAAAAGCACGAATAATAATAAAGCACCGGGAGTATGCCGATAATTCTTAAGTGAGACAATGTTTTCAGGTTATTATTCCCTCGTAGAAGGGAAGTACTGTGATCGTGAAAAAAACTCTCCGAGATTTTTTCAGATCTTCACGTTTCAACGTTCCTAGATGCGAAAAAACATGTTTTCTCAATTCCGTCGGTCTGTCTGTCGGTCTGTTCGCGGCATAGTTAAAAAATTACTTACCCGATTTTTATTTATTTATTTATTTATTTCACTTTATGCCAAATGATCTAAATAGATATGACAACGTCAAGTGTAAAAATAAAGGATAACATAAGACATTTTTAAAACAATATTCAAATCGGACTAACTAACAGAAAACAATTATTGCCAAATTGAAAAATAATTTCTAACATTATAATAACTTTTTTCAAGAAGATAACTCTTTGTACTTTTCTTAAATTTTTTGTAAGAAGTTATTTCTCTTAGGCTTGCTGGTAGTTGGTTGTACATATTCCCACAAAACTCTAAGGACTTTTTTGGAAAGTGCTAGTCTTATAAGGCGGTATATAAATGTTTGTGGAGTTTCTTGTACCATAATTATGTAGTTCTAGATGACGAGAAAATCTGGTGAATTGTTTTTTTAACGAATAATACCGAGTGTAAAATTAGAAAACACGGAAGAGGGAGAATTTTATACTGTTTGAAGTAGAGTTTACATGAGTCTAAGAGACTTAATGAGAAAATTTTTCTAATTATCCTTTTTTGTAATATAGAAATTCTGTTTAAATCTGTTAATTGGCCCCAGTAAATAATACCATAGCTTGGATGGTTATATGCTAGTGCGTAATAGGTATTTAAAAGTAGTTTTATTTCTAAAGTGTTTTTTAGATTTCTTATTGCAAAGTAGGCAGTATTTAACTTACTTGCGACATGGTTCATGTGGTTGCACCGTATTATGTGTGGATCTAGATGTTTAAACATTTTCAATCCTATTTACATGTTTACAGTTTAATAACAAATTTGGAACCCGATGCATATCTTTTCTTATACAATATGTCATAAAGCAGGTTTTGGATTCGTTGCCAATAAGGCAATTTTTCTCACACCATAAAGCAAATTTTTCCAAAATTATATTGGCATTATTTTCCAGTTTCCCGAAATTATTATCAGAAATTGCTATAGTGCAGTCATCAGCATAGAGAATTATTCTATTTGATAGTGACAGAGGCAATACATTTTCCAGATCATTTATAAAAAGCGTAAATAGTAGAGGTGAAATAATGCTTCCCTGAGGTACACCACAGTTTATATTATGTCCAGTAGAGATAACATCCCCAATTTTAACCTTTATCTTACGTTCCTCCAAATAAGACACTAACCATTTGTTGATATCTCCTTTTATCCCCAATGCATATAATTTCTTTTGAAAAAAGGAGCTATTTAAGCAGTCAAAAGCTCGAGTTAAGTCAAAGAACGTAGTTTGATGTGTCCAAGTTCTCATAAACAAAATTTAATAGCTCAAAACCAGCTGTAGAAGTGAAGCAATCTTTTCTAAAACCGTGTTGTTTGTTACTTATTAATTTTTCTGCATTTAAGAAGTTTTCTATCTTGCATAAAACTACTTTTTCAAAAAGTTTAGAAAAGGTAGGCAGGCCCGTAATACATCGATACTTTTCGATTTTTTCCCTGTCACCCTTTTTATAAAGTGGAATAACTTCCCCTACCTTCAACTCACGAGGGAATATACATAATGGGTGTTTAATATAACCCCATATTTTTTCTAATGCCATAACTGAGAAGTCGTTTTTACCAGAGCAGGCTGTTTTGTTTTTTAACAGTTTTAAAACTGAATGGAAGTGGTGCACATTCAGTGGTGTTAAAAAAATTGACCTGATATGACATTCACTGGTTGTAAAATTTGAAAAATCAATATTATGTTTACCCAAGGTTGTTGATATTAGGTTTTCTGCGCTTGTTGCAAAATCTTTGCAGAATTCTTCACATATTTCAGAGATATTTATTATGTAATTATTGTTAGATACTAATTTTGTGGAATTAGAGCACTTTTTTACTCTTTGTAAGTATTTATTACTTGCCAAAGCGTTTTAGAGTTATATGAGGAGTCTAAAATTTTTTGTTTGTAGAAATTTGATTTCTGTACAGCCAGCTGTTCATGAAATAGTTTTTTTGCCTGAGTGTTTAAGTTTTTTGACTTCGGTGTGTTCCAAGATCTGCACAACCAATAAATTTTTTTTAATTTTCGCTCTGTTTAATTAGGTCTGGGTTTATCCATTCTTTATTTGGAAGAGCGGTCTTTATAATTACTTTTTTTAGGGGACAGGCTATATCTAAACAATGTAGAAAATTGTGCCAAAAATAAGTCTATGATTCATTAACATCTACTATATCTAACATATAGATAACTAAGGTCTGTTCTAGGTAAGTGATAATTAAGTTGAAAGATGTTTTGAATCAAAGAACCTTTTAAAAAAAAAATTGGAAAATGAGGGCTTGTTCAGAGGGGTATTCAAATGAAATATTATTTAGTGCTTTGTGCCATATGATCTGCGATGTTCGCTTCAAAGTTGATTGCATTGAAGTTTGGGTGATTTGCAATTACATAATCTAATGCTGAGGGGGTCTGATTCGAAATTACTCTAGTTGGTTCAACCGGGAGAATGGATTTTATGTTGAAACTTTCCAGTAAGGCAAAAAGAACAGATTTTTTCTGGTGATTCAATTAAATTATTAATATTAAAATCGCCTCAAATTAAAATATATTGATTTTGTGACATTACATGACGTAGTGTTGAGTTTAATGCTGAAATAAATGTCTTAAAATTTTTATTAGGAGCTGCGCTGCTGTTTGAACCATAAATAGTTAAAAGAGCCATCTTTGTATTATCTAATTTAAAGCTGAAACCTACACATTCGAATACAAATTCAATACAAAACTATGATTGACTGTTAGTAAAAAATTAAGGGTTATATGGGGATGAAATGGTAACAGTTTTGTAAAAATCTAATATAGAGAAGCAAAATAGCGGCCTAATGAAATGTCAAAAAATTAATTATTAAAAAACTATGTATCTAATTTATCTCTAATTTTGCACAAATATTAAGTATTATGTTGGAATCAACTGGTAATATTTTGCCATAACCATTGTGGTTAGGGATCAACTAGTAAAATAGTGGTACTAATTCAGGATGGCCGAATAAACTGGCGGCCAAATAAAATGTTTCTAATCGTAAAAAAACCATCCTCTCAGGTTTTATATACTTCACGTTTTAGCGTCCCTAGATGCCAAAAAATATGTTTTATCAATTCCTTCGATCCGGCTGTCGCTCTGTCTGTCTGTCTGTCTCAAACTATGTACAAACATCAAAGTATTATGTTGGCATCAACTGGTAAAATTTTGGTACTAATCCAAGATGACGGCTAAATAAATTATTTAAAAATTCAGTATAAAAAACTACTTAATGGATTGATTTCAAATTATGTGCCATAATTAATTTTTTAAAATATAAGGGTCAACTAGTTAAATCGTGGTACTAATTCAAGATAGCCGAACAAATGTATGTAATCGTGAAAAAAATCACCCTCTCAGGTTTTACATATCTTCGCGTATCCCCCAAAAAATATGTTTTATCAGAATCCGTCGGTCCGTCTGGCAGTCTGTCTGTCAGTTCGCGACATTCCTTAAAAAACTACTTACCAAATTAGCTTCAAATTTTAGTCAAAAATTGATGGATATGACCATATAAATATAATATCCAATATGGCGGAGCAATGTTATAAAAATTATTTGTTACTAAGAAAACTAATTATCCAATTTACCTTAAATTTTGCACAAAAATAAATTGTTACTTAGGAATGAACTGGTAACATTTCGATATGAATCGGAGATAGCAAAACAAAATAGTTTTTTTCAAAAATATTACCAGGTCATCCCTATATGGTCACTAATTTTTGACCAAAATTGTAGATCAATCGTGTAAACAGTTGTTAAGCTATGCCGCGAACTGACAAACAGACAGCCAGAGATACATAAAAGGGTGATTTTTATGCCAAATTTGAAGGAAATTAGATAACTAGTTTTTTAGTAACATTTTTAAAACTTTTATTAGGTCGCCATTTTGTTTCGCCATATTGAATTATTATCAAGATGTTAACACGTCATCCCCATATGACCCTTAATTTTTTACCAATCGAGCAATTTTTTAGCTATGCCGTGAACAGAGAGACAGACAGACAATTCCGTCGGTGAAATGAAAAAACATCTAGGCACCCTGAGACCTATAGATTTGGCAAACCCTCAGAGGGTGATCTTTTTACGATTACAATACTTCCCTTTTATGAGAGAAGTAAAAACAGAAAAAAATGCCAATAAATCTGAAACATTGCATTACAGATCCACACTAATATATATCACAGAACTCGTCTTTAAATGCACTGTCATAATACGTAATAAAGTGTCAAATTTAAAATTAGAAGATTAATATCAGCCCAGGAGAAATGCAACACCTTGTACAAATAAAAACAAAATACATTAAAACTCCAAAGAAAACAAATAATTTTTTACAAACCATCAATCATCGGCAAATTGGCCAACTTGACAAAAAGTTCGCCGCTGTAGTACCGCAAAAATTATACGGTTTGATTATTCTATCATTCTTATTAAACGAATTCATGCGTAAACAAAGATAATATTTAACATTATACTTAAAACAGTTCATTTTCAAGTCGCAAATGCTAAAGACAAAATGCTAACCAATGTCAGCGAATCATGTTGGCATTACAGCTAGAGACTTCTTAGTGGTGGGACGCGGCATTGAACTGAAAAATAACTCATGCGGCTTCAACTACATTACCAAAAAAATACTGAATATTATGATTTAGTCGGTCTCAGTAAAGTGGCTTTTTTTGGCATTTTGTGAACATGAACAGAACATTTTGGTTAATATTAATTATTTACGTAACGAAAGGTGTCTCCGGGTGTTGCAATGAAGCTGAAACTAAGCTAAATTTAATCGGCGATGAGGGGGTGGAATCAAGATTAGAAAATTCGAGGAGAGTGGGTGTTTCCACTCAATCTTGGCAGGGGTCGCTCACAATGTATCCTACAGTAGCAACGTGGTCCCTTCGAACAAGCATCCCCTTGATCCCGTCAGAAAGAGGTAATCTTTATTAAACATTTTTTTAAATTATATTTTCCAAAAAAAAAACTTATCACAAAAAAATTTGTACGGGCAATATGATGACTTCGAAAGACATAATTTTTCGTTAAAATTATGTAGATTTAAAAGTTTAAAAAAAATACTATCAAAAAATTTTTTGTCAAGATATTTACACTCATCCGGTTTAATCATCTAATATAATTTATACTTGATTTTGATGCTTACAAAAATACATTGAGGGTGGATTTCCAAAAATATTTAATGTGGTTTGATAAATGATTTTAATTTAAGTCTTCTTATAAATATTTTTCTATAAGAATTTTAAGGAAGTTAGGCATATATCAGCTAATATTGTCTTGCTTATTGATACTCTCTATATAGCTAATTTAAACTGTTTGTAAGGTGCTGAAGTTTAAAGGTTTAAAGCTTCTTTTTATACTTTTTACAAGAAATGTAGAAAAATTACATTAAATGCACAAGGCTCTCATTTTTTTATTAGAGGCCCCTAAGAGATTCTTATATCTAAGATAATTATTCTAGAAATATCATGAACAAATAAAAGGAAATTAATATTTAGGGCTTTAAATAGAAAAGAGGGTTGAAAACGTGAAAAGTTAATTGCAGTTATTATTATTCTAAATTTTTAAAACTCAAGCCCATGATTTGGACATTGGACAACTTTTAAAATATAAAAATGGGACAAGAAAATCAATTTATTTTCTCTCACCTATAGCCATTTTTTTTGCTTTTTCAATGTTCTCAAAATGTTAATTTTTACTTCCCTCATAAAAGGAAAGTATTGTAATTGTGAAAAAATCACCTTTTTTCAGATCCTTACGTTTCAGGGTCCCTGGATGACGAAAAACATGTTTTCTTGATTACGTCGGTCAGTCTGTCTGTCGGTCTGTCGGTATGTCGGTCTGTTGGTCTGTTCCAAGTGCGTTAACCCTCAGATATTAAATTAAGACAAAAAAGCTAAATTGAGCCAAATTTAATTTTCCATTTTGAGACGTTTTTACTGAGGCTATTTAAAAAATGAGGTTTTTTTCAAATCTTCACGTTTTTGAGATCCTAGATGCCAAAAAACAGGTTTTCTCATTTCCGTCGGTCTGTCTGTTTGTCTGTTGTTTTTTATTTGTACAGTCTTTATACTTTTTTTGTAAGGTGCTTAAGTTTAAAGGTTTAAAGCTTCTTTTTATAAGTTTTGCAAGAAATTTACTGTAGAAAAATTACATTAAATGCACAAGGCTTGCATTTTTTTTATTAGAGGCCCTATGAAATTCTTAACATGTCTGATACTAAGTGCTATATCTAAAATTATTATTCTAGAAATATTATAAACAAATAAATATAAATTAATTTTTAGGGCTTTAAATAGAAAAGAGGGTTGAAAATGTGAAAAGCTAATTGCAATTATTATTAATCTGAATTTTTAAAACTGTAGCTGAGGATTTGGACATTGGGCAACTTTCAAAATATAAAAATGAGACATGAAAATTTATTGATTTTTTCTCACTTATAGCTACATTTTCTTTTTGTTTTTTCAATGTTCCCAAAATTTTAATTTTTAATATTTTTTATAATGTATTTCGAAACTGAAAAATACCATACTTTATAGAACCGTCAGATATTAAATTAAGGCAAAAAAAGGGAAATTGATCCAAATTTATTTTTCCATTTTCCGACGTTATCATTGAGGTCATTTGAAAAATAAAGCCGCATTTTGGACCCAACTTGATCCCTTCTGGATGGAATCATCATCATGATATCTGTTTTTTTTAGACGAACCTGCATTTTTTATTTTGTTGTGATATATCTTGTCCTCGCTCAGAAATATTTAGTTATTTTTAACATGTGTATCATTTATTAAATATGTGTTAATTTTAGATAACTATTCGTAAAAATCATTTTTGCATGTCGTTTAACTCCTAGTAAAATTTTGAATTTTACTATTACTTCTCTCGTAAAAGGGAAGTAATTATGAAACCATTACCTTTTGGTTTTTACAGATCTTCAAGTTTTAGAGACCCTACATACCAAAAAACAGGTTTTCTCAATTCCTTCGTTCTGTCTGTCTGTCTGTCTGCCTGTCTCTCTGTTCGCGGAATACCGATAAATCTACTTACACTAGTGACATCAAATTTTGGTCAAAAATTAATGGTAATGTGGTATTTTGATAAAAATCCAATATGGCGGAACAAAATGGCAGCCTAGTAAAATGTAAAAAAAAATATTACTAAAAACTGCTTAGCCAATTTACCTCAAATTTTGCACATTATTTATTTATTTAATGAATGACATCATGAGAAATCACCGATTGAATAAAATAATAAGTTAAAGAGAAATACAGTACTTAATTGTAAACTAACAATATACAATATATGTTACAAATAAATATCAAGATGAGAAACATAATTATTCGCATTGTCAGACGCCTTGAGGAAATCATCGAATTATCCAGAGTATGCTCTTAAAGGCACTCCTGCACTAAGTGCTAGATTGTTTATCTCTCTGCACTAGCGTCACATTCAGGGAAAGGAACTACATTCCATTTGTACGACGAAACATCTGCCGTGATTGGTCCTGATTCTGTTAAGGCAGGTCCAAGTCTTCTGACTGGGCTGGAAAGGATTCCTTGTATCCTCTCCTCCAATATTGGGTGTCGTTAAATTCGCTTTAAACAAGCCTTCCGGCTGTTATAGTGGGTACAGGCGATGGGAAACTGTGATTATTTTAGATTTTCTTATATTTCCGAATAAGTACGTGTGTTCTGCATAAAGGTGGTGGTGGGATGTGGTTGAAAATTGGTATCCAATGCAGATGAGTTGTTTTAATTCTTCCAGATCATTTTGCACAAACATCTAGTATTACGTAGGAATAAACTGATAAAAATTTGGTACGAATGCAAGATGGCGAAACAAAATGACGGCTCAATAAAATATTTTAAAAACCATCCTGAAAAACCACTTTATAGATCGATTTCAAATTGTGTACAAGAATTAAATGTGATATAGAGATAAACTGGTAAAATTGTGTTACGAATTCAATGTGGCGGAACAAAATGGCTGCCAAATAAAATGTTTGCAATCGTGAAAAAACTACTCTCATAGGTTTTTAAAGATTTTCAGGTTTTAGTGGCCCTTAAATGCCAAAAAACATGTTTTCTCAATTCTCTCGGCCTGTCTGTCTGTCTGTCTATCAATTTACGGCACAGCTAAAAATCTACTTTCTCGATTGATTTCAAATTAAGGGTCATATGAGGATACCATATTATATTTTGGTAAAAATCCAATATGGCGGCCTGTAAAATGTTAAAAATATTATCAGTAAAAAACTAATTATCCAATTTACCTCAAAAAGGGTTACACAGGAATAAACTGATAACATTTTGGTACACATCCAAGATGGCAAAACAAAATGGCAGTATAATAAATTATTTAAAAAATCAGCATGGAAAAATTACTTATTAGATTGACTGCAAATTGTGATACAAATTAAAGATGGTGGAACAAAATGGTGGCCAAAAAAAAGATCAACGTAAAAAAAAAATTCTTATTCATTGAAATAGAAATAAACTGGTAAAATTTAGGTACGAATTCAACGTGATAGAACAAAATGGCCGTCTAACGATTTTTTTAAAAATCAGTGAAAAAATGCATTTATTATATTTATTTTAAATTATGTCCAAAAATCAAGTGTGGCGCATATGTAGAAATTGGTAAAAATATTGATACGAATCCAATATGGTGGAACAAAATGGCGCCCAATAAAAATGGTTGAAAGGACAGTATATATGTGTTACTAAATGACTATGTGCATAAGTAAATTGAGATAAACTTCAGTATTTCTAATAAATGGGAAGTTTCAAAATAACCCGTTAAAAGACGGCCACTTCCTTCTTCCCTTATCTGAAGAACCATAAAAAGTAAAGGAATATTTTAAAAACAAATATATTTTTATTTCTTTTGAAGTTTAATTTTTTATTTATAAAGGGTGTTGTATTTCTCCTGGGCTGACATAAACTTTCTATTCTATGCAGTGCATTTTATATATTATTGCTGGTTAAGATATTTTTCTGTGTTTTTTTTTCTATTTTAAAATTAACAAAATTAAAGTTGTTTTATACGTTCTTAAATTTTGCTAGAGCCAAAAAAAATAGATTTTCATTATATTTACTGTCTAATACTCAAGTTTAAAAACTAAAAATAAAACTTACAATATCGCCTTGTTTCTTTATTTTTTTTAAGCAACCCCCTGTGTAATATAATAAAAGAAAATTGAGCAATAAACAAAAATGTTAACCTATTTTTTTCATAACAAACCTCTTAAATTATTGTAATTTAAAAAAATACACATTTAGACACTAATAGCTGCTGCATTAATAATAATAAAACGGATAATAATTTCACCCTTTTGGTCTTCTTAATAATTACCTAAATAAAAGTTTTAATAACTAGTATCAGTAAATGATGAAAACTTTTTATGGACCAAGTTGACAAGGTAGCGAGCGATACCATCATGCAAGTCTTTGTTTTAGTGATATATTGATGTTTACAATTTTATTTGGTTTATTTGTTTTACGTTTTTTATTAGGTTTTAAGGAAAACCGTAACCGACTCTGCTAGTTTTTCAACTCAGGTATGTTTCCCAGTTTCTACTTAATTTTTTTTATACCAATTTACACTCCTGTAATTTGTTTTACTACAGAATAAGTGTTGTAAAATTATTTTAATTTTATATGTTTTATAGCAATCAAATTAAAAACAGTAAAAATAACATAAAATTTTAAGTGTGTAGAACCTTAGCATTTTGCTAATTAATGTCTAAATGTCGCAGTACATAAATCGTGGTTTAAAAGGGATCTCGAGCTGGACAAAAGAAACACCCACTCGATTTTTGTAAAATGTATTATAGATATTTCGTAGATATTGCTTATAGTATAGTGAATATCAAATTTGAGTGATTCATCTCTAGAAATGTACGAGGACCATGAAAAAAAAACTAAAAAAAAATTAAATTTTTACACCCTGTAACTCAAAAACGAAGGACCTGCGGACACATGTTTATATAAACTTTTAGCCCTAAAATAAGACAAAAAATAGGTTCTTCATTTTTAGCCATCAATTAAAAAGTACCCTGTAGACATTTCCAAGAATAATAAAAAAATCAGTAAACCTTTATCACGTATGATCCTATCTAGTTCAGCACATGGTCATTAAGTAACATATATAAATTGTGTATTATTTTACATTTGTAGAGAAAAAGAAGAATTCATTCACCCAATTACTCTTAATTTCCCTCATAAGGAATTAGGGTTCTGATCAACATTTTACCAGTTTCTACCAGCTTGATTTTTGAGCAAAATTGAAAACCAATGGTGACCGGTGGCTCAGTGGGTAGCAGGTACAGTATTGGTCTGCCACTTCCCAGGTCGTGATTTCGATTTCCACAGCCGGTAAAATAACAGTCGATTTTTTTAGCGATTTGATAACCTTATTGCTAAGTTATTATTAACAACCTCGAGCCAGCTCTATGTTTGAGCCCCTGCCTACGACAGGGCTTAGAGCTATAACCCCACCCTTAATCCAACCAATTGTAACCCTGCACATTTCACCATTTTTGCTTAAGATCAGTGTGTTTTCAGAAAAATTCAATTCAATTTTGTTGCAAGGCAGTAAACAAAATACTGGCACAAAATACCGAGGAAAACCTTTCTTTTAGAAAATACAAAATTTGTTAAAAATTTTAATTTTGGAAAAGTCTTTAGAATCTGAAGTGTTTGAGCCCCTGCCTACGATAGGGCCTAGAGCTATAACCCCACCCTTAATCCAACCAATTATAACCTTGCACATTTCACCATTTTTGCTTAAGATCAGCTGTTTTTCAGAAAACAATTCAATTTTGTTGCAAGGCAGTAAACAAAATACTGGCACAAAATACCGAGGAAAACCTTTCTTTTAGAAAATACAAAATTTGTTAAAAATTTTAATTTTGGAAAAGCCTTTAGAATCTGAAGTGCTTATTCAAATCAGTTAAAAATGCCGCAACGACTGACATTTGAATATCATGTCAAAAAAACATTTTGATGTTCTTTTTGACAATCGGTTTATATAACATGCCCAAATTTCAAATCGATGTGTTAATTGAAAACAACATGACATGCTTACTACTAATTTCATGGACACCCAGTATATAACGTAAAAATACTGTTGCATTATAAGGATATTTAAAAAACAGGTGTAAATTAACCATGCATAATACTCTTATGTATGTAACGGATATAACAACGTAATTTCCTTGAAATATGTAAGTCGTGAAATTTTTATAACTGAACGTTTGTTTTAATGGGCAAAGTATCATAAATCCATCTGCACAAGCACATTTATTTTGAGATACTGTTATTTTTTAAGAAAACATGTGTTCATTTATTATTAAATTAGAGACATATTTCTTCTAATGTTCATTGCAATA